>RPFO01002252.1:0-124899 GCA_009746045.1 Mesostigma viride | reverse complement strand
CTTCGGCGGCTTTCTGTGCCTGTTCCGCAGCCGCTTTAGCTGCCTTTCCGCAGCCGCTTTAGCTGCCTGTTCCGCAGCCATTTTAGCTGCCTGTTCCGCAGCCATTTAGCTGCCTGTTCCGCAGCCACTTTAGCTGCCTGTTCGCAGCCATTTAGCTGCCTGTTCCGCAGCCTTTAGCTGCCCGAATTCGCTGACCGTTAGCTTCGTATTCGTTGCAATTCGCGTAATCTGTCCCTTTCGATTTGTCTCTTTTCTTCGGCCGCGGCTTCTTCTTCAGCCATTCTCACCTTTTTGGCAGCCTCTTTAGCGGCTGTTGCTAATTTTTCTTTATTTTCTTCCGCCTCTTTTTTAACGTCCGACGCCACGCGGTTTTCAACTTCCCTACCATCTTTTTTAATCCATCTGCGTTTACTGCTTGGTTTCTTCTTTCAGACGCTTGAGTTTCGGCTTTTGCATGTCCCGCATTTTCTCGTAAAACGCCGAGGTTAGCGTCTCTTACCTCTTTATTAAAACTATCTTGATACGTTGATTTAAAAATTCTGTATATTTTTCTTCTTCAGACTGGGTGGGGGTAAGAGCATTTGGTTTCGGGGGGGGGGATTCTTGACCCTTTGCCGGGCTCTTTCTAAAATCTCTTCTCTCCTACGTGCTAGAAAATCATCAGCTTCTTCTGGCTGGCCGGTTTCTTTTTCGATTTTTTCGTTTCGAGCTCGGTGTGTCCGAGTCCTGCTATGGACGCCGCAATACTTACGCTTACCCGTACAACAGTTCGAGCACGAACGACCGTCTTTTAGCGTTCCTTTACATGTCCTCGGTTTTCCGATCATGCTCCTTTTTATACATACGCGCCAAAAAAAGCGCGTTCAAAACGGAAGGAAAAAAGTGGTGCTACAAGGTACGTTCGAGTAGCTCAGTCGGTAGAGCGGCGGTCTTATGAGCCGCAGGTCGCGAGTTCGAGTCTCGCCCCGAACAAAAATCGCCGCTGTATCTTATACGCCATGCCTCCCTTGTTGTATTATAGTCACGGCCTGAACAACCACGGAGGGGGACAAACGCGAAAAAAGAAACCCAAAAAGCGAGCCACGAAGAAAAAAAGTGAGTCCGAAGTTTTTCTAGAGAACAAGTAGTATACACCCATGAAGTGCACCGCAAAATGCAAGGACGGCAGCCATTGCAGCAACAGCGCCAGGGCTGGCTACAAGAGGTGCGCCTCGCACTCGAGGCGCAAGCCGGCTTCTCGCCACCGAGCCGCCTCGTGTGGAATGGCGAACAGCGGCGACATGGTCCAGCCCCCGACGTCCCCGCCACCAACGGCCAGCTGGAATGGATGGACTTGAGCCAGGAGCCAATGCCCTATATGTATCAAAGCTCGCAAACCCATCCAGCGCAGATGGCGTATCTGAAGCACACCATCAACCAGCGAAGGCATCGCAAGAGCCGGAGGAGGTGAAATTACCTTACCATCTAGTAAGATGCTTCCTGTTCTAGTCTCTCACACGCGTTGGAACGATCGTGGCCGACGTCACGTGCGTTTTTACGATCCTTTGCCATTATTGACGCCTCGGCGACATCGCGACAGCGGATCCGTATCGAAGACGCATTAGGATCGCGATCCTCCCACTCTGTTTCCATCTTGGCGAGAAAACAACCCATCATATGAAGTTCGGTAAGATCATTATTGCGGTACCAGGAAAGGTTTTACCGAGAAGGCCGGATTTCTCGGAGTCTCTTTGCAATACGCACTTTTTGTATTAGTTCCGCTCTCCTTTCCCTCCAGGCATCCATATACAGCGCTATCTTTTCAAGGAACTGCGTTTCGTTAAACGGTTCAAGTCCTTTTTTTTTTCTTTCCGCATTCTCGGCGTTCACTGTCATTATCGCTTTCTTTTCCATTTCAACTGCCGGTGCCGCTAAAATATTCAGGGTTATTTGATGCTATCTTCCATCAGTTTCAATAACTGATGATATAGGTTTCTGTTGGATGCACCAAAGTTGCGCAACGATTCACATCTAAATCCTTAACTATAACGTGTAAAACCTCCTCTGGTAAGTTTTCGAGAGGAGACCTTTCCGCGTTTTCGTCAGGGGGTGCAACCCCGTGTAAACGGTCGGAAAATACCTTTGGCCGACCAGTTTTTTGCTTTTTGTTTGTATCAAGGTTTATTCCGGGCAGTCGTGGGTCAGGACGATAGGATGACTGCGCGGAGTTTCTAGTTTGATTTTTTGCAGGGGGGTTTGAGTCGTCAAATTCGTTATTCACGTTCTTCCCCCTTACATCTGGCAACTCTCTATAGATCCCCCCGGGAAAATATAAGTCCATCGCGTCAAATTTAGAACCTGCGTCACCGTAATCGAGCGGCTCCTCGTGAACTCGCCGATTGTGTGGAATCATCATTTCGTTTCCATTCGTGTCTGTCCCTTCAGGGGGGAGATTACGTTGTGTAATAATAATCTCAGGACGTACGCTGCTGTTATCCCAATTCGAGTTGGCCGATACCATACTATCGGAAGACTGGTCGGCCGTTACAAACGACGTCCCTCTGACTCGGTGTTTGGTCTTGCCTCCCTTTCCGTGGAACCTGCATCGCTTCTTTTTGGGGTCTGCGACTTTGATCTGACAACGGCCTCCTTTCTTCAATTTGTGTCCGCACTCCTTGGTCATCCCAGTATACGGAAATGCCAGAAAAAATATATTAACATTTCTGTTTCTTACTAGCGTCACCGCCTTGTGTCGATTTTTTTCTCTTCTCGGCCGGTTATCGCTATATCTGATGTAACGGTTCCCCGAACGGTTGGTTTAACCGTGTTAACCAATTGTGTCTGCTCCACTCTTCGTCCTGCATTGAATATTCCGGGGGGTCAAATTTACTTTTTGAAGTTACTTCACCATCTGTAACATCGTGGTTACTATCTGCGCTATAAAACCCCGTTGATTGATTGGAGACGGCAGGATGGAACGAGCGAGATTTCCCAGAAAATCCGTTGGCTTGTCTAAATAAATTTTCACGGGATAGATCCAGTGCAGTTCCTGTAAATCGGACTCCTTTTTCTCCCGCAAGCCTTTTTGCGCGTGTCCGCTGATGATCTTCGATTTTAGAACGCTCGGCGTCGTCTTCTGGATCATGCAGTTCAGTATCATACTGGTTATGTCTCCAGAATGTGCGCTTGTTTGCGGAACCAGGGAAGTTTTCGGGGGCATGGCTGGTCTGGAGCACAGGGTTGATCGAGTATGTAAAAGGATCGTTTTCACCCGTTTCTTCACGTGGTGGAGGAGTGTTTGCTCTAACGCGGTGTTTGGTCTTGCCTCCCTTTCCGTGGAACCTGCATCGCTTCTTTTTGGGGTCTGCGACTTTGATCTGACAACGGCCTCCTTTCTTCAATTTGTGTCCGCACTCCTTGGTCATCCAGTATACGGAAAAGCCAGAAAAAAAAACATTATTTCAATTGGCGCCCGAAATTTTACACTTGTAAAAAAATTAAGATCGCGCGGTTGAAGCCCGGAGCCGGAGAACTTCTTTTCCGATTCTCTCGTTTTCTATCAGTCGTTTCTGTTCCTCCTCGCTTTCATCCACTATCCTTTGTATATTTTCCCGGTACTGCGTATCGTTAAATGGCGCCAATCCTCCTTGTTTTCTTATATTATTTTCACGGTCCACTTGCCTTCTCGCTTTAAAACGCGTAATATCAGGGGACCTTCCCATTATTTGAGGGTTATATATGACACCTTTCGACATTTCCTCTGGGATCATATGATACAACCGTCTGTTGGCAGCAGCGAAGTTGCGCGCGGATTGCGGGTCAAGATCCTTAAGTATTAGTTGTATAGCTTCCGGTGGTAAATTTTCAATTTCAGACCGTTCCACATTCTCGTCAGGTAGTGCTACACCCTTGAAACCGCCGGGCAATTGACGCGGACCGTATATGGGGTGGTTTTTTTACTAAGAGGATCGAACCAGTAGACTTTACAAGCCAATCTCTGTGATTTTGGGACGGTCCTGGGTCATAACGAATGTCTGACTGCGCCGAGCTATTCTTTTGCTTTTTTGCGGGGCGGTTTGCGTCTATCGGGTAGGATAGTCGACGTTTCTTTTCTTGAGTTCTTTTTCCAGATACTCTCTCTTTTCGTCTTTATAAAATGGCCACTGTTTTTCATCGACATATGGGTTGTTATGTCTATAACAGCGTCACGAGTCCTATCATATGTTCGGAGTTAGCGTCGCCTTCTTTAAGCGCTTCATAGGGTTGGTTGAAATTATCGTAACCCATAAAGAGCCCCAATCCCGAGTTCATGAAAGTAAGTTGATCTTCTGTTATCGGATTCGAACGAAATGTATAGCCGTTCTCGTCCGTCGACGGCCCTGCCTCGTCAGGTTGCCTGACTCGGTGTTTGTCTTGCCTCCCTTTCCGTGGAACCTGCATCGCTTCTTTTTGGGGTCTGCGACTTTGATCTGACAACGGCCTCCTTTCTTTAACTTGTGTCCGCACTCCTTGGTCATTTCACCATATACGAACCAAACCAGAAAAAATATACGATCATTTCTGTTTCTTACTAGCGTTACCGCCTTGTGTCGAATTTTTTCTCTTCTCGGCCTGGTTTCGATCCGCTTCTGTGGTCCGTATTATATACTCTTCCCAAGTTTCGATTTCATTTGGTCCAGAAACATTTGGTCCGCGCACGACATGTTTTTTTGCATGAAACCGGCATTTCTTGGCGCCTTTCACCTTTATGCGACAATGGCCGCCAGACTTCAGCTTGTGGCCGCACGCTGTTGTCATTCCTATATACCCTCAAACAACAATTTATTTATTTACAACTATTGGATGTCAATGAGACCAGTTGTGTGCAATTCCGCTCGAAAGCGGTGTGATCAAAATTTAAAGATTGGTTATTAAGACAGAAACGCGGCAGAAAGATCCGCCACTCGATGAAACTGTACACGCATCCTCTGCGCGATGCGCCTCTTCCTCCTTTGATAACCACCGTAGAACCTTCCCGCGCAATCGTTATGTGGCCTCACGAAACCGAACGCTCTCTCTACGACAACACCCCACGTTTCGGTAGTTTTCGCAATGTTTTTCAAGGCAGCGAGACCACCACCCGTTCCAATTCCAGTGCTCGCTCGTCGTCGATCTCCCGGCCCGCTCCTCCTGGGCCTGTAGTTGGTTGTAAAACTTGGTCATGAAACTGCTCGCTCGGACCGTGAAAGGACTGGTCTTGCTCGCAACATCGAACAAACGAAACTCGATCCTGTCGTAGGTCGATTGGAGATGTGCAGGTCCATGATGTTTTCGACGCCTTCTTTCAAGTCGCGACAGAGCGCGAAGAGTTTTATCACTTTGACGTGATGCGGAGTGTACACGGCGTCCTCGCATTCCTCGATGCGCTCCAAAGACAATGCTTTCATCACGCCTCGCAGTTGCTCGTCGGTCCTTTCGGCGAGCTTCGGATTAAGCCAGTTCAGATCGGCTTCTTCGTTTTCTCGGACCGAGAGATCCGTTCCGATGGTAAGAAAAAGGTCGTTCACGCGAAACTTTTTGCTCAATTCTTCTTTTTTCGCGACTGCAACGACGTCGTATTCGCGTTGGGTGGCTTTGTTGATGGCGCACCCGTAAGGCCAAGACTCTTTCACGATTTGAGTCAAGACTTCGGGTGGAAGGTCTCGTACGTGGCTTCCATTGTCGAAAACCGGTGCCTTTGTGACGCTTGCGACCCCTTTTTTATACGTTTTGTTTCTCGAAATCGGTTACAAACCGAGTTGTCGTTACAAACCGGATGATGTCACGAGGCAGATATTTTCCTCCTTGACATCATCCGCGTTTGTACATATACCGCTTGAGAGAAACAACCTCGCCTCCTTCCGAAATGACTCGCGAGGACGCCAATTACCAAGTCGTTTTCGACAAATCATGGAAGCAGCTTTTCGCTTCCGTCCCCTGCGACTCGAAACTCGAGCCCCGAGATTTGGAGGATTTCGAAAGGCGGTACGATGAATGGCGCCGAAGTTCGTCCCAGAAAGAGTCGTTCGACGCTATGGAAGAACGCCTGCCCGTCTCAGAGTCTGACGCAGCGTAGTCGTGTCTCTCAACTTCCTCACGGCGCAACACATTGGGATGTTTCCGTTTCGAATAGATTTTTGAGCGTCTTTGCAGATCGTAAAAAGGTTTTGCGCTGCCCATCGCTCGTCAAACCATTTTGCATGGAGTTTCGCTGTCTTCCTCCATAAGAACAAAAGCGCATTCTTTCCACGCTTGGGGTCCTACGATGTTGTCGACGAGTGTCGAGATCACGAACTCGTCAGGACCAAACGAGTCCGTGGTAAATTTGTCGCCGTATGCGAGGATACATTTTTCGAGAGCCGGGCGTATCGACTCGTAATGTTTCTTGGCCAGAAAACAGAACTGGTTTGAAAACATGACGGTCGAACAGCCCACGGATTTTAAGATCTTTTTGGATCTGGCGCTTATGTGAACGATGTCCGGGTCCCATGGACTGAAAAAAGAAACGCCTTTCACAGACTGGCACCATTGCATCATATCGTTTGGTGAGACGCACGGCACCGTGTTTTCGCTAACAAGTCCTGCATGCGTGACGTCTTCGTAACTGAATGCGGCGTCAAAAAGATTGCTCTCTGCTGTAAGCACGGAAGGGTGAGACCACTTTGTTTTGATTCTAGACACGCGCGTGGCTTCAACATCTGCGATCCATTCAAACAGACGCTTTTCTTCGACCCCAGCAAATGCGGAATCGTGAACGAACACTCGTATCATGTCACGCGGCACACCTCCGAGCCATTCTTTCCAGATCTGAGACGTGTAAAACGCTTTGGAAACCAGAAAACATAAGGCAAAAGGCATTTGTGACGTATTATCCATAATAAAAAAATTTCATTATTTTTCATGCACGCATTTTTTCATCATTTTATAACTACAAGTAAATGCCTCGCTGTTTTAGAAAAACGAAAGATGGCAGACAGTGTCTCCTAACCGCTGCTCGCGGCTGCAAATCTTGCGCTACTCATCTGGCTTGTTCCGCGAGAAGAAGGAACACGCATCGAGCTAAGACTACAGCGCAATCGAGAAAGATAGCTCTCGAAGATGGCCCGCCTCTCGCCCCGGGCGTGTGGGATAGAATCCCGACCGACATCGCTCGCAAAATCGCGAAACAGGCGGGACAGCCAATGATCGACCCGCGCGTGATGCAGGCAGGAATGAAGGGGTTGCTAAAAATAAAGCAGCAAGAGGTGAAAGAGCCCTTAAGAAAGTTATCCGAAATTCCAACAAATCCATTTAGGTTATCGCCCGAATCAATGGCATTGATAAAACAGCTGAGAACAATAAGCCCGTTGTATGACAAACTTGATCGGAAGAACTACCTCCTCGACGGTAACCGAATGTTACAAGATAAAATCGACACACGCATGTTTATGGAGCGGGAAAGAGAGCCTAACGACATAAAGACGTGGTTTAACCCAAAACGAAACGTTTTGAAGAGCCGGATCCGAACGTCGAGTATTTCGAAAATGCGACAGCTGGGCTTCTTCCGCATGAATATCCGTTTCAAAACCGAGAAGAGTTCATACGTGGCAGGGACGAGTATTTGAAGCAGCTGGAACGGGAAGGGAGAAGTCTTTACGACGAACCCGTCGCAGAGGAGCCCATTTCAACCGTTCGCCTTCATCGGACACGTTCCTAAAAGTAGACCATTCTCTGAAAACCCTTGACGATCTTCGAATCCCAATGAAAAATGTCGTGAGAGAAATGGAAGAGAGGTTAAAAAAAAATCGTGACGGCCTCGTGAAGAACGGGAAACTCGACATTAACGACGATGATATTGATATAACTGCTCACGTGCTAAACAAACACATGTTTGGGGGGGGTTTCCCATGAAAGATGTCGCTTTCCAGTTTGAACCAGAGAGTCTGAATAAGCATATCATACAAGCATCTGGTAAAGGAGACCACTGGGCAATCAACATGAACGATGGCAAATATATCGCTTTGAACAAGAAAGCTTTCTTGAAATCATTTGCACCTGAAAACCCGAAAGACAAGACCTATCAAGATAGTATACTACCTGAATCACAAATGGAGGTTTTGGCGCGAATAATGGCTCACGAGATGGTGCACACGATCCAAACAAACACGAGAGACAGGGACGGAAACCGAGATAAAGATTTTAAGTACGAACATCACGGTCCTGTGTTTGAAAAACTAAACCAACTTTATCTAGGAACTTTGAACCACGGAGTTTTCAAAAGCAGCAGACGAGAAACTCGCGAACAAATGGAAAAGGATAGGCGAGAAGCGCGAATGAGGATGTATTTTGATCCCGCTCGCAAAAACAAAGCGTCCACAAAAGCCTTCCAGCAAGAAGAACGCGAATATAAGGTAGCCGAAGAGAAGAAGTGGGGGGTACCAGAATTAGCCGAAGAATTGAAAGCGCGCAGACAAGAGCGGAATAAAACCATTCCGGCGGAAACCATGAAAGAGAAGCACGGCGAAGAGTTTTGGTACCCTTTATCCGGCGGCAGACTGGATGATATCGAGTATACAGGGACGGATGGTTACGAGGACGCGAAGGAAAAACAAGTAAGCGACAGCAGTGACGACGAATTTCACGATGCGCCGGCTGGCCAAAAACGAGTGCGTAAAAACGCGCGAACTCGAAAACGCGCCACCTGCAAAAAATAGCCCCCCTTGGGTCCCTCCCAGGGCCCCCTCCTGGGTCCCTGCGGTGTACCGTCTCTGGGTCGTCCCGTGGCCCGCTGGTCGGCCCGTGGTACCGTAACGGCTGGCGGTCGGCGCGTAACCGCCGTCTAGTCCGTCCGTAACCGCGGCCCGGCACGGGGATGTAACGGTTTTCGGAGGAGACGTGGCGCGTCTCGCGCCAGAATAAATGTCCACGGACACGTAACGGAACCTAACCGCCGACCGCGTAATTTTTTCACGCGGCGAGGCGAGCACCGCGCGGGTATAAAACCCCGCCGCCCTCCTCGTCGCACGCACTCTCGCTCTCTCTCTCACGCTCTCGAACCCTTTCCATTTCCTGCCATGGCGACTGCGGCCTGCCGCGATTGCGGCCTGCGTTTCCCGAAGGACAGCGACGAGTTCCTCCCCAAGCGCGGTTGCAAGCGCACGAGTCGCTGTTCCAAGTGCCGCTCCAAACGCCTCGCCAACGCAAAGCGCAACAAGGCCGAGAAGCAGAGGATCGAGGAGGAGCTATGGCAGCGGATGAAGCACGAAATGGGGCTCTTCGAAACGCCCCGTGACGAGAACTTCCCCGCCCCCAAGAAGGTGTGCGTTCCCTCCCGCCGCCGCCGCGATTTCAAGCCTCCGCACGACGGGATGGGCGCCAGAGTCAAGGATCTGCCCAGACTCTCCATGCGGTGCTCCGATTTCTCTCGCGGCAACCCGCTTGCCGCCTGGGTGGTGACTCGCGACGAGATTTTGGGCCGCGAAAACGCCGCTCGCGAGCTGGAGAATGCCCGTTTGGCCCGGATGGACAGGGAAAATCGCGAGGCCCCCGTTTCTGTCGACCAAGTCGAGGAGGAGGAGCAGGAGGAGGAGGAGGAGCAGGCTCCTTCCGATCACGAGATGAGCGATTTCGAAGGCTCCGTCCCCTCGTACTCTTACACCTCCTCCGAGGAGGAGGAGGAGGTGGGGAGCAAGTCCCCCCGCCAGGATCTGGACGTGGATGACACGTTCTTCGGCTGCAACTTTGACGATCTGGACTTGGATGCCAGCTTCGATCCGTGCAAGAGCCTGCACGACATGGCCGCCTCTGTCAAACTGTGAATACTGTGGGGAATAGACCTCTGTCAGCCCCTCTCTCCTATTTATTAAACTCGTAATCCTATTTTTAATGCAAACTCGACTTGTGTCTCAAACATGCGTGCCCACAATGAGTCTCCTCTAATTCTGGCATAGGGGGTGGAGATAGTGGAGATAGTGGAGATGCATCTCCATACCCCCCCTCCCTTCTCCCAAAACTTTTCTGGCAGGAAATACTCATGCAAATTCCAAATTGTCCCGTGGAATCCTAACTGTCCAATTATAAGTATTTTACGCGATGGTGACGCGTGACAGCATAAGAGGGTGCGCGGGCGGTGGAGATAGTGGAGATAGTGGAGATGCATCTCCATACCCCCCCTCCTCTCGAAAAACTTTCCCGGGCGGTGACGGAGTGGAGATAGTGGAGATGGAGGTGGAGATAGGTACCTCCACGACTTTGACCTTTGTGTTTGGAAAAGGAGAAGGCTTTTGGAGGAAACGGATAGCGGGATGCGATCAGGCGACTCTCTGGCTTTCCGTGCCCGCCCCTCTCTCGACCCAGTTCCCACCGGGTGGGGAGAATTCTCGGCATTCGACAGAGTGGAGATAGTGGAGATAGTGGAGATTCATCTCCATACCCCCCCCTCCCTTGAAAAACTTTTTCCTGGACCAGAGTTCTCGCATCTGCCGCCAAGCACTGTCTCTCTGCTGCCCATAAAATTTTGTATATTTACAACTATTTCTCTCTGCTGCCCATAAAATTTTGTATATATTCCACGGGAAGTATAAAAGTTTCCCTCTGCTGCCCATAAAATTTTGTATATATTCCACGGGAAGTATAAAAGTTTCCCTCTGCTGCCCATAAAATTTTGTATATATTCCACGGGAAGTATAAAAGTTTCCCTCTGCTGCCCATAAAATTTTGTATATTTACAACTATTTCTCTCTGCTGCCCATAAAATTTTATGTATATTCATAGCATTTCCCGGCACCTGCCAGCGCAGAGACTGCATTCCGTTCCAGCCAAAAAAGTTTTTGGAAGGAGGGGGGGGTATGGAGATGCATCTCCACTATCTCCACTATCTCCACTCCGTGGAATCCCGAGGACTGGCTCTCGAGCACCGAGAAACTTGTCATGAAACCCGGTTTATCAGAATCCTAGAGACTCCCCCGAACCGATCCCGCTGTTCCTTTCCTCCAAAATCCTTCTCCTTTTCGAAACACAAAGGTCAAAGTGGTGGAGGTACCTATCTCCACCTCCATCTCCACTATCTCCACCCCGTGCTGGCGTCTGTCACCATCGCGTAAAATACTTGGAATTGGACAGTTAGGATTCCACGGGACAATATTGGAATTTGCGTGAGTATTTCCTGCCAGAAAAGTTTTGGGAGAAGGGAGGGGGGGTATGGAGATGAATCTCCACTATCTCCATCTCCACTCCACACTGCCGCGGGCCTCGTCGCGCTTCTCGCATCCGTCACCTGCCGGACTATGCTCGCATCTGTCACTCCCGTGGACTATGCTCGCATCTGTCACTCCCGTGGACTATGCTTGCGTCTGTCACCTACCTAGGCTGTTTAGGACTTGTGTTTTTTCGCGAAAGTTTGGGTGACTCATTGTTGAGATTGGGCTCATTGTTGGACTTGTGTTTTTTCATTAAAAAATAAAGGATAGATTACACCCCGTCACGGGGCTAGACTAAGTGTGTACACGACCCTGGCCACCTTGGCCACATCCTAATTTACACAACCCTGGCCACCTTGGCGCGAGAACGGGTCACCATCTTCTCCATCTCCCCGCGTTTCCGCGAGGAGCTGCGCAGGATCATCTGTGTGATCTGCACGACCGGCGCCTGCTCCACAGCCTGCACCACTGGCGCCTGCTCCTCCTGGCGCCACATGCAGAAGGCGGACGGAATGCCCTCTGCCTTCCTCCTCTCCTCCTGCAACATCTTCTCCTCGCGCTCCTTCTTCTCCTTCTGCCTCCTCTCCTCCTGCAGCTCCCTCTCCTCCTGCTCAAACAGCCTCGACAGCTGCATGGTCTTGTGCATCAAGCGCGCGGCACGCATTTCTGCGACCTCCTCCTCCGTCGTTGCTGGGTGCTTCTCATACTCCCTCAGCTCCTCCAAGCACTCCTCCTGCAACCGCGCCTGGTAGATCGGAAACTCATACATGACCTTCTTCTCCGAGGGGATCGCAGCGCGCTCCTTCTGAATCTCCGCCAGCACCGGGGTCAGGCACCAAGCGGGCAAGGCCCTGAACCCACTGTAGACCCAGTTGGGGACGCACTCGGAGGCCTTCTCCATCCTCTCGGATTCCATCGGGTCCCGGGAGGGATTCCGCATGTGCACCTTGAACCGGATATCCCTCAGCCTGCGAACGACTTCCTCCATGTTCTTGATCGCCGGCTTGATGCTCTCGCTGGTGTCGAGCTGCTCCTCCGAAGGCGCGGACATGTTGAATTCCATCCTGGACTTGGTAAGCATCCAGATGGGGTTGGAGTGCATCCTCGGGTTGTGGTTCAGGAAGAACTTCAAAGCGGAAGGCCTGCCCCCGTCGCAATCGATGGAGTACCTCGACGGAGTGTTCCTGAACTCCACCTTGGCGTCTTCCGCCTCCCTCATCTCGAGCCAGATGCGCCTCTCGTCGAAAAAGTCCTTCCTGCGCACCAGCTCCTTGATGTCCAGCTTCTGGCCCAGCTTCTCGGCGTCCTTGGCGCTCCTCGAGTGCATAAAGCCGTTCCAGCAGATCTCTTTGGTGGTGTCGCAGAGGAGCTCGATCGTCTTCTCCCTCTGCATGTGCGCCTTCTCCACCAGCTCGTCGTTGAGGCCGAGCTCGATCTTGTCGTTCCAGTTCTTGGCGTCGCATGACCACGTAATGAAGGTACCCCGCGGAGTCGGCGTGGTGCGGATTTTGGGCGGCTCGTTGAAGAGCTGCACGGACTTCTGGAAAACGCTGCGAGCCTTCTTCAATCCGTGAAGGGAGGTGCGATGGCGCTTGAACTTGTCGGTGGAAGGCCTCCCGCTGTACTCGTAGAGGAGAAAAGGGATAGGCTTCTTGTACTCGCCGAAATGCGCCTCGCCTCTGGCCAGAAAAACTTCGCGCTTGAGGAAGATATCCCGCTCGCACAGGAGGATGGCGAGATCCGAGGGGCCTTGGTATTCCGCCATAGCTGCGAAAGTGTGAGAGGAGAGTGTTGGGTGCGTTGAGCGAGTGGGATGCGAGTGGCGAGACGAGGTGGGGAGGCGCCTTTTATACCTTGCTGCCACTTCTTGACGAGATCTCCCGTGGTCGAGTGCTGAAGTCCGCATATCGCTTCGTGGCGAGCCACGAGCCGCTAGATAGGCGCGTGCAACCGTAACCGTCGTCGTAACCGCGCAAAAGTGTCCCGTGGACACTGGCGACCACGGGATTTTTTTCTTCTAGAAGCGTAACCGTAACTATCTTGTCCCAGTAGACCGTGGAAGGCCACGGGATTTTTTCCGCGGCGGCGTAACCGTAACTATCCGATTCCGTAACCGCCGGATATTTTTTCCCGTGGCTGCGTGGCCGCGAAAACCCTGTCCCCGTGGACAAAGTAACCGCCGGAAAGTTCTCCTGTGGCAGCGTGGCCGCGCAAATAAATATCCCCGTGGTGGACCGCGGCCCAGTAACGGCCGAAAAGTGGCTACGTGGCTAATTCAGCACCTTGTAACCGCCCGGCGGCCTGGAAGGTATAAAACCCGGTGCACGACCACGGGGCTCTCACCTCGCTCTCACTAGCACCTGATATCTAACTCTCTCTCTCTCTCAGCTATGGCCGACCAGATCGCTCATACAGTGTACCAAGTCCCAGAGCTTTACGAACTCCGTGAGAAAACGGATCCATTTGGTGACTTCTCCGAGTTCAGGGTCTTGTGCGTGGGGGAGTTCGCTGAGGTGGGTCAACTGGTGGCTCAAACCAAGCTAACGGGGATGAGGGCCATGACCAAGGTGACAGCTCACGTTATGAATCAATTTGCAAAAATGGGGGGCTTTCCAGACTCTGTGGAAATGCTTTTTGCCCACTGCGCGCTCGTTTCCCCGACTCAGCTCAAGAACGGCCGTTCTGTGCCCTCTCATGAGTGGACCATGCTGCCCAGGAAAAAAAATGAAGAGCCCGTTCTTCAGAAGATAAGGCCTTTCGCCTTTGAAGCGTTTTGGCATCATGAATTGGATCCGAATGGCAACCCCATTCCGCTCCAAGTCAACTTCCCCGTATCCGCCAAGCAGCCTCATCCGATTCTCAAGGTGGGCATCATCTGGGCTCCGGCCTACTCCGTGCTGGATTGGTCTGTGATGTTCAACGTTACCCAGGCGGATATGGTTCCCTCCGCCCCCGGCGCGCCGAAGACGCGCTTGGAGAAAATTCATGCCAAGTTTCACCTCCCCATGCCCGGTTCATGGACGCCTATCACCACGTACCTGACTTCCGCTAGCCAGCTCGAGGAAACCCCTGCAATAATCAAGGAAATTCAACTCAAGACTCAGGCGGCTCGGGTGGAGATGGAGGATGCTGAGAAACGTGCCTGGCAGGAGCAGTGCCAGAGGATCCGGGAAGACCACATTGCTAGGATGCACGCCGAGATGGCCAAGGCCAATCCTTCCACTGAAATTGTCGTTGCTGGAAAGCAAGTGGATGTATCTCTGGTTCAGTAAATGATCCTTGTGTATTATTTTTATTAATGAAAAACCATTTTCACACAAACTTGAATACCAACAATGAGTCAAACACAATTGCATGCCAAGTGGCAAAATACTTCAAGTAGTATTTCCGGACGGGTCCGTACACTATCCGTAAGTCGTAACTGAAACCCTGTTGATAAGCCCATACGGCGTCGCGTCGTTGGTAACCGAATTCCCTTGGATAAGGCCGTACAGCGCCGCGCCACTCGTAACCGAAATCCAGTGGATAAGTAACCGAAACTCTGTGTCCCCGTGGACAGCCGCTCCCGAGAGGTACAAAGACTCCAAGTTTGCGACTTGTTTCCCATCTCGCTCTCGTTTTCTCTCGCGCAATCCCTCTTGCACTCTCATCCATCCATGGCTCCCGCTACCAGGTCCTCTGTTCGCCTCAACAACACCCCGCTGTTCCCTCTCTCCTTGGCAGCCATATCCAAGCGAAAGAAGCACGCCTGCAAGAAGCCTGTCCTCGTGGAGCACAGCGACGAGTCGAACCCCGTCAAGGACTCCGCTTTCGACTTGGTGAGGCCGCGTATCTGCGACACCTGTTTCCACATGCCGACGGACTTTTTCTACCTCTTCAAAAACGACCAAAGCTCCGTCGAGTGCAAGTGCGATGGCTGCGTCAAGGCCATCCCTCAAATCGCCGACTTCGTGCACAAGTACTCGGATTCGCTCATGCGCTACCGAGTCCCTGAGCAAGATACGCCACCTCGCCGCTCCTATTCGTGCGTGGAGTGCATGTCGTACGTCACTGGAGCTGCCTTCGTCCACGATACGCCTGCAACGCAGCATATGCGCAACAAGACCACTCTGTGCGAGCCCTGCTACCAAAAGAAGGTCGTGATCGCAATTCGCAAGTTGAAGGTGGCCGACAACGAAGTCAGAACAGAAAAGGAGAACGAGCTCGTGCAGAGTTTCGTGAGGGACTGGAAGATGGACACGCAGGTCGGGGAGCAAGGGACTTCTCTCTACCTGCAGAACTCGAACGTGGCGAGCTGTTGGCCCCCGAAGGAGTGCTCCACCTGCACGGTGAGGTTCTTGCACGACGTCATGTCTGCCTATATTGTCCCGGACCAGTTCTCGGACCAGATCCGCGTCCGCTGCCACAATTGCGCAAGGAACGCGCCCTTCAAGGCGAAGATCCTCTTGGAGGGGTACAGCCAAGACAACGGCATGAAGAAGCTCCTGGAAAAACCAAAAGACCAGAGGGACGAGTTTGTCCCCTTTGGAGTCAACTTGCAGCCCATGAACAGAGCCGAGGAGAAGCAGTTCCTCCGCGGCGTGCTTGACCTTCTCGTGACTGAGGGAAAACCACTGCTTTTTGGGCGCAAGTGATGCAGTATAGGAAACACGATTGAGTGATATTATTTATTTTTATAATGAAAAGACCATGATCATTGTGTCCATCATCAAAGCATTATTGCTGTACTATCTCATTTGCGTCAACCTCTCCTTAGCATGGGAACACTTGTACATGGAACACACGCGCAAATCGTTTGACAAATTCCCTTGGAATAAGCGTATTCTCCTAGTGCTGGTGTTCTCCCCCGCAGTCCCGTTCGGGTTACTCGGCTTTTAGGCGCAACCCCGATTGACAAAATTATGTCCATAATGAAAAGACAATGATCATTGTGTCCATCATCAAAGCACTACTGCTGTACTATCTCATACTCGCGAACATAGCCTTAGCATACGACCACCTGTATTCGGGGCACACGCGCGAATCGTACGAAAACTACCCCTTATCTAAACGTATTAAGCTTGCATTGTTCACGCCCGTATTTATTCCGGCCATGGTCCTATTCGGGGGGCCTTGGAGGCGCTAACCCCCCACCCGCTGGAAGACCACGGGACTTAGCCGATTTTCACAAGTCGCGCAACCCGGGAAAACGGGTCACTTTCGCGGAGCGTAGAGTGGGAACTGGGAATTATTGGCAAAGCGTGCGGCATGCTCGGGGCGAAAAACAAAGTGACGTGCTGCGCGAGCAATTTTCCTTGACTGGACTGAAGAGCGCGTCTGGTAGCATGTTTACGTGGTGTATAAGGTGATCAATCAACCATTTGTTTATAGAAGGTGTGACAATAGAAGGTGTGTTATATATTTCTTCATCAAGCATGTCAAAAGTAATCTCCACTCGCTTACAACCTGAATTTTGCTTTGCTGGGTCTGCTGTGTTTGTGTCTCACTGTGCAGGCTATCCCCTTGGTTGATCAACCAGGTGATTTTTGGTGGCAGCGGGGCCATATACTCTTCTTGGCGTTTTTCATCCATGGCATGTCAACCAACGCATGCATGCCAGCCCCTCCCACACCCACGCACACATGTTAGCTATACCCCACAAACCCACGCATGGATTCCAGCCACCCCCCACATGCCCGCATGCATGCCAGCCACCCCACCAATCCACGCACGCATGCCAGCCACCCCCACACCCACGCACGCATGCCAGCCACCCCACAACCCACTTATGCATTCCAGCAACCCCCACAGCCACTTACGCATGCCAGCCACCCCCCACCCCCACGCACGCATGGCAGCCACCCCACGAACCCACGCACGCGTGCCAGCCCCCCCTTAAAACCACGCATGCATGGCAGCTCCCCACCACACCCACGCATGCATGCCACTCCCCCCGCCAACCACCCACGCATGCCAGCCCCCCGACACACGCATGGCAGCCCCCCCCACACCCACGCACGCATGCCAGCCCTACCCCACATGCAGGCATGCATGCCAGCCACCCCCCACACCCACGCATGCATGCCAGCCCCTCCCACACCCACGCCCGCATGCCAGCTACCCCACAAACCCACGCATGCATGCCAGCGACCCCCCACATGCACGCATGCATGCCAGCCACCCCACCAACCCACGCACGCATGCCAGCCCATCACAAACCCACTTATGCATGCCAGCCACCCCCCACACCCACGTACGCATGCCAGCCACCCCACACACCCACGCACGCATGGCAGCCACCCCACCAACCCACACACGCGTGCCAGCCCCCCCTAACCCCACGCATGCATGGCAGCCCCCCACCACACCCACGCATGCATGCCACTCCCCCCCACACCCACGCACGCATGCGAGCCCCCCCCACACCCACGCACGCATGCGAGCCCCCCCCACACCCACGCACGCATGCCAGCCCCACCCCACATGCAGGCATGCATGCCAGCCACCCCCCACACCCACGCATGCATGCCAGCCCCTCCCACACCCACGCCCGCATGCCAGCTACCCCACAAACCCACGCATGCATGCCAGCGACCCCCCACATGCACGCATGCATGCCAGCCACCCCACCAACCCACGCACGCATGCCAGCCCATCACAAACCCACTTATGCATGCCAGCCACCCCCCACACCCACGTACGCATGCCAGCCACCCCACACACCCACGCACGCATGGCAGCCACCCCACCAACCCACACACGCGTGCCAGCCCCCCCTAACCCCACGCATGCATGGCAGCCCCCCACCACACCCACGCATGCATGCCACTCCCCCCCACACCCACGCACGCATGCGAGCCCCCCCCACACCCACGCACGCATGCGAGGCCCCCCCACACCCACGCAAGCATGCCAGCCCCACCCCACATGCAGGCAAGCATGCCAGCCACCCCCCACACCCACGCATGCATGCCAACCCCTCCCACACCCACGCCTGCATGCCAGCTACCCCACAAACCCACGCATGCATGCCAGCGACCCCCCACATGCACGCATGCATGCCTGCCACCCCACCAACCCACGCACGCATGCCAGCCCATCACAAACCCACTTATGCATGCCAGCCACCCCCCACACCCACGTACGCATGCCAGCCACCCCACACACCCACGCACGCATGGCAGCCACCCCACGAACCCACACACGCGTGCCAGCCCCCCCCTAACCCCACGCATGCATGGCAGCCCCCCACCACACCCACGCATGCATGCCACTCCCCCCCACACCCACGCACGCATGCGAGCCCCCCCCACACCCACGCACGCATGCGAGCCCCCCACACACCCACGCACGCATGGCAGCCACCCCACGAACCCACACACGCGTGCCAGCCCCCCCTAACCCCACGCATGCATGGCAGCCCCCCACCACACCCACGCATGCATGCCACTCCCCCCCACACCCACGCACGCATGCGAGCCACCCCCCACACCCACGCATGCATGCCAACCCCTCCCACACCCACGCCTGCATGCCAGCTACCCCACAAACCCACGCATGCATGCCAGCGACCCCCCACATGCACGCATGCATGCCTGCCACCCCACCAACCCACGCACGCATGCCAGCCCATCACAAACCCACTTATGCATGCCAGCCACCCCCCACACCCACGTACGCATGCCAGCCACCCCACACACCCACGCACGCATGGCAGCCACCCCACGAACCCACACACGCGTGCCAGCCCCCCCCTAACCA
The DNA here is from genome assembly GCA_009746045.1 of Mesostigma viride. NCBI lineage: Eukaryota > Viridiplantae > Streptophyta > Mesostigmatophyceae > Mesostigmatales > Mesostigmataceae > Mesostigma > Mesostigma viride. The sequence continues at coordinate 105,985 of RPFO01002252.1, read as the reverse complement.
CACGCATGCATGGCAGCCCCCCACCACACCCACGCATGCATGCCACTCCCCCCCACACCCACGCACGCATGCGAGCCCCCCCCACACCCACGCACGCATGCGAGGCCCCCCCACACCCACGCAAGCATGCCAGCCCCCCCCATGAAGTCATAGTGGGCACCACGGAGTCATGCTATGTTTTAATTTTTTCAATTTAATAATGGGAATGACGGATGGTGCATGTGTGAACAAAGGAATGAAAGGATTGCCACTCAATGAATATTAATTAATGATGAAAATGGGAGTTTGCATGGGAGTGTTTGGTCCTTATGGCTGGCTTGCAAAAAGCAGTACCCAAATTTCGAAGTATTTGACAGCGAAATATCTGTAAAGTATATCGCATGGTATAATTAATTAATGAATGGTACGCTGAAATTCATTGTGCGGGCTCTCTCTGCATGTGATAAACAATTTTAGCTTTGAGGGCATGCAACAAGACATGCTAGCATTAAAATGAAATTAAATTATAACATGACTAGTTGGGAGATCATGTACGACAGACATGTAGCATAATTACGTACATGGCCACAATTGTGCCAATCAAGGCCCTCCTCTAGGTAGACTGTGCTAGGCAATTACAATTAGACAAATAAGGTCATTCAAAAAGGTTTAATTCTTCACCTACCTCCATCCATCCAGCAAGGGAATATGTTAGCCAGTGCTACATGATGATCTCCCAACGGAGTCATGTTATGATGCGAAATAGTTCAGGATAAAATTTGTCAGAATTATTTCATTGTGGTTCAGTCCGAGCTGAAAATTTGTCAGAATTTTTAATTTCGATACGAACGTGACGAAATTTCCAAGTATCTCACGCTCGGAGAGCTTTCACGGTGTTCACGGGGAAGGGTCCGTTGCGCGTGGCGCACGGAGGCGGTTCGTCCCGGTCGGAATCGTCCGCTCGCGCGTCCTCCGTGGAAGGGTCTTGGCGCGTCGCGCGGGCCGGTGCGGTTGGCGCCCAGAAGGTCGACTATCGGCCTCTGGGCCGCTAGCGGCGAGTCACGTCCTCTCAAGTCGGGGAGGGGGGGCGATAGCCCCCCCTCCCCCACTTTTTTCTTGTCATTAGTCACTAGTCATTAGTCACAGTAGTCATTAGTCAATGCAGTATGGCTGGCGAGTGACTTAACTGAGGCGCCAGCCGCCAGCCGCCAGGCCGCCAGCCAGCTGAAGCCTGAAAAGTGAAAATGCACACAAGCTGCAGTCTGCACAGTGCACTCTGGTCTCTGGCAGCGGGCCACTTGCCACTTGGCACTTGGCCGGGCTCCGTCTACGTACACTGTGCACTATGCAGTCAGGAAGTCAGTCAGTCATAGTAGTACTCATAGTAGTATTAGTACTAGGAAGGCTTGTAGTGGCGGAACGCCGGCCGGAAGACCGGCTGACACCGCCAATTGTGGCGTAACCTTTACTAGAGTGAACTTCAGGCACGGCCACCCTGTGGCGAAACGAAACTACAAAGTAGAACAGCACGGCCAAATTGTGGCTTCTTGGGAGCCCTGTCAAAGCGGGTGGCACCGCCACATTTTGCCAAAAAAAGTGCCACACCGCCACATTTGGCGGCATATCGCCACTAAAAAAAACAGATGACTGGCTAGATAGGAACGTTAGATAGGAACAGGGACCTATCTGTTCTCTGGTGCCGCGCTACCTTAAACTTTACCTCACCTCTCTCTAATTACTAATTACCCACTACCCAGCCCTGCTGAAATTCTCTGCTGCTGATTGCGGCGTTGACTTGAGTTGAGTTTATTCCCGCGCCGGTGGTCCGACAGGGTTATTAATTAGTGGATCCATACAGCAGGCTGGTCCGACCTTATGAGTTATGGGGGTGGGATCCAACAACAACAACAACAACTCACAGCCCAGCCCCACGGCCCACGGCCCACGGCCACGTGCCCATGGCGAAGCCCTTCCTGCGCCGCGCCGCACTGCGCGGCTGCTCGCATTTGTCTGCAAAAGCTATGGCGCAGTGAGGTGGCCGTTCTGTTAATTTTTCGCTGCAGTTGTGGCAGGCGCTGATGGCTGCTTGCTTGCAATACTACTTGCAATGTATTGAGCCTCTCCGTGTGCCATCCATGAAAAAGTAAAACGAGCCACAAAAAAACTGTCTGCGTTGGCTTGGGGCTACTAAGCTTACCAGTTCTTCCTGGGCAGCCGCCTAATGGTGCCCTGTTGTGGCCGAAGCCTAGTTGGCTTATTTCGTGGTCAGGCTAGCTCTCACACCTACCGCGATGGGTGAACGCTTCTCCATGCAAGCCGCCTTAAACTGTCCGACTTGAAGTATAAGTTTGCTGCGACTCTAGGAGGTTCAAAGTACTGTGATCACGTCGACAATATTAATGTTATAGACTGTAACATAATTTGCTATGGCGCCGGTTCCGCGCAATGAGGCCCTTATTTGGGCCAGTAAGCGCAATGAGCATGTTCCAGAGAAGCTTGTAGATTTGACACGTCCCCACGTGGACTCGTTCAACTGGTTTGTTGAGAAGGGCGTGCATGAAGCTGTCAGCCGCATCATCCCGATGGACTTCATTCATCCCGAGACAGGGGCGCGGCTAAAAAATATCCTCCTTCACCCAATACACCTGATATGGAAGCCGCAATCCGACTTTATTCTGCCATAGTGGTGTTCCTGTTACTCGCCATGGATTGATTTTGTTGGCGTTTGCGAAGGAATTTCTGTCGTGCTTGCAGGCTGCCAGGGTCTTTTCATACGACTTGTATCTGTGTCATGCGTGCTCTATCAGAGCCAGGCTACATGTTCCTGTATGTTCTCCTGAATAAGATAAACATAGATGTTGCTGTTGGAATGGACGGCCACCAACGCGCCGCGTGCAAGCCTGCTATACATTGCCCGCTGTTTCCTTGACCTGAGATAGTAATCCCTTCCGCCAGCACTGTGGTACGAGAATGTGGAGCTGAACAAGCCGCTGCATGACATGGCGGAGGAGGTGACGGATGACCGCATGTTCCCCAGCGAGGTACAGTACATTTCTCGCCTAGCTCTATTGCGCACGTATCCAGAGAGGCAAAGGGGGGTGGAGGGGTGGGTGGGGTGGGGGTGGAGGGGGCGGAAGGGGGGGTACTTAAGGGGTAATGGGGCAATAGGGGGAGGGGGGTATGGTGCGGGGGGTGAATCCATGTACAGGTCGTGGCCTGGGGAGCCTGCACGGGGGGGCTATGCTAGAAACTGCATGATGCATTGCCCCGGGTGCTTGCGGGGTATCGCATGCAGTTTGCCATGGGGGCATGGGGGCCACTGGTACTAGGTTATCCCAGCTGGCCCCTGCCACCTGTCGCATACCATGGACACGATGGCATTGCTGGTCCTTCACAACGCAACCACTTCTCAGGTGGTTGGATTCCAAGTTTCGAGCAGTACATGGCCGAGCCCTTCTGCGGCGTGTGCCTGTGTGTGCATGCATTGGTGGCTGCTGGGTTTGCACACCGTTGTAGGTGTGCTTGGCTGAGGTGTGTCGGATGATGGTGGTAGTTGTACTCCCACGCCTCAGCCTTGATTTTGCCCATGGCGTGGGCTTGATGCTACCCTTAGGTCTACTAATCAACGGTACGCGCAGTCTCCTTGGGGAGCCACGTGGCTTGTGGCATTGGGCAGGTGTGGCGTGGCTTGCTGCGCTCCTTGGCTCGGGTAGATGCGGCCCTTGTTGTTTTTGGTGCTTGGCATGGGCTGGTGGTTCATCACCGTTGTTTCTGGCTTGCGCCTGTGTGTACACTGTCCAACGTGATCTTGTCTGTGCATGCCATTATTATTTGCATCGGCTTGCGTGTATCCTCCACAATCATGCCTGGATTGGGCATGCCCGTATTGCACGTATCCTGCCTGCGGCTGCCGTCCTGCCTGCGGCTGCCGTCCTGCCTGCGGCTGCTGTCCTGCCTGCGGCTGCCGTCCTGCCCTCGCTCGGACTCATGTGTGCACCATGCGCGGACGCCATCCTGCCCTTGATCGCCTCGCAGTGCCGTGGCGGCAGCCACACCTACGCCGGTCGAGGCGCGATCACCGTGTGCTTCCGCGTGGACGACGGCGCCATCCAGCGGTTGAGCCGGCCGCTGGGCAGGATCCCTGTCATGACACGGGTGGGTAGGACACCGCGCACACTCGTGTCATGATGCGGGTGGTGTGCTGGGCGCGCACACATGGGCTCGTGGGGGTGGTGCCTGGGTGCATGGGGGCACCTCCGTTACGATACACGCGTCTCCATGCGTCACCATGTCGCCTAGACCCTGCCTTGTGTGCGTAGGCCCTGCCTTGTGGGCAACCGAGGGCACTGGTGTTTTTATTCGGAGGGGGCGGCGTGCACACGCACACGGGGAGCATGTCGCGTCATCGCCGCAGTGTTCAGGCGTTTCACGGCAGGCTACTAGCGAGTCCTGCGCGCGGTGATCACCTGGTGTGGGCATGCCTTGTGTTTCCAAGTCTCTCTGTGGCAACTCATCGTAAGAGAGGTCGGAAAAATGGGGGACAGCTACGATCATGTTTGCTCGCAGGCTCTGCTAGTCCCTGTCCGCTTTGCTCCCGTTGGCCGTGCTCCCTGGCATGCATCCGTGGTGATGTGGCCATGCCTCATAGGGGCAGCGTTGCTGCATGCACGGTGCCAGCCTGTGTCCTATTCCGCTGCTCGCCGCTGCTCACCGCTGGTTTTCACTGCCATCCGCTGGCTCACCAAACCCCTCACGGCATGAACGCCCCGCTTGGGCGTGTGCGTGCGACGGCTGTGGGCTACTGTCCCCCTGTCTCGCGACGCCAGTCCAAGATGTGCCACCTGCACGGGCTCACGCGCGGGCAGCTGGTGCGGAGGAAAGAAGAAAGTCTCGAAATGGGCGGGTGAGTCTTCTGGGGAGGGAAGGGCCGCGGCGTTGGTGTGCAGGTCGGTCCACTGGGGTGGAAAAGAGGGAGGAATGTAGCCAACAGGGGAAGGGTGGCCCAGCAATGGCCCGACAAAGGTTTCCTTGATGCCTGGGGTTTTGCCGCGCACACATTGGGTTTGTCTTGATCCTGTCCGTAGACTAGATGCTGACACCTGACACAGGAGAGGTGCGGCAGGGGTAATCGTGGTTGCGTATGTGGCTGCATTTCATGGGTTAAAACAGTCACTAACTGCTGTCGTTGGCTTGTAGAGAGGACGTGGACGTAATGGAGGGTGCATGCTCCGCTTGCTTGGATGGAGGCATGCAGGCGCGAGCTCACAGGGGACGCGATGACCGTTTGTGGGAGCCACGCTGTTGCCTTGTGCAGGTAACGTAAGGTGGCTGTGTCTCCCAGGCCACACGTGGGACCCGCGATCTAATGGCCACATGCACAAGTGCTCTTCCCTCATGCATCTGCTCTTGCCCTAATGCTCCACGGTCCACCACATCTTCTCTGGCACTCGTCACCACCACCCCGGTCACCAGCTACTTCATCATCAACGGCATCGAGCGCATCATCCGCATGCTCATCCTGCCGCGACGACACCACGTGAGTGGCCGTCGTATTCACGATGACGGCAGTACCCATCGTGTCAGTGGTGGAGTAGGGCCTGCAAACTCTCCTTTGCCGTTACACAGCAACATGCCCCCAAGCATCTTCACACGTGCAGCCAGCATAATTATGACTTTCCTTATTTACAGAAACTACATAGCGGGAAATTTTTTGAACTTATGATGGCTTGTAGAACTGCAATTTTGGACCGGCTGGCTCCGGTGCAGCGCACTGTACGTTCCCAACCATGGGCCCACCCACCAAGTGCACCCTGGTGCCACCCACCCCGCCTCCTGGCCATCACCACGCTGCTGGCCGCTTGCTGCTTCTCCTGGCCGCCACGCTCACGGCTCGCTCTCCCTCTCGCGCAACCGCTGCTTCTTTGCGGCGATGTGTGGCGCCCCCCCCCCCCCCCCCCCCCCCCAATGTGTTGGGTGCGCAGGTGATGGGCCTCAAGCGTGCCGCGTTCCTCAAGAGGGGGCCCACCTACTCGCAGTACGCGTGCGCCATCCGGTACGTGATGCTGTAATGCTAACCTACGCGTGCATGACCCTACTTACCGTTCCTACCATCCACGTCACGCGGCATGGTACCCCGATCGCAGCATCTTGCCCTTCCGTTCCTGTCATCTTGTCGCCGCCGCGCTTCTCCATGCCATCTGCAGTACCCTGGCCACGCACCCATGTCCCTGTCATCTCTAGTAGCGTCTTGCCATGGACATTGTCCATGCCGCAGGCATCCTGTGTTTCGTTACTGGACATTCGTGACGGATATCCCCTCGAGCCCGCTGCCCGTGCTCCTCGCCTGGCCCTGTCGCTTGCCCCCCTCTTGAACCCTAGTCCGCTTGTCGCTTACTGGCCACCCCGACTTGTTTGTCCCTGTCCTTGTTTGGCCTCGCCCTGTCCTTGCATGTTCTCGTCGGCTCTTGTCCTGGTTCCCGTGCGCAGGTGCGTGCGGCCGGACCAGACGGCCGCCACCGTGCGCGTCCACTATCTCAATGACGGCACCTGCACGTTTGGGTTCAGGTAGGCTGCGGGCACGTTTGTGTGGAGCCTGGTAGACAGAAGCCTCGTCTGTGCAGAGCATCGGTGCGTGGCCTCCTGTTCTGCACTTGCTTCTGGGTAGGCGCAGGCAACCAAACATGTGCAGCGATGGTACTGCCGTGGAGACAAAAGGTCCGCTGTCTGTGAGACGCCACACCTGGTGCCTTTTCAGAAGAAAGAGCTTGTTTTCGTGGAAAACCTGTTGGTTCAACTTGGGAAGTTTCCCTAGTTTCGTTCCCAGAAGGTCGAGACTTGGAAGTTGTTTAGCGGAGCACCTACAGCGTTTGACTGGATGGGACCCATTTTGGTTTGCCTGCATCCTGGCATGTTCCTGTTGCCTACCTGGTGCACTGGCTGCCCACTTGTTCCTGCACATTTTCCTGCAAAGCTTGTGCAACTTAACGAGTCACAGTGTGCCTAGTTTGCAGCATGACTTGGGAAAGATGCACAGGCTGCGTGCCTTCAGGTGTCAGAAGGTTGGGCATACGCACTATAAGTGCGGGTGGATGCATTGTTGCTGATGTTCCCATTACCCCGAGTTTCCTGTGGGGATCGCTGCAAGGATGCTGGGTGTCTGAAGCAGCGTGCCCGGCATGGCTTTGATGGCCTCCGCCCGCAACATCCGGCAGAGCATGTGCACGTGCTTACTCGCTACGTAACTAGTCCATACACGTGCAGTGAGGCAGATAGTCATACACCAAGGGGGGTGCGGGGGGCGCTGCTGGGTGGGTGCATGGCTTGCAGTTGACATGCCTTCTCACACCATCCCCTTGGCTCGCTCTTGGCCGTGAAACCCAATCCCTGTTGCGCATCTTCGGTGGTTGACAGCCTGCGGCGACAGGAGTTCCTCATCCCCGTGGCCATCATCATGAAGGTGGGTGCTGGCCCACCGCACACTGCCGTGGGTGATGTCTGTTAGGCCCCTCATACATGCCCTTCTAGGGTGAGAGGATGCGCTCTTACTGTGGATGGCAGCTGGCATGGCCCGCTCCCTGGCTGACATGTGCCATCCACGCACCATTTGTTGGCAGTTGCTTGGTGGATGATGTGAGGTATGGTAAGTAGTGTTGACAGGCTGGGTGGCATGATGTCATAATCTACCCACCATGCACCTCTGTCTTGTTGCCTGTGGCAGTTTGTCTCTGTTGCAGCTGTCATGCCTGCCCCCTGATCGATGGCTACAGCGAAGCCTCGCTAGCGTCGATATGTCCATGCATGGAGCATGTACGATGAATGTTCATGCACGCAGCACGCGGCTCGGAGCTCACTTCGTTGCCTTTGGTTGCTCGTTTACTCGGCAATAATGTCTTGCTCTGTTGCGCGCGTGCCTGGGTATCTGTTTGCATCACCAGGCTCTGGTCGAGTGCACGGACCGAGAGATATTCGAGCGGCTGACCGCGTCATCCCTGGCTGCACCCGATGCCAGCGGCCTCGAGGGCGCGCGGCACGACAAGGCGCGGCAGGACAAGGCGGGCGGGGAGGGCGAGGGCGCGGGGGACAGCGGCCTGGCGATGGCGTTTGTGCACGAGCGCGCCGAGCTGTTGCTGCGGCACGCGCAGCGGCTGGGCCTGCTCACGCGCGTGCAGTGCCTCGAGTTCCTGGGTGAGGCTTTGCTTCGCTCACACTGGCATGTGCCCCCCTTAGATGAGCACTTACACAAGTCCCTGGGTTGGCTGACTACACAAGTCCCTGGGTTGGCTGACAGGTTTGCGTGGCAACCGTGTTCGCATGTCATGCCGACCTGCCCTTGTGTTCGCAACATCCCCCTTGTTCTGAGTGCCCTTGTGTTCGCAACATCCCCCTTGTTCTGAGTGCCCTTGTGTTCGCAACATCCCCCTTGTTCTCAGTGCCCTTGTGTTCGCAACATCCCCCTTGTTCTGAGCACACACGTACGTTGTTTAGGCACGCAAGCCTCTTGCTGAGGCATGCGCCCGCCCTTTGGACAGGGCAAGCGCATGCACCTCATATGTGCTTACGCTCACCCTTTGTCTTGGGCAGCAAGTGAGGGGGCCAAGCAGCCGCCCCCCCCCAAGGAAAGGGCGCCATCCCTGCGTTGGGTTGGTTTGCTGGCCTTTGTCTGGCTGGGCTGCACTGCGGATCAGATTAGCCCAACCTGCCCCTCATTTCCCTGCTCCCGCCACTGTCCTCTTGTAATAATGCTGTCCTCCCGGGGTGTGCCCCTGCCCTCTGACCTGTGTTCTCATCTGCTGCTTCCTGTCACTTCCGCAGGCAAGCGTCTCCGCAACGTGCTGGATGTCTCGTCCGCCGTGTCAGACCTGCAGGTTGGTCTTGGGGATGCCATCAGTTCGAGTTTCGCTGGCCTTGGTGAAAGCGCACAGCCCAGCGTTGTGTGTGGACGTAGGCATGTGGTGGCACCCGCAACGCCGTGAGACCCGCAATTCAAAACAGAGCAAGCCAAAGCGACTCGTGTGTGGCTAGATTAGTACGCAGCTATACCAAACTTCCGCAGCTGTACCTTTCCAGGAACCTTGCAGGTGTTTGTGGCTGGAAGAACCTGCTGACGGCCTGCTGTGCTGTATGGTGGTCGCCGATTATGTGCGTGCGTGCGTGCGTGCGTGCGTGCGTGCGTGCGTGCGTGCGTGCGTGCGTGCGTGCGTGCGTGCGTGCGTGCGTGCGTGCGTGCGTGCGTGCGTGCGTGCGTGCGTGCGTGCGTGCGTGCGTGCGTGCGTGCGTGCGTGGGTGCGTGCGTGCGTGCGTGCGTGCGTGCGTGCGTGCGTGCGTGCGTGCGTGCGTGCGTGCGTGCGTGCGTGCGTGCGTGCGTGTGTGCCAAGCGCGAAGAGAGCCCAGGCTCCTTGTTGTAAGGCTGCCATAGCGTGGGGGTAGGGGGATTATGGGTGGGACATCCTCGGGTTCTCTGCCCGCGTTGGCAACATCCATCCGTTGCGCCACATTCTTGGCATCCTTCTCGTGAAGAGAGTACCAGGCGAAAACTCCTTGCGCCAGAATGCCTGGATACCTGCCATGATCTGTTGGCACAAAGCTGTACGTACAGCCCTGGCCAGGCAATAGCCCATCTGTCTGGCAGTGACTCACAACCCATCTGCGCACCCACCTGCGAAGGCCTCCTCATGAATCTACCGCCCGCTGGCCCACCCATCGACTTGCTGAGCAGTACCCATTGACTCGCTGAGCAGTGCCATTCTCCCTTCATGGCCTCGGCGCTGCTGCACAAGCCTAACCTGCCCGTCCCTGTCCTCCCATCCTTGCCGCAACACCCACTCGTGACGACAGGCCGGGGAGATCCTGCTGCAGCGGCTGGTGTTTGTCCACTTGGAATCCAACGCGGACAAGTTCAACCTGCTCATGTGAGTGGCGTGCCATCTACGGCCATGGCATGGTGGCGTGCTGGCCACGGTTACAAGGTTAGCACGCCTGCCATGGCCATGAGAGTGGGGGTCCATCCCCTGGGCACAAGCTGAAATCAGCGGTACTTGCGGAAGGGCAGTTGCCTGATGCAGACTTGATGACTGGGGCCAGCGGGCATATTTCCATAAGAAACTGTAAAGAATGTGGAAGGAAAGAGTTGGCAGCGTTTGCTACTAGCTCATAGCGGCTTTTGCTGTTTGTTTCCACCATCAGCGCTGCAACTGCATCATTCGCTTCCTTTCTCCTCCCGTGGTTCCTCCCCACCTCGACACTTGCTTCTGCGCTGACTCACCCTGTTTCCACTCCCTGTCAAGCGCCCGCAGCTATGCGCCTCCTTTGTCAGCACCCTCTGACGCCTAGACTGTCACCCACCCGGTTTGCACCTCCCCACTTCCTGCGCCCGCAGTTACATGCTCCAGAAATTGTACGGGATGGTCAACGGGGCGGTGGCAGAGGACAATGCGGACGGGCTGAATCAGCACGAGCTGCTGCTTCCCGGCCATCTGCTGACCATGATGTTCAAGGTAGGGTGCTGCGGACCATGATGTTCAAAGTGACGATGGTGAAGGCAGGCGCTGCTCCCATGAGCACTGGCCCACGGTTGTATGGCCCTTTTCACGCGGGTGCACTGCCCATGCGCATGCCAGCCAGCTAGTCAGACAGCCAACCCATGCATGCAGCCCATAATATACGTGCCGGTCGTCTACAGTGTGGACACTGTCGGTACTGCATACACTGTCCTGCCGTCCTGTGCCATGTGCCTGCCCATGGTTCTTTTAAAACATTTTTGTGAAGGGTTTGTTATTTGCCATCATGGTCTTGTCCTTTCCCTATGCCAGCAGCATGAACAAACCGCTCTTTCTTCTGGGTCAGACTGGAGGCGTGCTGTGCCTTGTGTGTCCTCTGCCACGAGCAGACGTCGCCATGAGCAGACGTCACCATTGGTAGCTGTGGGGTTGGCACTTCGATGCCGCGATTGTGACGGTCCCTGACTGTGCGCTTGCGCTTGCCTTGCGGTGGCATTGCCGCCTGTGGTTCCACTGTGGTAATACTTTGCAGGAGCGGCTGGAGGAGTGGTTTATCAAGCTCAAGGTGCAGATCTTGGCGGACATCAACGGCCGCGCCAGGACCGCAAACTTGCACGATGGTGGGTGCTGACAGCTGGCACACGACGGTTGCATGGTGCTTGAGGGTTGGTGCTTGAGGAAGGGGGAGGGCGTAGCCAAGGGTGTTCACTGGTCACAAAGTCCCCTTAACCATGTAGTCCGCAGCTCCATGTCTCCGAGGGATCAGGGCTGTATGTATTAGGCCCTAGTAATCATGCCCTAGTAAAGGGCTGTATGTATCATGCCCTAGTAAAGTGCTGTATGTATCATGCCCTAGTAATCATGCCCTAGTAAAGGCCTGTATGTATCATGCCCTTGTAAAGTGCTGTATGTATCATGCCCTTGTAAAGGGCTTTATGTATCATGCCCTAGTAATCATGCCCGAGTAAAGTGCTGTATGCATCATGCCCTAGTTAAGGGCTGTATGTATCATGCCTTAGTAATCATGCCCTAGTAAAGGGATGTATGTATCATGCCCTAGTAAAGGGCTGTATGTATCATGCCCTAGTAATGCCATCTGGCCACGATAACAGTGGAGTTTTTCTTCAGCACAACGATTAATCCATACAACAACAATACAAGAATCAATCCAGTGTTCCAGGTGGTGGACAATACAAATGCATGCTGTTGGCGTGGTGCGTGCGGGCTTGGAGATCCCTGTCCCAAGACAATGCTCGGCTGTGATGCGAGGAGGTTAATGGAAGAAGTTCACCAAGAAGATACCATGTTTCCAAAAGGCGTCGCCCACATGATCGCCCACAGGCATCTGCTTGCGTCAGCAACGTGGCGTCCCTGCTGCGCTGCTGCCTCAGTACCATGGGTGCAGGTCTTCAGGGTACGGGTGGGCCCAGTCCCGCAGCCCAGCACTTAACCTGTGCGGACCCCGCACCAAGCTACACGGTGTCCTCTTGATCCACCTAATCTACCTTTTTGGAAAATGATGCTATCCACCTGCCTTGACACGTCCCCGCAGCCGTCTACCTGAAGAAGCTGTTTGACAAAGTGCCGCTGGATGTAGGCCAGAAGTTTGAGTACATGCTGGCGACCGGCAACCTCAACTCGCCTTCAGGGCTGGACCTGCAGCAGGCGTCCGGCTTCACGGTGGTGGCGGAGAAGCTCAACTACCTGCGCTACCTGTCCCATTTCCGCTCGGTACACCGTGGCGCCTACTTTGCTGAGCTGCGAACGACCACCGTCCGCAAGCTGCTGCCCGAGTGAGTACGGCGCGGCGCCCCCGGTTCCGCGCACCACACTTTTGTCTGTGTTTATTACACTGGCTTGTTTGTGGTACTTGCCCATGTCTGGATTGTGCAGCTTGGGTTTGTGTTGCCACGATTCGCCCCTCTGTCGGGACTTGCATAGAGAATGCGCAACGGTGTACGTTGAGGGGGTGTTTATTTTGGGAAGCGTAGCTTTGCACGGCATCGACATGTGTTGCGCATCAAGGTGTGTCATGGTTTGGGCCTCGTGTACATGATTGCACGGTTTGGGCCTCGTGTACATGATTGCACGGTTTGGGCCTCGTGTACATGATTGCACGGTTTGGGCCTCGTGTACATGATTGCACGGTTTGGGCCTCGTGTACATGATTGCACGGTTTGGGCCTCGTGTACATGATTGCACGGTTTGGGCCTCGTGTACATGATTGCATGGTTTGGGCCTCGTGTACATGATTGCATGGTTTGGGCCTCGTGTACATGATTGCACGGTTTGAGACATGAGCTGAACATATCGCGTGTGCCTGCTTGTTGGGTGGCTTCTTGCCTGCTTGCCTTTGCCACCGGTGCCCTTTGCTCCTTGCCAACGGCAGGTCCTGGGGCTTCATGTGCCCCGTGCACACGCCTGATGGGTCACCCTGCGGGCTGCTGAACCACCTGACCATGTCGTGCCGTAAGTGGAAACGCACCCGTTGCCACGTTCGATGACGCCCCAATGAACAGGATCATCGCTTACACGGTCTATTGATGTTGAGAAATAGGGACTTCGCAGCACGCGTCCGTGATGTTTGTTTGCAGGAGATGCCCACAATGTCAGCTGCGACGTTTCATAGCCCTGGCTCTGGTGACTTGTGTAGCAAGGGCAATGCAAACTGTATGCATGCAGACACATTGGATGGAGAGCTGCTCGCACCCGACTGTTCCCCATCTGTGTGGCCACCTCTCAGCCTGTTTCATGGCAACCATGAGGCCAGCGAAATCTCAGTGCTCTTCCTATCCCGTGTCCCGGTATCCCATGTCCGCTCTTATGCATATGCGTGTCCCTTCTTATGCGTGCTTCTGCCAGCTCCCATATCATGTCTCTCCTTTGGCCGGCTCATGGCTCCCCGCATGCCCTCGTAACACCACTCCTTTTTTTACTCCCACCTCGTCGCACTCCCCCCTGTGCGTATCTTTCCACGGCACCCTGTACCACCCCCTCCCCCTCCCCTCCCCCCCCTCCAGAGGTGGTGACGGACAGCCGTGAGGACGACGACGCGATCGAGCAACGGCTGGCATCGGTGCTGGGCACGTGCGGCCTCATACCGGCCACCCCCTCGGCCCCTGTGCCCGCGCCGCCAGCGTACGTCACCGTGCTGCTGGATGGCCGCGTTATGGGGTCCATGCGACCCGCCGACGCGCGCAGGGCGGCCGAGGAGCTGCGGCTGCTCAAGGCCAGCAACGAGGATCATGTGAGTGCTGGGCGCTGGGGCTGGGTGGTTGGATCAACCGGATCACTGGAGTAGCTGTTTTGACTGGCTGAGCCTATACTTTATAACCTGATCGATGACCTATAACTCGATGAACAAATGTGTGTCCCTCGTCGTGCCACACACTCCTTTACCCCATCTTCTGGCGCACGCTGTGCTCAGGGCCTCTATGGCTCACCCTTGCTCACCCTTGCTCACCCTTGCTTCCTTTGCTTCCTTTGCTCCCGTTGCTCCCTTTGTCGCTTAGGAAAGGGTCTGCCTCGCTGGTGTTCCTCTTGCCCCGCCCTGGTTCTGGTTCTGGTTCATCCTTTCCCCTCAACAAGAGCGCCTGCCTCCCTCACCCCACCTCACCCATGCCGTCTCCCATGCCCACTCCTCCCGCCTCGCCTTGCGTCCCCGTGTCGGCCGCCAGATCCCCCGCGACATGGAGGTGGCCTACATCCCCTGCCGCGTGTTTGGGGAGTACCCCGGACTCTTCCTCTTCACACAGCCGGCGCGCATGATGCGGCCCGTCAAGCGGCTGGACGCCTCCGGCTCCCTGCAGATGATCGGCTCGCTCGAACAGGTGTACATGGACATCACCTGCCCCGACGGCGGCGACAACGGGGGCCTCGCGGCGACCGCCACGCACACCGAGGTGGACACGCGCGCGTTCCTGTCGATCGTGGCCAACTTGACGCCCTGGTCCGACTACAACCAGAGCCCCCGCAACATGTACCAGTGCCAGGTGGGCCGCGGGGGCAAGGAGGCCGCCGCGTTGGTTTTGGTGTGCGGGGGGCGTACACGGGAGGAGCCTACCCGGTTGGGGGGTGTTAGAGTCGCCGATAGGATCCCGCAGGCGGTGCAAATAACTCTGTTTTGGATACATCCATGGTGTGCTGTTTCTAATCATGCGTCTGCCTGGGGTACCTACGCCCGCGGTGGGTTTCTGTTCCTGCGGTGTGTACCTACCTGCCAGTGGGTGAGTCTTTGTTGATGGGTTCTGCTCTCGGTGGACGCCCAGCCTGGCTGTGTGCTCCACGCTACAGCGGTTGGCTGTGTTGGTCTGGTTCCCCCCTTATCGGCACCTGACGCCCATGCCTTGTGCTGCTGCCATCTTGCCTGTGTTTACCAACCACCAATGCCACCATCTGCCACACGCCACCAGATGGGCAAGCAGACCATGGCCAACAGCTTCCAGAACCACGAGTTCCGCCCCGAGAACAAGGCCTACCGGCTGCACGTACGTGGCACATGGTTCACGCGCGTGTGCGGCGCACGGTTTGGTTGCGGACATGATGGGAGATGATGCGTATTTTGGAAAGGGGAATAAGGTATTGGCGGTGTCCAGCGCCTGCACTGTCCCACAGATGGCTCGTGATATTTGTGTGCTGTGCTCCTGCCCTGTAGCTCCACTGAGAATCGCACGCACAGCTATATTTTTTCCCTGACTGAGCTTGCACTTCCTTTGCTACTATTGCCCTGGTTCCCGCCTGGGCCCCATCTTCTCCCCTCTGCCCTCGCGTGCATGCACACGCGCCGGTTTGTTGCCCAAGCAGACGCCACAGATGCCTATCGCGCACACGCAGACGTACAACGACTACTGCGTGAACGACTTCCCGCTGGGCACCAACGCGGTGGTGGCGGTCATCTCGTACACAGGGTGCGCGCGCGCTGCATGCGTGGGGGTTGGCACACGCACGCAAGCCTGTTGGGTTGCACACACGCACGCAAGCCTGTTGGGTTGCACACACACATGCGAGCCTGTTGGGTTCAACACACACATGCCAGCAAGCTGGATTCCGTACTTGGTGCCGGCCAAGGGGAATCCTTGACCGGGTCCTCGCAACGGCTGACCCCTGGGCCCCACGCATGCATGCAAACCGCCTTGCTCCATGGCTCCTTGCGGCACTGTCGATGCGTCGAGGGAAAGGACTCGCCCGTGCTCTTTCCCTATCGGTGAATGGTCATCTAATGCTTTTTGAACCGGGGATCCATGGGTGGGCGTGCGCGCCGCGTGCGATGACCTCATGAATAGCCAATGTGATATGCGTCGTGGTGGAGGATGCGACGATCCATGTACATGTGTGCGATCGCTCGAGGCCTGTCGCTGCCGGCTGGCCCGCCCTTCCCCCTCTCCCTCCCCTCCCAGCTACGACATGGAGGACGCGATGATCATCAACAAGTCGTCGATGGAGCGCGGGTTTGCGCACGCATCACTGTACAAGGTGGGCATTAGCAGGCAGTGGGTGCTGGTCAACGTGGGTGTGCGCACATGTGGCAGGTCAATTGTATGCGGCAGCAGGGACAGTGCGCTGATAGCGCATCCGCTGGTAGTGAGCGGTTAAGGGCACCAACCCTGAACATGGCAAGGGGCTCATGTGGGCATGGGTGCGCACCCGTCTGCTAGCAGCACGCCAAAAGCGAAGAGTCTGGCGCTGGCTCCCACAAGGCAGCCACCGGGGGGACAGGGGCGCATGCATTTGGGTTCCCCAACTGGGGGGATGGGGGGGGAGATGGTAGCACTTGCGACGGTCCCGTTCCGCTGTATTGTGCTTTACCTGATTTTGGTATTTCTGTGGGTAGCCTTGCAGGCTATCATGATCGTGGGCTTGCCTGATACATATATGGTACGTGTATCGCTGTCTATCATAGGCTGGCGATGCGTTCGTTCTTGGGTGCGCTGCCCTGCAGGAGCACGCTACCGCAATGGCGGCGGCCATCAGGCTTGCCCACTGTTGCTGCTTCTGCTGCTCTCATTCCTGTCCCCTCGCCCATCGTCTGCGCGCGGCTCTTATCCGTGGGCTTTGTGTTCCCCATCTATTTATTTACTGCCCCCTGCCCCCATCCACCTGCCCCCATCCACCTCCCGCCCCCATCCACCTCCTGCCCCCATCCACCTCCCGCCCCCATCCACCTCCCGCCCCCATCCACCTCCTGCCCCCATCCACCTCCTGCCCCCCCCTGGTCTCACCATCCGCAATCATCGCACCTTCCCCACACTCCCCCCGCGCGCACAGACGGAGACGATGGACTTGCGCGCGGAGAAGACGCGTGCGGACGGCAAGAGCGTGTTCGGGTATGGCGGCAAGCGCAGCAACCCGCATGGGGCTTCCATCGACAGCGACGGGCTGCCATACGTCGGGCAGGTCAGGCTGCTTGGTGGATGGATGCATGCCGCGTGGGGGGCAGATAAACCGGGATGGTCCCTGTCATGGTTACGTGCCGTACGTGGGGAAGGTGAGGACGCCATGCCGTGGCTGGCGCATGCCATGGGGGGGGCAGGTACGCCGGTACTTGATGGTGCATGACAAACATGCGGCAGGATAGCATGGTGGGTGTGGCGCACGTGGGCGGTGGGTTGCCATGGGGTGGGGATCCCACTTTTTGTGGATCGGGTTGGGTCGCTTTCCCAGGGTGGCTACCCGCTGCTTCCACCAAGTGGTGCGCTTCGTGGCTGCCCATGCCAGCAGTGCCTCCAGCACCCGCTACAAGCTGACTCCGAGCAAAGTTGCGCGGTGTACGTCTCACCAACCGTTTGCCTTGCACAGTCATGGCCGTGGCGTGGCAAGATAAGTAGACGTCGGCATGAGCCACGGTGGCTGTTGGTGGCATGGTCTGGGGCATCTCTTTTGATGACGGGGGGGATGTTTCCTGCATGCGTAGCAGCATCCTGAAACGTCAGGAGGTAGGCATTTTAAGAATCAAATCGTGGCGTGGTGAATATGGGACCTTGGATGAGCCAGCGATTAAGAAGGGATTAGCAAGTGGTGGGCAATGGATGGGCAATGGAAGGACCATGGATCAACGCTCGCAAATGACCCGGCCACACCACGGTCAGATGCGTGCGACGCATCCTCGAACACACACACGTGTCCACATCCCCAGCGCCTGAACAAGTATATACTAGTATTTAGATAGCGCGTACCTTAGCTCATGAACATGACCACAACACTGCTGTGGACCCATCTTGCATACCACAACGCTGCGTCCCCCAGCGCCTGAAGAAGGACAGCGCGTACGCGGCGGTGACGCAGCTGTCGTCGAGCCGCACCAAGGTCAGCCAGCTCAAGGGCGCCGAGGAGGCGGTGGTGGAGCAAGTGAGCGTGATCGGGACGGGCACTAAGGAGGAGCTGCAAGTGGCCAAGGTGGGGGAGCCACCCGTGTGTGTGTGTGTGTGGGGGGGGGGGGGGGTCCAAGCGTGCGGCACGTTGCGCATCCTGCCTGCTGTATGGGGGACGGGGGGGCGTGCGGGATGGAACTGGGGGCATGTCTGATTGGATGTGTAAACCTGTATATCAATCTATTTGTTAAATGATTATGTCCATGATGACCTAGGCATGCCACACCCCCAATTGGTGTAGACCCTGCGATCGTGTTCTGACAACCTGTCCCACGCTATGCCACTCTCCCCTCCGACTCTTGTATTGTATCCCGCGATCCGCGCTCCTGTTCCCATCCTGCCCCATCCACTGCACCAGATCAAGATGCGGTTCAACCGCAACCCTCAGATCGGCGACAAGTTTAGCAGCCGGCATGGCCAGAAGGGTGTCCTCTCGCAGCTGTGGCCGGACATCGACATGCCCTTCTGCGCGGTGACGGGCATGCGGCCAGACATCATCATCAACCCGCACGCGTTCCCCTCACGCATGACCATCGGCATGCTCGTCGAGTCCATGGCGTCCAAGGCAGGGGCGCTCCATGGCTTCTTTCCCAATGCGTCCCCCTTCCAGTTTGACGTGAAGGCCAAGGAGGGCGGCATGGTGGCCAAGTTCGGGCAGGAGCTGGTCAAGAAGGGGTTCAACTACTATGGCAACGAGGTCATGACCTCGGGCGTCCTGGGCACGGAGCTAAAGGCCGACATTTATATTGGCCTTGTCTACTACCAGCGGCTGCGGCACATGGTGTCCGACAAGTTCCAGGTAAGGGCGTGGGTGGGACAGGTGGCAGGTAAGGGTGTGTGCTTGACAAGAGTGTCCGACCAATTTCAGGTGGGCGGTCATGGGTAGGGGCATGGGAGGGGGCGACGGGCAGCTGCTTTCTGCGGTGGTGGTGGTGATGCAAGACACGATAGGCGTGGTTGGGGTTTGTTTCGTACTAGTAAGGGACCATGTTCTGCCTGGCCCTTGTGTGTGGGCGTGGTGAAACACCTAGGCAGTCAGGGGGGACTTGGGTGCAATGTGAGGTCATAATGGTCATCGCAACGGTCCTCAGGAGGCGGGTGGACAGGCTACCGCTACCTCTCACCTTGCCAGTAATCCTGCGACTACCTCTCATGTTACCTCTGATCTTAGGATAGCCTCTAATGCTAATCCCCGTACGCGTCCCGGGGGGGGGGGGGGGCAGACCCGCTTGCTCTTGTCTGTTTTCCTGCTGCCGCTTCTCTGCTAAATCTAGCCTCTACCTTTTGGGTTCCTGGTGTGCAGGTGCGCTCCACCGGCCCCGTAAACAGTGTCCACCACCAGCCCGTCAAGGGGCGCAAGGTGGGCGGCGGCATTCGGTTTGGCGAGATGGAGCGCGACTCGCTGCTCTCCCACGGTGCCGCCTACCTGCTGCATGACCGGCTGCACACGTGCTCCGACTACCACGTCGCGCACGTGTGCTCCGCCTGCGGGTCCATGCTGTCCACCTCGGTGGTCCCGCCCAAGATGGACATGCTTGCGGCGACTGACCCGCTGGCGGGCGCGGGCCGCTCCTCAGCACGCGTGGTCACCTGCAACACATGCGGGACGCCGGAGCACGTCGAGAAGGTGGCCATGCCGTACGTGTTCCGCTTCCTCGCGGCCGAGCTGGCGGGCATGAACATGAAGCTGACGCTGCAGCTGGACTGATCCACTGACAAGTCCCACCAGTTGATTGTAACAACCAAAAATATTCATTGAACGTATCGATTGTATCGGCGGGGTTTCTACAACTGCAGGATGCATGCTTTCGGGCATGAACGTAGGGACTCGGCAGTTGACATGCGTATCTGAGGGGTGGCTGTGGTGAAAAGGAGAGAGCTGTACTGGTTGTCATGTACCTTATCTTGATTATTTAAGAATTAAGACTTACTTACATCATCAAAGCAACACGCAGAGAAGATAGAAAAACAATCTTGAGGATTATGATAATTAATTAATTAATTATCAACATCACTCCGTTGGGAGTCAATGTAGCACATATCCCTGAGAAGGGGCATATGGCTTTAAATACATCCTAGGCTACTTCATGCAAGGGTGGGAATGTAAGCAACACTTGCTCTAGGTGCCGCAAGGGCACCGGCACCACCATGCTGTCTCAGGTTCAACCCAGCTAAGGGGATCCTGGCACGGGGGAGGAAGATCATCATGGCTATGCAAGGGCTAGGGCATGGCTTCTCGACAGAGAGCATCTCTCTGCATGGCATAGCATGGCTAAGTTCTTAATGCAACATCCATGGGGGTCCCATTATAGACAAAGCATGGCTAAATGTTGAAGGCATCATCCATGGGGGCCATTATGGGCGCACATGCGCGTGGGCCACATGCTAGGCTAAGCCTTACTAATCTACACTACTGGTATATATATTCCTAGTCTGAGGTGGCAGGAGGGGGCTGCCAGGGCTTGTGGTCAACGTGGATGACCGCCCCCCTCCAGTATACCGGCTTCCCCCTTGCGCTCTGCCGGAGCTGAAGGTAGGCCGGCCATAGCTCGCGTCGCCGTTGTTGCTGGGCCAGGGTCAAGTCGTCGTCCAGCGTGAAGCGAGTCTCCGAGAGCTTCTTGCGGCATTTAAGGAACGCCAGCTTGTCCGCCATGTACTTAAAGGTGAGGAGCACGGGGGCCGGGCCAGCCTTCCCCCGCGCGCGGGGGAGGCGGACAGCCGACATGTCCAGCTCACCAGTGAGTAACATGGGGGCAAGAATGGCGCGCTTAAATGCCTCAAGAAGGCTCGTGGAGGTCTCACCTGCCTGCTGGTCGAAGTGCTTGACGATGACATTGTGGCTGCGCCGGGCGATGTCGGCTTCCTCGCGAAGGTCGAGGGCTTGTTGCTTGAGTTGTGCCGAGATGGTGGAGGTGGTGGAGGTGGTGTGCTGCTTAAGCAAGTCCGCCCAGGTGGAGGGAGCATCGCCGGCCGAGCCAGCAGGCGCCGGCTGGGCGGCGATGTCCTTCACCGCCTGGGCGGTGAGGCCGGCGGTGTCATGCAAGCTCTCAAGGGCGTTGGCGGTGGCTTGAAGGCGTTGGTCGAGGTCGAGGAGCTGGGCTTTGATGTCGGCAGTGGAGGCGGAAATGGCCGTGGAGGTGGAGGCGGCGGCGGTGGAAATGTGAGGAAGTTCAGCAGTCAGCGTGCCGCCGATTGCTGCTATGTCGGCAGCAAGGGGGGTCACGTGCTGCTGAAAGGCTTCCGTGAGGATGGAGCGGAGGGTGGGGACGGAAAGGGGTGGAGCCCAGATCTCGCCGTCAGAGCGCTGGAGAAGGGAGTTGAGGATGGCGTGCTGGAGATGGGGGCGGACGCAGCCGGACAGCCCGTAGATGTTGGCCCAGCGGCTGCCGTCCGGGGCGAGGAGGCGATTGATGGAGTGGAAATGGAGGCACAGGTCGTAAAGCGAAGCGTAATCCCCGAAGAAGATGCAGCGCAGAGCATCGGTCGGAGAAATGGTGGCCCAGTCGTAATCTGCGACCTTGAAAGGCCGGGGCCGAAAGCTCGGTTCTGGGCGTGAAGACCCTCCTGTGTCGTCGGCTGGGCGGGTGCGCTTGGGGTCAGGCGATGCAGATGGCGAGGCGTTAAGCCCGGGGGGTTGCTGGACGACCACCAGTGCACGACTAGTGTCATCGCCGCCTGCCGGACCTGAAGGCGAAGCTGCAGCCTGAGCTGCAGAATTTTCATTGCCGAGCGCAGCCGCCAGGCTGCGTTGCGTCGAGGCGCGTTTGTGCGCCATATATTGCGTTTTAGATTCGGAAAATTATATCAGCATGTGCGTCTTAGAAAGACGAAGCGATAGTGATATTCACGGCTAAATTCGGTGCTCAAACGTGAAAGTTATGAGCTCCGACAGCCATGGCTACCTCGTGGCCGGAATTTTGATAGGATTATGATAGAATGAACTAATTACATGAGTATATCATACTGCTGTGTGAGTGTTAGCTTGATCCTTGCCTGCAATGTGTTTCATCAGCCACGAGCCACGAGGTTGCCATGGCTGACGGCGGAGCTCATCACTTTCACGTTTGGGCACCGAATTCGGATGTGAACATCACAATCGCTTCGTCTTTCTAAGACGCACACGCTGATATAATTTTCCGAAGCTATTACGCAATATATGACGAGCTTAGGCAGCGTAGGCCGGATAGCATTTGTAGGGCATCTTGCTCGCACCAGCCAGGTCGACACCGCCCTTGGTCTGGCCAGCCCCCAGCAGCTTGGCCAACCAGGGCGCGGCATATTTTGACCTGGCCTGGCCCCAAGGACATTCCTAAAAGGGTAGGGAAACCTGCCATGAACTACACCCAGATGTTGCTAGCCGACCTAGTGGTCCCAGCTCGATCAGTTTGAACACCGCATCCACTCCCTCTCCCTTCTTTGGACTGCCATGCAGACAAGAAGCGGTGGCAGAAGATTGTCCAGGCTCACACGCCAGCCCCTGTGTGCAAGCCACCCCCCACCCCCCAAGAGGAAGGGGCGTTATGCTGAGTAGTGTAGTTAGGATTTTATAGACTAGATAGCTTAATTAGAGTTAGGTTAGTTCGATTACGTGGCTTCCTAGTTCCACCTCCACCCCCCATCCAGAAATATGTGCTACATGATCTCCCCAGCGGCTTGGACAGCCAGGGCGGCACATTCTGACCTGGCCTGGACCCGCGGACATTCCCAAAAGGGTAGGGAAACCTGTCACCAACTACATTCAGATGTTGCTGGACG
Source organism: Mesostigma viride (assembly GCA_009746045.1). Taxonomy (NCBI): domain Eukaryota; kingdom Viridiplantae; phylum Streptophyta; class Mesostigmatophyceae; order Mesostigmatales; family Mesostigmataceae; genus Mesostigma; species Mesostigma viride. The sequence goes on along the minus strand of RPFO01002252.1, from coordinate 83,388 downwards.
ACCTAGTGGTCCCAGCCCAGTTTGAGCACCGCATCCACTCTCTCTCCCGTCTTTGGACTGCCATGCAGGACAAGACGCGGTGGAAGAAGATTGTCAAGGCGCACACGCCGACCCTGTGGGCAAGCCACCTCCCCCCAAGCGGAGGAGGCGTTTTGATGAGTAGTGTAGTTAGGATTTTCTAGATAGAGTTAGGATAGTTCGATCACGCGGCTTCCTCCACCCCATCCATCATGAAATATGTGCTACATGACCTCCCCACGGAGGCATGTTATAATTTAATTTAATTTAATTTAATTTAATTTTTTAATGATCTCCCCACTGAGGGATGTTATAATTTAAATTTTAATTTAATACGACGAGCAAACGCTCATCTACGCAACGCAGCCTGGCGGCAGCGCTAAGCCCTGGGTACAAAGCACCCCCGTGACAGGGTAAACTTGTGAGCGCAGATACTTCACCCTTTTTATAAACAATGAGAAGAAGGAAGGGGCTCGAAGGCCTCAATCGGCAATGCCATGAGGGCAGGCCGGCCAGGTTTGCTTGCAATGATAATACGTCAGGGATATTATATGCCATGTCTGATGTATATCCCAGCCTGAGTAATTTCACGCATGTCATATTTATTTCATATGGAAGTCGTGTGAATTTGATAGATTTGATCAGCTAGCTAGATGAACTGCTCAAGCTCCTTGAGCTGATCGATGTTCATGTGCCATGAAACTATATTATTGGACTGTGTGATGGCTGGCTTGTATCCTGATGCTATTACAGTGGTCATGGACCTAGCTCGATCGTGTTAGGTATGCCACATTGGTAAAGACTGAGGCCCACGGGACGGGAGTATATTGTGCCCATTCGGTGACCAATTATTAGAGATCGCGAGATACAACGAGTGGGTGAGGACAACCCTTCGGCTGAATCATGTGGTGGCAAGCCACTGGGCGCAGGTACTTCTGGTTGCCATGTCTGCTGTCAGCAGGGAGCCAATCAATTCCATCACGCATGAAGCCCACCCATGGAACTCGGCAAGGCATATTTCATGCCAAACTGACAGTGACATCTCAGGCCAAGACGTGGGAATCCGGGCTTGCGCGTTGAACCAAATTAAACCGAAAGAAGTTGGCATCCCTTAGCCTCGGACAACAACAACACATGGTAGGGTCGTACGTGGAATAAATTAAAAGGTGCACATTTACCCAGCACCAACGTCCAAACCGCATATATATATTCGTAACACTATGAATCCAGAAGAAAATGTCCGAAGATTCATTACATGTTGTCCCGAAGGATGACGCCAGATCAGGATAGCCACACGAGAAATGCGCAATAGATTACGGCACAAAGCGCACTGGGGATATACCGGGCTGAATTTGCATGCACTGCATGCAAATTGAGATCATCGGTCTATACACCTCACCTGGGCTATCGAGAAGACCCTGGGTCAGTGCACGTGTTGCTGGATGCGACACAGGCCATGGCCACTGCCGATCATGATGTCTGGGAAAACCAACCGGCCTCCCCGATCCACACTTCCACTTAGCGACTGGTATCGATATATTTAGCGAGGTCGCCGTAGTGCTAGGAAAGGTATGATCAGGACTAGGCGTACAAGGTTAAATTACCCTCCACATTTTCGGAAATGCGTTCTGATTTCCTGATGTAAAAATTGGCACGTTATCGCAGCCCTTAATTATGAAGTGGTGTGACCCTGTTGTGGCTGTGGATCATGTCGAGGATCACCCTGTTGTGGCTGTGGATCATGTCGAGGATCAGCAAAACAGGTATGCCACCACACGTGGGCAGACCAGCGCCTGCAGGCATGCAAAAAATCCGACTAAAAACATCACGTCTGCATTGTTACTGGTACCATAATAAGCTTGCCTGCACTTATTGCTAGAAGTCTCCCAGACATGCAAATTTGTAGGACTAGGCGAAAAACCGAGTCGCGTGGCCCTCTCCGCGGTGTTACGGCAAATTTTGGACCTTCAGGAGTGTGTGGTTTACCTATTATAAGTGTGACAACTATCATGCTGTGCTGCAAGAACTAGCACTTATTTCTCGATCTACCTATCGACGTGAATTTTCATTGCTCTAGGCTACGTTGTCCAAGCGGACGACTTACCAAACAAAGCTGTCCTATATTTGGCTGAAGCTGTGGAGATTTTCTTCTTCTTATTGCTGCATGCGGTGCAGTAATACTTGGCCAGTGGCCAGCGTGTAGATCCGTCCGCGTTTGCGTGCAGGGTGCACAGCTGCGTCCAAAATCACGTGCCGAGCATCCAAGGGACGAAGGGTCGTCAGTCGTCACTCGTCAATCAAAGATAAAAAAGTGAGAGTTACGATGGTAACAAAGTCAAAAGTCTTGGAAATTAGCAAGCGCGCAGAATCGGTGGCTCCAAAGGAGGCGCGAATCGGCTGCTGAATCCTCTGTAGCCCTTCTGCAGCCACAAATATCTGACTAGAAGTGCCCGTCAGAGGCGCGGCGCGATTGGCATTGCGGCAAATGGATTGGGTGCCGCCTGTTTGACTCGTGGTGCACAAGACAAGACGTACGTTGCAGATCTCCATGATTTTTTTCTGGCTTTCCAACTGGTCGTCTGAAGGCCGCTGAATCTACCCGTACCTGTATGCGAATCATCCGAGTGAATGCCGGGCACACAAAATTGATTGCGAGGGCAGGGCGAGGCTGTGGGATATCCATCCACAGATGCGGGGCACGTGGTAACTGGTGGCGCGCCAATCGCTGCACGTTAATCCACAAAAAAAATCTTCTCCCCACAACTTTATAAAGCGGTGCACACTGCACAAACAGGCACCACCCTCCCCTCAACCACCACCTCAACCACTCAACCACTCAACAACAATGGCTGCCGCCCTTGCGTCGTCCACCTTCCTCGGAGCCGCCGTTGTGGCTGTAAGTCATCTGCCTGGTAGATGCTACGTTTCCTTTTTGTGAGCATTGCTGCATCTGTTTCGTTTGGGCAGCAATTACTTGTCCTGTGACTTGCAAAAGTGTACAGTTTTCTTTCTCGACAACCTTGCACCTTAGGCTCCATTCTAATGGACGTGTCGCTTTCGGTTGCTGCTGTTCATCTGGTTTCTGCAGCCGGCCCAGAAGGCCGAGGCCAAGAAGATCAACACCGTCGTTGAGGCCCGCCGCACCAAGTCCGCGACCCCTGACTCCCCCTTCTACGGCCCGGACCGTGTGACCTTCCTCGGCCCATTCACCGATGTGCCATCCTACCTCACCGGCGAGTACCCCGGTGACTACGGCTGGGACACCGTCGGCCTGTCGGCTGATCCCGAGACCTTCGCCGCCTACCGCGAGATCGAGCTTATGCACGCTCGCTGGGCCATGCTCGGCACGCTCGGCTGCTTCCTGCCCGAGGCCCTGGAGAAGTACTCCGGCATTAACTTCGGCGAATCCGTGTGGTTCAAGGCTGGTGGCCAGATCTTCCAGGAGGGTGGTCTGGACTACCTGGGCAACCCATCCCTGGTGCACGCCCAGTCCATCATCGCCACCGTCTTCATCCAGGCTCTGCTGATGGGCCTGGTTGAGGGCTACCGTGTGGGAGGCGGCCCCCTGGGTGAGGCCGGTGACAAGATGTACCCCGGCGGGTCCTTCGACCCACTTGGCCTGGGCGATGATCCCGACACCCTGGCTGAGCTCAAGGTGAAGGAGATCAAGAACGGCCGCCTGGCTATGTTCTCCATGTTCGGCTACTTCATCCAGGCCATCGTCACCGGCAAGGGCCCAGTCGAGAACCTGGATGCCCACCTGGCTGACCCCTTCGTCAACAACGGCTTCGCCTACGCCACCTCCTCTGGCCTGGTTGGCCTGATCAACAAGTCTGTCTAAATCCAGACTCAATTTTTGGTCATGAGAGTGGCCTCAATTTGTACATAGCCCTTTTGGATGAAACACAAGTGACTTTGTACTTTTTCCATCTTCTGGGTGTAACTTTCTGTAAACCCTAAACCTAAATTCAAAACCAATCTTTCCCACCTACATGCAAAGCTTATCAATATGAACTTACATCGCCATGACAAATGATGACATTCACTGTGGCAGACTGTGCCAGACTGGTTTATCGTGGCGCAGATGTGTGTGGGTTGCTGAGCATGTCTGTGGTAATGACCCATTCCAGCAAATCTGGAAAGTAAATGCTAGGGCTAGTGGTTGCATAATGATTGGGATGAAGAAAAATACATGATGCACGCCCTTATCGGGTGCAACCCCTATGAAGTTTGCCTGCATGAGCGATGCAGCCCTGGCCCTGCGTGCGTCAGTAGGCACACGAGTGCTCAGCGTAGCAATAATGAGACACGCGCAAGAGTTGCAGGTCAGAAATCTGGAGAATCCAGACCATGGTAGCTCAAGCCTGCTGTTATCTTACCCGCGTTTGTAGAGTCGGATGGAAATGAATGGAGCTGGTCCAAATGTGTAGCCTTGTACAGTAATATTATGCATGGCTAGCTAGCGTTTAGAGCGAGACCTAGATGGTTTGATAAAAAAACAATACCCATCAGTGGGTTTGTTTCTAGCAGCCAGGGGTGCCCACAGCCAACCTCCCATCCAACCAACCATCCAACCATGTATGAAGTGAGACAACTATGCCTGGACGCATGGCGATCCAACGCCGTGGAATTAATTAATTAATTAAAATCATAGCTCCGTGGGGAGCATATGTAACACATAGCCCTGAGAAAGGGGCATCTATGGGTTTGTAATACAATCAGGGCGACAACCTGCAGGTGTAGGATGTACAACTATCACCTGCTCTGGGTGCACTAGGTGCACCTGCACCTCCATGATGGTTCATGCCTCCTAAACAAGCACAGGCACCCAGGGGGGGCTTGAGGAGAGGGCCTAGAAGGCCTGCATGACATATGAGGTGGAAGGTATGTGGCTAGGCTATAGCTAGGGTACACATGGCCTCTCAGCAGGGAGTGACTCCCTGCATGGGCAAAGCATGACTCGAAATTGCTACGGCTATTGCAAGGGCGGGTGTGGGCCCATTAATTAATTAATTAATTATCAACATCACTCCGTTGGGAGTAGATGTAGCACATAGCCCTGAGAAGGGGCATATGGCTTTTAATACATTCTAGGCTACTTCATGCAAGGGTGGGAATGTAAGCTACCCCTGCGCTAGGTGCACCAGGGCACCCGCACCCTCATGGTCTATCACGCTATGCCCGGGTAAGGGGGGGAGCATGCCTGTGAGGGGGAAGATCATCATGGCTATACAAAAACTAGAGCGTGGCATCTCAGCAGAGAGCAGCTCTCTGCATGGGCACAGCATTACTGAATAAAACTAGGCATCGTCTGGAGTGTGGCTCATCATAGGCACACATGGACATGACTAAAAAGGCTAGGCCTAAGCTGGTATAGTGCCTGTAGTAGGCGGGCATGTACAAGGCCACTGTCTAACTATTCTACACTACTGCTGTATTCCCCTAGGCTGGGGCTGGAGTTGCTGGGGCCGCGGTGGTCGAGGGGGTCGCTTGCCAGGGCTTGTGGCCGACGTAGATGGCCGCCCCCTTCCAGTACACCGGCTGGCCCGCCTTGGTCTGCCGGAGCTGGGTGTAGGTCGGCCATAGCTCCCGTCGCCGTTGTTGCTGTGCCAGGGTCAAGTCGTCGTCCACGGTGAAGGGAGTATTCGCGAGCCGCTTGCGGCGTCTGAGAAACGAAATCTTGTCCGCTGGGCTATCAAAGATGAGAAGAAGCGGAGGCGCCCCTGCCTTACCCCGCGCGCGGGGGAGGCGGTGGGCGGTCAGCTTGATCTCACCAAGAAGGCCCATGCGTGCAAGGATTTTGCTCTCAAACGCACGTGCAAGCTTCTCGGAATTCTCACCTTCTTCCATGTCCAAGTTCTTGAGTATGGCGTTGAGGCTGCGCTTGGCGAGCTCGGCCTCCTCGCGGAGGTCAAGCGTCTGCCGCTGGAGCTGGGCTGCGACGGCGGAGGTGGTGGAGGTGGTATGTTGCTTAAGCATGTCCGCCCAGGTCGTGATGGGAGGAGCATCGCCGGCCGGGCCAGCCGAGGCTGGCTTGGCGGCAATGTCCTTCACTGCCTGGGCGGTGAGGCCTGCCGTGTTCTGCAAGACCTCGATAGCGATTGCATTATCCTTGAGGCGCTGGTCGATGTCGCGGAGCTGGGCGGTGATGGAGTCGGTGGAGGCGGAGGGGGGGGGGGGGTGGAGGCGAGGAGGGTGGCGGTGGCGGTGGGGATGGTGGGAAGCTCAGCAGCCAGCGTGCCACCAATTGCCGCCACATCTGCGGCAAGAGGGGTCACGTGCTGCTCGAAAGCTTCCTTGAGGAGGGTGCGGATGGTGGCTTCGGTGGGGAAGGTGGAGGGGGGCGGTTTGGGAGCCCAGATCTCGGCTTCGGAGCGTCCAACAAGGGAGCAGAGGGCGAAGCGTTGGAGGTTGGGGCGACTCATGCGGGGAAGGACGGGGAGAGTCTCGGCGGGGTCGACAAGCTGGCCATTACCAGGCCCGCGGCCGCGGTTGTGGGACGTGAGGTACACGCACAGGGCTAGAAGCGAGGCGTGATTGCCGTGAAACACGTCTTCCATGAACCGACCGGGGCTGCGTTGCCAGAAGCCGGAGCTGTTGACGTCGAAGGAGGTCTCTTCCCAGGGCGGCTCAGCAGAGCGACTGCGCTTAGGCTCAGGCGATGCAGATGGCGAGGCAAGCCCGGGAGGCTGGGCGAGCACCAGTGCACTACTAGTGTCACCGTTGCCATCTGGGCCGGTGGGCGAAGCTGCAGCCGAAGCTGCAGGCGTATTTGCATTGCCGAGCGCAGCCGCCAGGCTGCGTTGCGTCGAGAGACGTTTGCTCATCGTATATTGCGTAATAGCGTCGGAAAATTATATCAGCATGTGCGTCGTAGAAAGACGCATCGATTGTGATATTCACGGCTAAATTCGGTGCTCAAACGTGAAAGTTATGAGCTCCGCCGTCAGCCATGGCTATCTCGTGGCTCGTGGCTCGTGGCTCGTGGCTCGTGGCGTGTGGGCCCATCACGTAGGCATACATGGCCACGTCACTAAGCTTTCTAGTCTACACTACTGCTATATATTCCCTAGGCTCGGGGTGGCTGGGGTGGCTGGGGCGGCAGGGGTCGCCTGCCAGGGCTTGTGGGCGACGTAGATGTCCGCCCCCTTCCAGTAGACCGGCTTCTGCCCCGCCGTCTGCCGAAGCTGGAGGTAGGTCGGCCATAACTCCCGTCGCCGTTGTTGCTGCGTCAAGGTCAAGTCGTCGTCCAGCGTGTAGGCGGTCCCCCCAAGCCGCTTGCGACACTTGAGGAACTCCATCTTATCCGCCATGGTGTCAAAGGTGAGGAGCAAGGGGGAGGGGCCGGCCTTACCCCGCGAGCGGGGAAGTCGGGTCACCCCCCGCGGCTTGCCCTTACCAGTGATAGCCACGGGGACAAGGATTTTGTTCTCAAACGCCAGGGCAAGGGTCTCGGAGGTCTCGTCCTGCAGCGGGTCGAAGTGCTTGACTATGACGTGGAAGGACTAGGGTAGTTGTCTGATGTATGTAACATGCAGGTTTTCCTAGAGATAGCCACGCGGCCTTAATTCGCGTCTTTCCTCTCAGACAACTACCCTAGTCCTTCCACGGCGTTGGATCGCCATGCGTCCAGGCATAGTTGTCTCCAAGCATTAGCCAACCATCTAACCCATTGCCATCTGGGTGTGGCGAGCTATGGATGCCGAGAATGCTCATAACTTTTACATCCGGGCATGAAATTTGGTCGGGTGAATTGCAGTAGAAGCGTCTTTTGATGACGAACACGATGATATAATTTTCAGCCGCCATCGCCCAAGATTTAGCGCAATATCATAAAACGCAGCGCAGGCAGGGATCGTATTTTCCGGAAAGTAGCCATGGCGGAATCACCTTCAGCCGCCTCCCACTCCCCCGCCGATGGGGGGGATTCAGCGCCTCATACCATCACGCAACTAGTCGACGCTGTGGACACCATTGCGACCCAGCCATCGTCTGCTGATGCCGCCATTAACGTTTCGTCTAAGCGGCATTGCCCCGGCCCCGTCGACGAGATGGAAAGCCAGATCCCTCCGCCTGCGGCTCCTTCTTCCAGCGAGGTTTCCCGTGAGACCGACCCCCCTGACGACGACGACGACGACGCCATCGCCGACGCTGACTTTGACCCAGCGGACTTCCTGCCTGGCAAGGTTGTCGCCGAGCACCGGTTCTTTTCGCTTACCGCCGAGGAGGCGCGGGCTATCCTGCACCTCATGAACGACAACAAAACTCCGATCTATTTTCCTAGCACGCTTGGCGAGACCATTTCAGCGGACGAGCTTGCCGACATGGAAGAGCCAGAGCTTCGACTTTCTGTTTTCCTGAGCCACGCGCAGGCCCCCTGCCTCCGGGCACTCTTTGCCGCTTTCGAGGAAGCCGAGCACGGCACCGCCAACACCCCTGATGCTCCCCGGACGCAGACCTGCACAAGCTCAATAAGAAAGTCGCAGCCATGGCTGCCCAACTCGGCACCTTGTCCACCGCTATCCGTCAAGACACTGCTGCGCTCCAATCCAGCATTGCCGAGGTCAAGGCCGCCCTGGCCACACCTCCCCAGCAAGCCGCCCCCGCACCCACCAGCTATGCTAACGTGGTAAAACAGACGGACATTGCCAACCTGATGGAAGATGCAGCACGCAGGGGGGCTGCAGCCCACAAGACTGCTATCGAGGAGGACCTGCGCTCACGCAGTATAGTGGTCCGGTATTTCCAGGTCGCACAGCAGCCTGAAACGGACCTGATGCTAGCGCAACGCCTGTACCACAGCCTCATCGTGGGCAGGCTGCAACTGGGCAACGAACGCATCCGCATTGAGTCGGCAGCCTGGATGGCGGGCCAGCCTGGCCCCATCCGGGTGACCTTTGCGAATGTGGCCAGCAAGGTGAAGGTACTCCAGGCCCGCAAGCTCCTAGGCGGGAAGAACGCGCCGAGCCTCGACGACCTCCTCTCACCGGCCCAGCTAGTCATCAAGAATGGTCTGCTGGGCAGCGACGTGGCGATCAAGGCCAGGAAGGAGGGCCAGAAGGTCTACGTCCGCCTCGTCCACGACACCCCGTGCTGTTCATCAACGGCCAGCGCACGGAGGCGCAGGCTCCTAACAAGCGGCACAAGTCGGGCCGTCCCAGGCCCGCCCCAGCTGCGTCATCATCGTCTACGCACGTCCCGGGTATGGATGGCGCCCGGTAAGGGCACACCCTCGCGGCCTCGCGGTACAATAGGCTTTGGGCACAGCCTTTATAAACAAGCCCCTTTCCATCCTCATGTCGCACCGTGCGAGCATGATCAGGATGCAAGGTCGCCAGGCACGCCACGGTCAACCTTCCCGCCAATTTACCAGCCTTACACGCCTCCTAGCCCGCCTTGAGCGGGATGAGGCCCAGTCGACACGCCGGCGACCCCAGCCAGGACGGAGACGACGCATATCCGTCCTGAAAGAAAGCCTCCATGCGTTGACAAGCATTAACCCCAATCGCCACCCTCCCCCTCCCCCCCCCCCCCCACCCCCACCCCCACCTCCAGCACTACCCTTCTCCACCCCCACCCCCCCCCCACCCCCCCGCTAATAGGGCAACGGCCCATTCTTGGTATTGCAAGTTTTAACGTGCGCACCCTCCCTGCAGATCCTTCTACGAGCGGCGGCACCCCAGCACGCCAACGCGTCGACGAGCTGATCGCCCTGTGCGCCGACAACAAGATCGCTGTTCTTGGAGTCCAGGAGCACCGACGCACCGTTGACCCTCAGCACGCGGTCAACGGTCTGCTGGTCGACGACCTGCGGCAGGCTGGCGGTTCCACTATGGTGGCGGCGACGCGCCGGGCCAAGGTGGTGTGGGCCTCTTGTGCTCGCCGGCAGCATCAGAGCAGCTCCAGTCCATCGTGCTGCGGTCCCCGCGTGTGCTAGTGGCCACTTTTTCGGCCACTGAGGGCCATTCACACCACACGCTAACCGTTATCGTGGGATATGCACCACATGCGGGTCGAGCTCAGGCGGAACGTGAGGCCTTCTTCGACGCCCTCAAGGAGGAGGAGGCCAACATCCCAGCTCGGCACTTCCTGGTTATGCTGCTCGACGCCAACGCCACGCTGCCAGTTGGCACTGGGGGCGCTCAGTATTCCCCAACCAACACGACAGCCAACGGTAACACGCCTTTATTTGCGAATCTGCTGGCAGAATCTGCGCTGGTTGCATGCAATGCTTCTTTCGCACGCCCCGCTGAGCAGCTGGCCACCTTTTTTGGGCCGTCGGATCGGGTGGTGTGCCTTGATTATGTCTGCGTACGTCGGGCTCAGCGCCCCTCAGTTGTCGATGCTCGCGTCCTGCAAGATTCTGTCAGCACGGTGGAATCTGATCATCGTCTCGTGCTCGCTCGCATCAGATTGCGGTTTCCTGGGGTGAAACCGTCGCGACAGCTGGCACCTCAGCCAGATCTGAAAGTGCTCCGGATTGTGCTGAAGGATGCCGACAAGATGTCAGCAGAAGAGCAGGCCGCTATGTCGCACAGGGATGATTTCCTGGCCGTATTCGACGCCGGGGGCAGCCGACAGCAGTTACACGCCATTCCGCCGCCGGGGGATATTTCAGTGATCCTCCGTGGTGTCGCCGCCAAGTATCGCCTGGCTGCCCGCACCCTCCCCACCTTGCCTCCGCGTCGGCAGCTTGCTGTCCACCGTCACGCACCGACAGTGGTCGCCGCCAGGCAGATGCTCCGCCGCAACAGAGATCCGCTCGCCAAACCTGGGCTGCAAGCAGCTCTGAGGGCCGCCTACGAGCAGGCTGAGAAGGCAGATGCTCAGCAGATGGTCAAGGACCTGCGCAGCTGCCAGCAGAAGCACGACGGCAAGGGGGCCTGGTTCTGGTACAAGCGCCTCGGGCACCCGGACGGCCTCGGCCGGCCCCACCGCCACGACGTCCCCGGCGCCCCAGCCAAGCGGCTTCGTACCTGGGCCACGGCCACGGCCGAGGTCGTGGGGACAGCTGCGCCGCCCCCACCCCTGCTCCCAGCCGCCGCCGCCCGCCCGGCCGCCCTGGCCGGCCCCGCAGGGCCCCCGGCCCCGCCTAGGTCAGCGGCGGACTACCTAGTCCCCCCGCTGGTCGGCCCACTTGGCGACCCGTCTGACATGCCTCCTTTCACCTCTCGCGAGGTCACGGAGGCGGTCCAGCGCCTGCGTTATGACGCAGCCACCGGCTCTGACGAGATTCCGGCCGCAGTTGTAAAACTTGCAGCCGAATTCGAGGACACAGGTGTTATGCTGCTCTTCCGGGACATCTGCAACCGCCTTCTGCTGTCGTCGCAACCACCTCCAGCGGCCTGGCAACACAGTTTTCGCACGATGCTGTACAAGAACAAGGGGTCGCCTGCCGACCCCGGCAACTACAGAGGGGTGTGCATTCAAAGTGCCCCCCTCAAGCTTCTTATGCGGCTCATCCTGAACCGCCTGCGCACGGCCCTGGACGGTCACCTCAGCGAGACTCAGCACGGCTTCCGTTCAGGTCGCAACACAGTACAGGCGCTCTTCGCTACTCGCCGACTGGTGGAGGAACTGCAACGCCTTCAGCCTGGTGAGTCCCCTTTGCACCTTGTGCTGGTGGACTTCATCAAAGCCTTCGATTCGGTTTTCTGGCCTGCGCTTTGGGACATCCTCGAGTTGTTCCGGATCCCCCGCCCCCTGATTGCTGTCATCCGCAACCTGTATGAAGGGTCCACCACTTCGGTGCGCACTTCTTACGGGACCACGCCCCCATGCCCTTTACAGAAGGGTGTGTGGCAGGGCTGCGTGCTGTCGCCCTACCTGTTCATTATTGTTGTGGAATACGTAATGATTCAGGCGCGCAAGCGATTTGCCCGCATCGTGGGCAGGGAACCAGGAGTGCAGGTTGCTAACAAATTCTGGCATGGCGGTGCGGACACGGAGATTCGGCTAGCAGACATCATTTACGCAGACGACACCACCCTCTTTGAGGACACTGAGCACGTGCAGACATGGCTTGACTGCCTGGCTCTCGAGGCCCGTGCAGTGGGGCTTGAGGTCAGCAAGAAGACAGAGGCCCTGGCGGTTGGGCTCACCACCTCAGCGCCGCCCCTCTATCTCCTAGATGGCTCTCGAGTCCTGTATCGGGACCGCGTTAAGCTGCTGGGCAGCCTGCTCCCTAGCTGCGAGGTGGATGTGGACCACCGCATCTCCCTCGCCTGGCACGCTTTACGCCAGTACCGGGCCCTATGGCGCAAGCCCCTGGGCAAGATCGAGAAACAGGACCTGTTCAAGGTCCTCGTCCTTCCTGTTCTCACGTATGGCGCCGAGACGTGGACCCTCACCGCCGACCTGGCCCGCAAGCTGGACGGCGCGGTCACCAGCATGCTGCGTTCCATTTTTAGAGTAGGATATGCTGCTCATGTCCGCAATGAGGACCTGTACCAGGGCATGCCCTATATCACCAGCACAATTAAGCAACGCCGCCTGCAGCTAGTAGGGCACCTAGCTCGCACCAACCAGGTAGACACCTCACGTGGCCCCCCCGCAGGACTGCGACCAGCCCAGCCTGGCCGGCACCTCCTGACGTGGGCTGGGCCCAGTGATGTTAGACGCCGCAAGGCCCGCACCTTCAAAGAACAGCTCGTCGAGGACATGGGGGGCCTAGGCCTCTCCGTGATTTGGAAGAAGATGATGGACAAGGCCAAGTGGGCCCAGGTCATAGAGGACAACGAGCCCCCCCCAGTGGGGAAGCGCCCACGTGTGCAATCCCACGGGAGGCACGCTAGATAGCTCCCCTAGGGCAGCGTGCTGCTGCCTAGATAGATGTCAGATAGTTAGAATGTTGTTAGATAGATGTAGTATGTAGCCAATGTAGATAGATTAGACCGGTAGGAATATGTGCACCCATCCATCCATCCATCGGGGTTAATGCTCCGTGACTCCCCAACGGGAGCACGAGTCTAATTAATTAATTAATTAATCTAACCCATGTTGAAACTAGCTAGATAGGTACTGGTGTGGTTGCAAGCAGCTACAGCCCAGGTACTTTATTCATCGCCATTCCTCCCCGTTATTCATCGCCATCCCATGTTCCCCTCCCACTGAGGACTTACGCTCACGTGACGCAGTCACGTGTCTATTAATTAATTAATTCCTCCCCGTCAACTCACCAGTCCCACAATTGTTAAGCGCTTATACGCGATCGATGTTGAATGCCATATGCGCCCAGGACGATATAAAATTATAACATTACTCCAGTAGAGGACAGCTCAGATGAGGATTATATCCCCGTCTAGTATGTTCTGATTATATCCCCGTCTAGTATGTGGTTGGGGCACATGTGATGCAGACGATATTTGTAACTTGGTTGTCTCCTTGATATTTGTAACTTCCGTGCCATTATTTGTCTAATGAGATTTGCATAGTCGGGGTAAAATTGGCTCCTTTTCAGCAAATTAGCTAGCGGAAGGCGGGGGCAGAGATTAACTAAGAGGTACCTTGAAATTAAATAAGAGGCATGACTCTATCAAGATATATCAAAGAGACAACCAGCGCAGGCCAGAAATCGGGAGAATCCGGACCATGGTAGCTCGAGCCTGCCGTTATCTTTTCCGCGTTTTCGAGTCCGGCGTTCAGGATGATGAAGATGAATGGTGATGGAAATGTGTATCCTTGTGCATTGAAATTATGGCTGGCGTACGTGTGGAGCGACTAGATGACCTAGACGGTGGGGCAGGAAACAGCATGCTTGATCAGGGCGTGTGTTTCGATCAAGATATATTCTGATCAGGCACTCCGCAAAGGTGAAAACCTTTGCGTTCAGTGCCGGGCCGCGGAAAACGCGGAAAACGCGATCTGCAAATGAATCCGACCGGAATCGAACTGGGGACCTCTCGCACCAATTTTGCTGACTATAGGACGGACGTCTCCGGTTACCATGGCATCGCCAACTTACACCTACAGTCATCCGCAAAAGTTCTCCTGTCCGGGGAGTGATGCAAGCCTTTCGGATTTGGTACTAGATAAATCACTCGAGATCTAGATATATGTTTGGAGGCGAATTGCGATTGGCGTGAATTTGTAGTATTGTACGAAAACATTAATTAATTAATTAAGTAGCTTCCATCATCATTCCGTCATCATTCCGTCATCGCGACTAGGAGAAGTGCACCACCCTTATGCTGGCATCTGCCACCCCTATAGTGACCCTATAGTGACCGCGGCCTAGGATGGGTCTCACCCTAAGCCCTAAACCCTAAAACCCTAAACCACTTGCAAAAACAGAAGTGCCCCCCTGCCACCACTGCTCACCAGGTTGTGATATTTAGGCTGGCATCTGTCACCACCCCGGCAGTTGTGATAGTGTGACAAGGATGGCGAAAAATTGTCCTTAGTTACTCTTAAGAGAAAGAACGGACAATTTTTCGCCACCCGCCACCCCTTGGCGCGGGTCATGGGAGGTGTTTTGTCAAGGTGTGAGAGTGATGGCGAAAAATTGTCCTTAGTTACTCTTAAGAGAAAGAACGGACAATTTTTCGCCACCCTGCCACCCCTTGGCGCGGGTCATAGGAGGTGTTTTGTCAAGGTGTGAGAGTGATGGCGAAAAATTGTCCTTAGTTACTCTTAAGAGAAAGAACGGACAATTTTTCGCCACCCCCCCCTGGCCGGCGCTGAGGTGGCGTGGGTTGTTGGATGTGGCGAAAAATTGCACGTACTTACTCTTAAGAAAAGACCGCCCAATTTTTCGCCATGTCCTCGCAGGGTGAGGGAGCCGGCGAGGGCCGCGCGGCGGGGTGTGCAGAGTGTTAGGGTTTATTAATCTGGAAACTCAGACGACCTATGCAAGAATCCCACACGACCTGTGTCGATGCATAAGAGGTTTACTCTGGATGTTTAACCCATAGTTAGAACTGCAATTCGAGACGAAATGAAAATTGTTTTCAGCATACATTGACGCGTTTTATACTGCATAAACGAATTCATTAAAAAATATAACACGTTTACATTCGTTATCAGCTCGACAAGAGCGAAAATGGCAAGCTCGTTGCCGTCGTCAACAAGACGACAATCTACTCCTTGTCCTTGGAGTGTCCAGTCAGGCTCTTCACGTACGAGGCGGAGTTCTTCTTGTCGCCATGGCCGTGGGAGCTTGACGCTCCCTCGCGGCTCCTCTTCCTGCCATTGGAAGTGGCGGTCTTTGCGTCCTCGAAACCCTTCTTTACCTCCTCCCATGCCCTGTAGAGCGCAATGGGGGAAATGCCTGGCTGGCGCTTGGACTTGGAGAAGCCATTGAGGAAATCGTCAACCATCTTAACGCACCCGTCGGCTTGGTCGAGGCGAATCCACTCGCAGCGGTCCTCGACCTTCCTCGGCTTTGCCGCATTCTTCTCGTAGACCCACTCGACGCAAATTTTTGGCGTCTTGCGGTCGACATCGTCATATCCGGCGTCGTGAATCTTGAAGACCTCGCAGGTAGGTCCGGTGCCTCCAACAGCACCTTCGTTTCCGGAAAGAAGGGAGACCTTGTGCGTCAGGTGTGCGAGCTGGTCGATATCTTTGTCTGGCCGTCCTCGAGACCATCGAGGATTTTTCCAAGCATTGCCAACGCCTTCTCGCAAGGCCCTGCGTTTCGGGAAGCCATGGCTACCGGCAGAGAGCTTGGCAACGTGAGATGCGTGACTTGCACGTGATTTTGCCTATTTGTGCACAATGTGCCAAGGTCCGTTACGTCTGCTGGCACGGCCTGGACAGGACGCGAAGGTGGCTGGACTTGTACAAGTGTCGAACTTGGCTAAATTTCGGAGCGATGCAAGTCTAAGGTGGCCTCTACCACGTGGCGAGTTCTGGGACGTGAATTTAGGTAAAAAGACTCGTAAGCGTGCGAGTAATCAACTGGGTCACTTGTCAAGCGCCTGAACGAAGATTCTAGAGTGTCCACGAGAGTGAATTTTCCGAAGCAACCACCCATATATGATGCGCAGAAATTACTTGCCATGACATTTGCATTTATTAAAACCTCGCACCCTCTCAAATTGTAACACGCAGACGAAAGAATCGTATGCAGCAACGTTTTGATATTCCGTGTCTCCTACGTCCCTATCTATGTGGGCCAACCTTATCTCCAGAATGCCCCCGTTCCTAAAGAGATGTGGATTCCTCAAATTGAAATATGCGTGATCATTGATCAAAGAATAGTCGAAAGTGGTCGTTGTTGCTGTTGCTTTTTTGCATATTTCTGATCCCAACACAACCCCCTGGTCCAAATTGTGCTCACCACCCAAGAAACTGGGGGATACCAAGCCAATGAGCACGTGAGGGGGGTGCTTTCGATTCCTGCAATGGACGCAAAGTGAAGCCCGCCTCTCCAATCCCCGTCAATGATGGGAGCACTTGGATCTGGTTTAATTTTAAAACGAAATGCCGCATTGTCAACGTCACTGTCACTCGATGAAGCCTCGCTGTCAAGTACTATCTGGTAATAATTTGGATAGTCCATTGCTTACATGATATGGATAGATATTTAGTTATAGAGGCCTATGCTGGAGGAGTTAACGGTGCCCCCCACTTGGCTGCGAGGTAGCCGCGGATCACCTCAAGCTCCGCTGACGTTTTGGCGGTGTTGTAGATAAGGATCTCGCCAATCCACCCATCAAAAGCACGACTCGCGTTGGCCGAGTCTCCTCCAATAGAAAGATTCCCTGAACCAAGTATAGGATCCGATCCCACTCTGTCATAGCCGGGTCGTCCGTCGAAGCGGGTGAGAAAGGCGTTTGTACTGCTGTTGCATGAAAGCGCCAGAACGTGTGTATTATTATCAAAGAACTGAGCCCTGGTGCTCACGGTTTCGTATACAGAACCGGGAGCGAATAGCATAACGATCTGTTCCTGTGACTGATAAGACATGAGATAACAATTGCCGTTCGACGATCCAAGCATATAACCTCTAATACCCGTAAAACTCCCTATTTCTGGATACGTTGCAGTCGTTAGCTGTTTGGCGACTAGAAAAACACTCGCACTTACCCCGACCGCGTTCCAGAAATTGTTCACGGACTCCAACAAGCCAGACCGCGAGTTAATAAAACGGAGGGACCGTTTCGAGTTCAGCTCCGCCGTATCCAGTGTCGGGCACTTGGCGGAAGTTGCCTGCGTCACGTGGTACCCGTTCGGCCCCTTGTCGTTCACGCGCATCACGTTCCCACCTGTCGTGTTTTGCTGGGTTGTGCCCGACGTGTCGCTGAACACCGTGGCGCTGTCGGACGGATCGTACCACGCGAACAGATTGGGGTCTGTTGCGGGGTTGTAAACTGGCGTATACGTAAAAGTAAGCGAGTTAGACGCCGAGTTCCCATGGCCCGACACGGAGTCTGTCGCCGCGTTGGCACCCACGCTGACGGTCGTCAATGTGTTCGAGGTTCCTGACACGTCGAACGTGTAAAACGCCGCGTTTACCTGCACCAAGTTGGACGCCGTCCCGTTGGTAACGACGATGTCCCCGAGCGCAAAACCAGTGACTGACCGGCTGAAGGTAGCCGTCACGCCGACTGGGCTCGCGGACGGTGTTGCCCCGGCCGAAGTCGCGAGGGTGACGGTAGGCGGCGGGGAGTAGGTGAACGCGACCGTGTTGACTCGGCGTTTGTGACCCCGAATTCGCCTACCGTCAAGCCATCGACCACCCTCACGATCGTCTGGGAATATGGAGTGGTTGGTGTCACTGCGAACTGGTACGATGCCCCGGTACCTGTTACCGACGACGCTGTTCCGTTGTTCACGTAGATGTCCCCGCTACCAAACCCAGTCACGGGCTTGTCAAATGTGACATCCATTGTGACGGGGCTTGTGGTTGGATACGTCCCTGCCGCTGTAGATAGAGCGACCGTGATAGGTGGAGGGCTCAATGTGAATGTTAGAGTATTGGATGCGTCGTTTCCACCGTCCACCACATCCACTCCCACGCTAACAGTGGTGGGGGTGTATGCCGCGACGGGAGTGACCGAGAATGTATAAGATGAACCACTGCCTGTCAACGAGGAAGCGGTCCCATTGGTAACTACTATGTCGTCTATGGAAAAACCAGCTATGGACTTACTGAAAGTGGCAGCCACTGCGATAGGGCTCGCAGTAGGATTAGCGCCTGCCGTTGTAGCAAGTGTGACGGTGGTGGAAGGAGGGGTGTAGGTAAATGATAACAGGTTGGATTCGTCGTTATATGCCCCAGAAACCCCTGTTACCTTATTTTCTTTCACGGAAACCGTGGTTGGGATCGAACCTGTGATATTTGTTATATCAAAAAAATACGTCGCCGGTGCACCTAAAAAGAGGTCGACTGCCGTTCCGTTTGTCACGTCAATGTCTGATAGATCAAAACCAGTGACGTCTTCATTAAATGTCGCCATCACGAAAACGGGGACATTCGATGGTGTAAGGTCCACTGTTGATAACCCAACCGTGACCGAGGTACTAGGAACGCGTCGTTTATATAAAAGAGCGGGGCATATACCACTATCCAGCAACATTTGTATAGACTAATCGTCGTTATTTTTTTTGGTTTGGTAGCGGATACTTGAAGGTGGGGAGAAGGGGCAATGCTCGTCTAGCTGGCATTGTCATGGACAGACCAGAATCTGCCATTTCAGGAATGTCAAAAATCAACTTCAACCTGTTAAACGGATTAGCTGTGATGCTAGGGTCTCGAAAGTAGTCCATCGTTTGTCATTACACACGTATATATTTTTTAGAGGTACACGGCTGCCTGCCTGCCTGCAGCGATGTCCATCTTTGATTCGCATCCGTGAAGATGTAGGAAATGCAGTCCGTCGCTCCCTTCTCGACTCGCAGCGTGACCACCGATGCCGTGCCACGAAGGTCAAGGCCGCTCATGTACTCTGGACCGGCACACGGCATATTAAGGTGACACGCCATCGTGAAGTTGTTGTTTAGCCACGTGGTAGGAGTCATGCCCTCCCGGACACAGGACAAGACATTCCCCTGGTCACCGAACGCGGACAACAGATTGATCCACGCCTCGGTTGCGTTCGTACGGTATCCAGGCGCTAGGTTGGATCCGTTGATGTCGTATTGGTAGGAAGTCATACCATCCGCGATGTGATTGAACATCGTATTGCCAGATGCGTTGGTCACGTCCGCGCCGGCAGCAACCTGAATCGCCAGGAGTTTGCTGGCGGACGCGGAAGACAGCGACGCCTTGATGGCATAGGGAGTGCGAGTCCCGAGCGACTGTTTGGTGGACTGCCACGTCCGCCACTTGAAGGAGAGAGTTCCACCCTCGGCAAGCCTGGACGAGAAAATCTGGCCCACGATATCTTCTTGGAACCTGTACGTGTCGATGCTAAAGTGGATGTTGCTCAGTTCGAAACCAACCCCCGTTCCTGCGTCAACGGCCACGATGCCACCAGCAGCAGCTGCTTGCGCCACGCTAGGAAGCATCACCCCTCCGTCCATGAGTGTGATTCGGATCTCGATGGGGGGGAAGAGACTCAGATCCACGATCCGAGGCTCGCCACTCAGGAATCCCAAAAAGTGGTCAATGACGCCGTCCACTGCGGTGTTTGCCTTCACGTTGTTTGTGAGAGCGCCAGCCGCATCAGCAATGACGATGTTGTTATTCTTCGACCAACCAGCGGGAGCCTGCGCGAGATTGTACTCGACACCGCCGTGCACCGAGAGCAGCGTATGGAACAGCTGGGAGTAGTCGTTGATGCTGTCGACGGTCTGACCTCCTGCCAGTACCTCGAGGCGCCTGATGATGGAGGACGTGTACGCGGGGAACTTTGCGAACCCCGCCGTGGTCGTGGGGGTCCCCGTGAAAAACATTGCGAAGGAGTGCAAGTCCACGAACCCGGACGTGGGGAGGCGGACCGCGACCACAGACCCTTGTTTGATGCCGTCGCTTGCTGAGAGGGTGCTGAGATGGACTCGTTGAGTCGTGTGCTGACCCAGCGCCTTCACGAGGTATTGCATGGACTTGGGGATAGCGCGCGAGTACCAGGAATTGTCCGAAGCCATAGATTGTGTATACATTCGAATGAGATATTTTTACTGAAGAAGCTGGCCGAGTATGGGATTTTTTACCTTCGCTCCATCAACCCGTCTTTCGAGGTTGGACAAGGCGCTCAGACCAGTGTTTGCGACCGAGTACGCTTTCCCGAGCAGCGTACTCTTCGCGATCATGTTGGATGGGATGTGTCCGAGCGCGGAATCGACAATGCCCGCCGCCTGTTTGGCAGCCCGCGCCCCGTCGCCAATTTTTGAGATGACTTCGCCAGCGACGTGCCCGGCTTTCTTGACAGCTGACACGATGGCCGCCCCGTCGCCGACCCTCTTGATAGCGTTGCCGGCAAACTCTCCCACGCGTCTAGCCACGTTTCCGATTGCTCCAAAATTAACTTTCATCGTCCTCGATAGTACTAGATGGCTGAGAAATAAATCTGGTTTGTGGCTGGACGGTCCTGTCAAGGGCCATATACTTCAAAACGCTCCCGATCTTCCTCGCCTCTATTCCCATCGCCTTCTGAGGGCTTATGCGGAAGGAGAGCTGAAGAGCCCAATCCGAGTAGACAGTTATAGGAGCGTCGTCCTCGTCGAGCAGTCGGATCGTGATGTTGCTGGGAGAGTCCTTGAGATGCTGCCACAAAGGGGTCGCTGCCTGCCAAACAATGGGTTCTAAGAACTGCGACATGTTGGGACAGACGGCCAAAAGGCCTCCATATCCCGTGCCTGTCGACGATGATATCACGTTTCCTCGAACGATGTCGCTGTATACATACACCATTCTCAGTCTCCCATTCGTTGCTGGCCGGTTGCTAGCGAGGACACCTGTGAAAGGATATGATCCTTCCATGAGCCCCAACACCCGGCCCGTGGGCTCATCCACCGCGACAGAGAACTCGGTGGCATTTGTCACGGTAAAAAGACTAGTCGCCCTGTTGTACGTGACCGAGAACCCAGGATCTACCGCCTTCAAAGCTTCCTCTATGTTTTTTCGGTTTTCGATAGTCGTGTACGAGCCGAGCGGCAAGGTCACCTTCGTAGGGGACTCGCTGCCAGACAAACGGACAGTGAAGTATCGGTTTCCTTCGCTGATGTGAGTCTGTTCAAACGGGATGGTCATGAGGGTAAGCCCGACGTCGTGATAATCGTCAAGGAGTCCCGCCGGGATGTCCCATACCGGATCCACTAGCGTCCCGCGAGTTCGGTTCTCCGTGCGAAGAGTGAGTGTCAGCGTTTCCTGGATGAACTCTTCATCGGCCACTTCTTCTGACAATAGCTCAGAAGTAATTTCGTTTGTCCCAAAAACCTTGACGACGCCTTCCTCAATTTTCGCCGATGCCCTTTTCATGGCGCGCCTTGTCTTCCCTGTGAGTGGCTTCTTCTTACAGTAGAGCATGGCTGCCTCAATGAACTCTCGTGGGACATTTGGATGGAGGGTCATCCATTGAGAGATCTCGAGCATCTCGGCGTCAGTGAACAGCGGGCTGCTCATGTTTACTCTTCTGTGAGATTTTTTTCAGCGCCTTCTTTTGGAATTCCCACGACCGTGTTGTGGACCCTCCTGAGATGCAGCAGGAGGTTTTTTTCGTTTGCGAACGTGCTCTTACACCCGGGTTGTGGGCATTTCCACCTCGCGCCTCCCACCTGGACTCGTTTCCCGACAGGTACACCCGCAGGCTCCGGGGGTGCCGCCACTGCTTCATCGACGACAACCGGTTCGGGAGCCGGCGCGACAGGGGCCGGTTGGGCATACGCGGACAATGGGGGGTACGCGACCGGTCTAGAGTTCGCCATCACTGACGCCATGAGAAGGGCATCCTTGAACCCTCGCGCCTCTGCGACCTTCCCTTTGTTCACCGCTCTTCGGACCGGCGCGCTGTGGATGACAATGGTGTTGGTCGATGAAGCGGTCACCTGCGACTGGGGTGCGACCTTACGCTTCGGTTTTCCCCTTTTACTTGAAGGACGGCGCCGTGCTGATTTCTGACGCCTTGCCATTTCTGCATATAATCATAGATTTTTATAACGTCCAAGTGAGGGTCTTGTTAGTCGACACGGCCATTTTTCCAGCGCGCGACTTGCAAAACGCCGTAGAGAGTGCTATGTTTGTTGACGTGTCAGTGGTGATGCGAGGAATCCGCAATGCGATTTCAAACACCCCGTCATCCTCCTCGTATCCTGAAACAACATTCCAGTTGCTGCCAATTATAACGTTTACCGGCCAGACGGACAGGCCGCTAGCCGTTAAGCGATATGGGTTTGATATGTCGAGAATCGTTGGTGGGTTGTTATCAAATGTTAACCTGACAAGGATATTGGTCAACGCGGTCGGAAGAGTTAGTTCCGATTGTGTGGCCGGGTCGTGGAAAGACATCACGGCCACAGGGGCGCCGTGCCAAAATTGCGGAAGCGGGTAGTCGTATATGGGCTGCCTCAGACCGACCAAAGAATCTGCTTCCAATATCGTGTGCGATATACGCCTAGTTTCTCGGACATCTTCATACAGGGCCACGTCCATCCCGTGATTGCCGCCAATTGACGACAGGCTTGAACCATAATAGTAGCTTAGGCTAGAAGCAAATAAAAGCGGGTCGGGCCAGATACTGTTGGATCTAATACCTGGAACGTCACGGTCGCCAAATGGATCATACCAGTAACTGGAGGATCAACCAGTGAAATATGATCACAGGTTATGTCAACGTACGACGAGGATTTTGATATTGTCGTTGTAGAAAAACCGCCAGTCCACGCTTCTCCAACGACTACGCTGATAAGCAACGGATCATTGCTCAACTTGGTGTTTGAAAATCCAAGTCTTACATAAAACTTCCTTACCGACTGACGAGCTGGTAGAATCCCATATATTTTGGCAGTATATTGGTTCATTTGCACGCCGTATTGAACATCGGGACACTTAACAACCGTGCGGATGACACTCTCATTCGTGAGTGTTAGCTCCTTAAACCAAGTATCCGCCACACCCGGTACGGGTTTTGTGACGCTATATTTGCCAAAAATGCTACAATTCCTCGACGAGGTGGACCTGTGACGCAGCTCCAACACGTCTCCGACGGCTGTGTACGATCCGGATGGGTTGTTGGTTTTTAGAGAGTCGAACTCTATGTCTTGTAGGTCATCTTTGATTGGCCAGACATACGCGCCGTGGTACTCTCCGCTCAAGTGGAAGACTGGTCGGAGGGGCATCGGAATGTACGGGTCAAGAATGTCTGTAGGAGTGGTTGTAAATATACCGGACGAGTTTGAGATTTTAGTCATGTCACTAAGTTCTTGAGGAGTTGTTTTGGATATATAACGCTCCACCTTCCCATCCGATTTTCTTCGAAATGCCACCCAGTAGCTGTTTTGTTGTCTCCATGATGAGTTTAACGTGTATCGAACCTTCGACTTCAGATTGTCAAACAGGTCGAGTGCATAGTCACTATGGTGCAGATTGATACCCAGCATACCCCAATGCGTCGTAGCCGCATTTCTCCAATTCTGATGGGCATCTGTCGTGGCCGGGTGATATTTATTCGTCAAAGACATAGTATTTTCTGCAAACGAGACGAAAGCATCGTTGCTGCCCAAATATAGCCGAAAACACAATAGAAATGGGCCGTCGATGAGCTGCTCTGAAAAAACAACACATTTGCTTGGTGCCGGAGTGGCTGTTTTTACAAAAAAGAATTTTTCGGGAGACCCTTCAAAGTAGTATTTCGAAGCTTCTGCTTGCAGCGTGGTCACGGAGTGGCGCGAGAATGATTCTAGAGAATGGAGCGTCGTAGCGGGGCCGTCTATCTCCACGGTCTCTCCTGACAGGTTTGGCGAGTCCTTTACGGTTACGATCCTGTATCTGAGTTCTACATCATCGCCTTCGGATGGATTTTGAAACGTCGTTGTCTTCAACGTCCCATCCAAGGCCCCTTGAGATACTCCGTTCGCCAACAGATGAAAACCGGTGAGAGGAGGCAACGACTTTCCCCACCCCACATCATGGTCTGCGTAGACGCCGTTGATCGCGATTTTTACAGGATTTAGATATGAAATGTAGGAACTTGGTGTCCGGATGCCGGAGTGCAGTTGGCTCATTTTTGAAACGCATACCATCACCCCTCCTTTGTGGGTGGTGTAGGAGGTGAGGGTCGAGTCGTTGTAGACGTCTATCTCGTAGTTCATATACTTGTTACTATCTGCCGCGACTGGCGCGGTGATTACGGCGTCTTCCCCGCGCAGTCCCCCGTTTTGCGAGAGGGAGACTCCGCCGATGGTCGGAGTGGTCGGCGTGAGCTGGGTGGAATTCATGTACCACCTGATGGGGAGTTTGCGTTGGTATGCGAAGGGGGTCGTCATCTTTATGCCCTGTTTGAGGGTCGTTCCCTCTACGACCTCCCAATTAGCGGTGGTTGGATTGGTGCTCCAGTAGAGTGCGTTCACAGGGTCAATCGGACCCATTCGCCAGTCCGTCAGTGGCGAGTATGTACGCGTGATGGTGAAGGATCTCCCAGTTAGTGGAAGGCGGCGGTTGTCGTCGCGAATCGTGGCGAAAGACAACAACTCCACGCGGAGAGGGAGGCCGTTAAATCGAGATCCGCCGAGACCATAGAAAGAGTCGGAAAAGTATGGATATCCTACCTCTCCGTCCACAACGCTCTCCCCCGTGCGCGCCTGGGTCGTGTGGTAGTCGCGATAGGTAAACTTACAGATTCCACTCGCGTCGCCATTCGTAACGTTGTAGGGCAGCTGGACTCGCACATCCTGGTCATTGATGACGTTGAACGCGTTTTGGTGCGACACGGTCGTCCCGTCTTCGAGATGGAGGACGAAATCCCCGTTCAAGTTAGCTATCGACGTTTTGCCTACCCCGTGTTGGTCAAAAAGGTAGTCCAATTGCGCGCGGGTCAGGACTCTGCCACCAGGGTCTAGCAACGTATCAGGGCTAAAGTCGAAGACGTGGTACTGGGTTGCTCCCACTTTCGCCGTAAGGTAAGGTTCATTTAGAGTGAGATCGTCGACTAAAGTAGTCCCTGATTTAAAATAGGAATACCCATTCACGACGAGACTGTAAGCAAGTTCCGATGGGTCGCTTGCGGTCTCGTCGTCGTAATTGTCTCCGAGTCGCACATTTGTCGGCTGGCTCGGGTAGAAAATTTTGAATCCGTCGACAACGAGTGACTCATCGAATGGATGTGAAGTGCCAAGAAGTAACGTAACGCTAGCTTGAAGCCCATCTATGTCTGTTTCGATGTTAGAAACACGCTCCTCCATTTCAGGGTCGAGCGTTAACCCGGTGGCGAGATTGGTCGGTCTGCTCAATGTTGTTAGAACGACCATTTATTATCTACCTAGAATATAAACATGGCCTCTGAGGCTTCAGAGACCCCAACGAGCTACCAAGACGAAACCTTCGCCGAGACGCGGGAAGAGCAGGTTGACCTGGTCAAGACAATTCGAAAGGGACAACCGCTGAATGATGAACAGAAAAAAGCCCTTCGCGACAAAATGAGGGTTTACCAGCAACGCGCAAAAGCCGAGAGGGAGAAGAGACGAAACGAGAAAAGGAGGCAGAGATAACGAAACGAAAGGTCCTTGCAAAGGAATTGGAGATTCAGCGGCAAAGGCTAGTCGAACTCGAGCTGCAAGAAGCCCGCAACAAATCGCGGATTGAACGCCTTCTCGCTGAAGATTCCGTCGCCTCAACCCCCGCCGACACGCCAAAACCAAGACGGGGTCGAAAGCCCAAGGAGACAGAGCCGGACTCTCCGCCACCCCCGATCAAGACCCGACAGCTCCCACCTCCACCACCGCCACCTGTCGCGATGACGCCATACGAGATGCGCATGGCCGCCATCCGCGCGTCTCTCCTTGCTAGTCTGGACGATTAAAATGTCTTCAGAATGATAATGGCTATCATCGAAGAGCGACGAATTCATTCACTTGAGAACAAAGACATCAAGCAACGATACGCCCCACAGCGTCCTGCTCCACCGAATATGCCGAGTCTTCATTTCATCGCAAACTTCTGCGGAGCTCGACGGTCTGGGAAAACTACATCGGCAGTCAACATGGCGAAGGCTTACTTTGCTAACAACTCATTCGACAAGCTGTACCTCATTTCAGGGAGTGCCCACACGGAGCCAAAATACAAGGAGCTCCCGGAACCAGCTATGACGATGGAAGTCTACTCTAACCTGGCATTCGATGGGATGATAGATCATATAAAGTCTGACCTCCACGAATACGAGAGGTACAAGGACGATCTCAAGGTCTGGGAAACGTTCAAACGCGAATACGTGGATGGGAAAAAAACGCAGAACTCATGGACCTCTCCATGTACCTACGCCTTGATGCAATGAACTGGGATAAACCTGCGACAAGGTTCGAGCACGGTCCTCCTTCGTCGCTCATTCTGATAGACGACATGCAAGGCAGTGCCCTCTATCAGAGCTCTAGCAAAAACGCTGTTGCGGCTTTCGCGTTCAAACACAGACACTTCCTCACGAGCATGATTTTCCTGACACAGGCGTACACAAGCGGTGGCGTACCACGAGCAGTGCGAGCGAATATATCGTTTCTTGCGCTGTTCAGAACGAAGGACCATCGAGCCGCGCGACAGATCGCGGAAGAGAGCGCGGGGGCTGTGGCGCCGGACGAGTTTCTCGCGCTATGGGACCACGCCGTCAAGGACGATCCTCACGACTTCTTCGCTGTCGACTTCGACCAGCGCGACCCGAAAAAAATGTTTCGTCGAAACTTCAATACATTTCTCTCGATAAAATAATTTTCTCTGAACATGATATACTATGGATATTCCGTCCATCAAACGATACGCAGGCGCCGAGAAGGAGTACGTGTTGGACACCCAAGCACTCCTCCGATATTGTTCGGGTTCTCGACTGGGGCAGAAAACTCTAGAACGTGTCGTCAGGATCCTTCAAGAAGCAGGCCACCACGACACGATTCCGTCCACCTGTCACGACATGAGCCCCGAAATCCGATTGGCCATCCTCGCCTTGGTGGGCGATCGCAGGCGTCCACGTGGGCGCTCACCCTCCAAAACGGAAAAACGACACGAACCGAAACGGCCTCGAGGGCGCCCAAGGATCCACCCCGTAGGGTATAAAAAGCCTCGAGCCAAAAAATTGTCTCATGTTCAGTCATCAGATGACGGTGACCGTAGAGGAGCGTCGCGAGCAATGGCGACGGGCCCAGGCGAAGAGGCGAGCAATCGCCCGCGACCAGACGAACTGCATCTCGGCGAAAAGCAAGGTCAAGAAGGGCGTCTGGAATCCCAGTGATCGATGGATCGCAAATAACCCCGAGTGTGCGGAAAAAATCGGCTTGCAGGCGACCTCTCCACCCTCGCCGGAGCCACCGCACCACGAGGAATCGCCTGCGCGAGCTGGAGGAGGGCGGTACTGGACCTTCGACGAGGCCGTCGCCGCAGCGGAAGCGCGACCAGAGCAGCACGAGCGTGGCAGGCCATCGAAGGAGCGCGGGGCGACTCGCAAGACCGCTTTGGGATACATTGGCAGGATGCGGGTCCTGCTCGACAAACTGGGGTGCTCGCAGTACGAGTCCGTTGATTGCCTTGCCGACACAGCTCGTGTTCTTCGCGTGGTGCACGAGACATCAGAACCCAAGCGCAAGACCCAGCACTCGAAGGACGACGCCTGGAGGGAGAATGAGAAGCAGCTCCTCGGGGTCATCAACGGCGTGAACCGAATGATGCCGCCCGAGAAGAGGCTCCCAAGTCACGTTACGGACGCGTACACTGCTCGCGTCAGGGAGCTGAAGGTTGGTGACCTGGACAGACGGTTTGACCGTGCCGAGAACAAGCCGCTGAGGTACACGTACGAACAGCTCCAGAAGATCGCCAAAGCAGAGTACGAAGCCGATCCCACGTCCGACGCCGCGCTCATGGGCTTGATCTATCTCTCGGGTGAAGATCTACCACCGACGCGTTACAATCACGACCAGATGCGCATCGTCGACTCGGTCGCTGAGCTAGGACCGCACGAGAACGGCTACATCCCGAGCGAGAGGAGATTCTACATCCAGAATTTCAAAACGCAGCACAGCATGCCAGTTTATGACGTCGTCATCCCGAAGAAGTACGGAAAGCTCATCAAAGCGTTAGATGCCCGTGCTAAGGCTGGACAGAAATTCCTTTTCGAATCAGAGCCTGGCATTCCGATCAAACACGAGCTCTACAGCGCCCGTTACAACCGGATTTACGGAGGCATCGACGCCACGCGACAAGCATACATCACTCGTTTCCTGAAGGGCGCTTCATTTAAGAAACGTAAATGGGCTGGCGACATGATGGGCCATGACGTACTGACAGGAGCCGTTTACGAGAGGCAGGGTGGCGAGACTGGCGGACGTCGGCTGAGGCCGAGGAAAAAGTAGATAGTTTCCCGTGGGAAATTTTCATGAATGTCGAAAAGGGTATTCTAAACTGCATGCATTATACAGGGAATATAAAAGTTCCATGGGAACATTTTTCTCGAGGGTCGAGGTTCGAGGGTTTGGCATTTTATAATCTGAATTTTTTTTTTCTAAACAAGTAATATACTATCATGTCGTCTGAACCGAGTCGTGTCGTCACAGTCGAACCTTCTAGAAAGCACCGTGGGAGTATAAAGGACGTTGACATTCCGTGGCTGGCTCTACTCCACCCACCACCCGAGGCCACCCATGAGACCATGAACAAGGTCGTCACGCAATGGCGCTACAAGAAGGCTCCCACAAAAGAGGCTGGGGTGTCTCTCGGCCATCGCTTCATTTGCGCGCGTGGCATCAACACGAAGGACGCCAACGAGTACGCGCATTATGGCAACCTCGCAGACTTTTCGCGGATCTATGCGGAGTGTGCTGCTCATCCCGTTCGCCGCACGCTCGACGAAGTCATACAACCCGACGACCCGTCGTGGGCGTACGTCGACATTGACGACAAGGTCGACCCAGATGACGAGCGTCTGGCGAACATCGATTACCCGGGACACTTTCGCCGTGTTCACGACGAGTACTGCCGCGTCGTCCTGAACATCGCAACCAAGGACTTTCGCTACGAGGTCAGCACGGCGTCTCGCATGAAGAAGGATTTGTTCAAGTCGTCTTTCCACATCGTCGTGCGCGGTCTCGTTCTTGCCGACCTGGACGCGAGAGTGTTTTGGTACAGCGGCCTCACCGATTTCATCAAGCGCGCTTCTTTCGACCTGTCATCTCCCGTTCACGAGGACGCGCACGAGCTGCTGAAGTTCAAAGTGAACGGTCAAGAGCAATTCGACGAGATCTGCCGCCACCCAGCTGACTATTTCGGTGAAATGGACACGGTGATAGACGAAGCAGTCTACAGGAGAGACAGTCTTTTCCGATGCGTCGGGATGCACAAATTCGGGGACACTGACCCTCTGGGAATTCTGCGCACATGTGAAGGCTCGTCTAGTGACTTCCTCGACCATCTCATCAACATCTACTCGCCGGACGACGTCTCGGGCGGGGTATTGGTGAGTGCGCCCCCGGACTGGGCGGCATCGTTGAAGAGGAGAGGGGTTCGCGGACGTCGCGAGTGCACGGTGAAGGCG
Organism: Mesostigma viride; assembly: GCA_009746045.1. Classification (NCBI taxonomy): domain Eukaryota; kingdom Viridiplantae; phylum Streptophyta; class Mesostigmatophyceae; order Mesostigmatales; family Mesostigmataceae; genus Mesostigma; species Mesostigma viride. The sequence continues at coordinate 53,764 of RPFO01002252.1, read as the reverse complement.
GCGGGCAAGGACATTGACGTTTCTGCATCTCTCGCGGCGATGGAGAAGGTGGCTCCGGAGTGTGACTATCTCGAGTGCGGCTACATTGAGTTGTCTCCAGACGTCAAGCTCGTGAGGGTGAAGTACCAGCAATGCGACGATCACATCTGCCTCATATGCAACAAGGTGCACGAGAAGAACGGCCCATTCACGCTCCAATACCCGTCAGGACAAGTTTTTTATGACTGCTACAGGAAATCGCCAGACGCTCGCAAGATCGAGATCGCACCTCCCGTGATGCAGCAACCGGGATCTGACCAAGTGCCGTTCACTCACACGTATTCGTCCGAAAAAATCAAGCCATTCAGCTGGGATGCGCTATTTGGGGGACCGCATAAGAGCACCTTCCTCGTCCAGTCCAACTGCGGGACAGGTAAATCTGAGAGGATTCGTGAACTCGTCAACGAGGCGGTGAGGAGGGATCCAGGTATTCGCGTGTGCTGCATCGTTGCCAACATTAGCCTATCAAAGGAGGAGGATCGCAACTACAAGTCTCTGGGCGAGGGTGGGAGGACAATTGTATGGGAAGGCAACGCGTTCCATCTCCTGTACAGTGACCCAAATTTTCGTCACTATCTCAGCGGCTCAAAGGGGATGATTTCTGACGACAGGGTGTTGATAGTCCTGAACAGCATCTTGCGCCTCACGGACCAACCGTTCGACCTCCTCATCCTGGACGAAATTTACAACACCCTCACTGCCCTTTCACAGCGCTACGTGGAGAACCGTCGCGAGGTGTTGAGAAAATTCGTCAGGCTCATCGAAACGTCCAAGGTCGTGATCGCGCTAGACGCTACTGTTACTCGAAAGGTCTACGATTTCATAGCGGCCTATCGCGCGGCGGACACTATGGAGGTGGATTGCAACACCTTCAGGCGCCCTACCAACAGGACTCTGCGATGGGTGGACGTGACCTCAGAGAAGAACTGGCGAAAGGTCTGCGTGGACCGCTTTGTCGCTGAGTGTGAGAGGAGGATAGAGGCCGGAGAGAGGATTTTCTGCCCAATGTCTGGCAAAAAAGAGGCCGCCATGGCGTATGAGGCACTCAAACCCTTCATCGACAAGCGCAAGAACGGGCGTCTCTACACTAGTCTGACGAGCAAGGAGGATCTGGAGGTTGGCGCGAATGCTGCGTGGGCTGACTTGGACTTTTTGATCTTCAGCCCCACGATCACGGTTGGAGTCAGCTACACGGAGCACACGTTCGACAGCATGGTGGGACTCTTCATCAACGGGGACTACTACGCGAGCTACACGACAACCCTCCAGCAAATTTTCAGGGTGCGCCACTTAGTCAAGGGAGAGATGGTCATCTTCTATCGAGACACGACTTCGCTTCTTGACAGGCCTCCAACGGACTACGGTACGATCGTCGAGAACATGATCGCGGGGGACACTGCGCTCATCCAGCTGCTGTTCGACAACGCCGACGTAGTCTGCGACTGGAGCGCGGACAAGTCGCGTATCTATGACAGAAATTGCCCCAAGTTCCGTCTCTTCTGCCGGAACCAGCAAGATCTCGCGGTGTCGAGGTCCCACTACAAGGGAAATCTCATCAAGATACTGACGGAGGACTACGGCGTGGAGGTGTCGGCAGTGGAGGAGTTGGGGGACATCGACGCCCCTCCGCTTCCGGTACTAGAAGATCCAGACAAGGACAGGGAGGTGGTGCTTCTGAGCGAGGAGGAGTACAAGGATCTAGAGGGGAGAATCGGCGGCACGGTTCCACTTTCACCGTACGAAATGCGTCTGAAGGCGGTGTACGAACTGGTTCACCGGTTGTACATGATTCCGTATGATCTCATCGACGACGAGCTCCCTCAAATTCTGGACAAGGAGATGGGGAGGAAGGCGTACGCTGGCATTCGGCAATATTCGAAGTTGACGGGACTAGGAACCAAGGAGCATTTCAGAGACAATCTGTTGATTCTGCAGAAGTCAGAGTCCTTGTTTGATTTGAAGGCGTATTCTCGTTTTGGACTAGCACAGTCTCTGGCCATTACGCTCAAGCTACTAGAAGGGACGCCTATCATCGACTTCATCACGACGGCTGATCCGTCCAATCTCACAATGAAGTTGACGCGCGACGAGACGATTGCACTAGGGAATAAAATTGATAGCGAAATTGCCGACAAGGCCTGGTTCATGCGCTCAACATTTGGATACCGGCGGAGCAGGCGAGGCTGGTAGTTTGTCTTTTGCGCAATGTAGCGGGCTCATCAACAGCTTGTTAAGCCCGACTCTGGGAATTTCTGCCAAGGGGCGAAGGGCAATAGCCGTGGCGGTGGTTACTTGGAAATTTCGAAGGCGGACATGCACGCGTTTCTTGATAGGTATAAACCCTCGTGGTGGGGCGATGAGAAGGATTATTCGATCACGTCGTTGTCTGGCCTGTCGATGGATGAAATCGCTCCTTTCCTGCAGGGAGCGGATAAGTAGTTTTAATATTAAAGCCTGTTTTTCTGCCATGCATTTCTTTGTAAAAACGGTTTACAACCTCCAAGACGTCGCGCTCACTGTCTCCTCGTCTTCGAGTAGACGTCGATCCGGTTCCGGTCACACCCCGCCGCGCGGCCCTCGCCGGCTCCCTCACCCTGCGAGGACATGGCGAAAAATTGGGCGGTCTTTTCTTAAGAGTAAGTACGTGCAATTTTTCGCCACATCCAACAACCCACGCCACCTCAGCGCCGGCCAGTGGGGGGGTGGCGAAAAATTGTCCGTTCTTTCTCTTAAGAGTAACTAAGGACAATTTTTCGCCATCACTCTCACACCTTGACAAACACCTCCTATGACCCGCGCCAAGGGGTGGCAGGGTGGCGAAAAATTGTCCGTTCTTTCTCTTAAGAGTAACTAAGGACAATTTTTCGCCATCACTCTCACACCTTGACAAAACACCTCCCATGACCCGCGCCAAGGGGTGGCGGGTGGCGAAAAATTGTCCGTTCTTTCTCTTAAGAGTAACTAAGGACAATTTTTCGCCATCCTTGTCACACCCCAAACACACCATCACAACTGCCGGGGTGGTGACAGATGCCAGCCTAAATATCACAACCTGGTGAGCAGTGGTGGCAGGGGGGCACTTCTGTTTTTGCAAGTGGTTTAGGGTTTTAGGGTTTAGGGCTTAGGGTGAGACCCATCCTAGGCCGCGGTCACTATAGGGTCACTATAGGGGTGGCAGATGCCAGCATAAGGGTGGTGCACTTCTCCTAGTCGCGATGACGGAATGATGACGGAATGATGATGGAAGCTACTTAATTAATTAATTAAACTCGTGCTCCCGTTGGGGAGTCACGGAGCACCGAAGTGCTTTTAATCCCTGTGTGTGCACTACAGGAGAAAGGGCAGAGAACATGTCAAGGCTGACGGAAAGTACTGAAGTCGCGGAAGTGTTGCGGAGACGTTTCGACTTTCTAAATCGATTGCGCATTCGACGGTTAAAAGGCAGAGATGCGGTCGACTGGTAGTACTGTACGAGGGTGTTGGACGGAATGCATCTCCGGTCAGCGATGCGGGCTTTGCATCTCACGTTGTACATGGAAAAGAGCCTTTGCGTCGCGCTGTGCTGCGGCGAACTTATTCTCCGCCGTCAGATTGCACCGTCGATGAGCGACGATGCTCGTCGATGAACCTAACGCAAGCCATGTGACGAAAAGAAGTAGAAATGGGTGCGGCGGCAACAGGGAGCGAGTTTGGTAAGTTACGGAACTTGTCGCCCGGCAACTCCGGCCGCGTCAAGTGCTCAGTCCGCAGGTAGTCCGCCGGCGTCACTGACTAGTGACAACTTGTTAATTTGTTAACTGGGGATGCAACCTAGTCGGGGTAAAAATTAGTTAGTTTGCATAGTACTCCGTGGCATGCCCATGTGCATGACACGCAAGTACTTACTTACTTCTCGAGTGCGTCGATGAGGGTCCACGTCTCGGCGCCGTAAGTGAGCACCGGAGACCCAGGACCTTGAACAGGTCCTGATTCTCATTGATAAATCCTCGATCGATGATTATGGATTGCATGCATTGCCCAGGATGGGTGTGCATCCGCTACAATTCGCCCTCTAGGACATACACCCTTTTATATAGCAGGGAATGTGTCATCGATTTTCTGCAGGCAGTGCTCCAACCAATAACATCAGAATAACATCTTGAAATCCAAGTGTACGAATTGTACTGCGAAATAAATTACCTCGGACGGAATGCAAACTCGGACGTTTCAGCAGCCATAGCGTGACTCCCCAACGGGAGCACGAGTTTAATTAATTAATTAATTAATTAATTAATTAATTAATAGCTTGAGTTACGGTCCTACGGCGTACGAGGGATTCTTTCTAGTTTTCTTTGAATTCAAGTTTTCTTTGAAGGACATATTTGTTCAGTCAGATTCAACGGACCCGTCAGGTCAGTCAGCGTTGGACATGCTTGCAAAGTGTTACAAAGTGAAGTTTGTTCCCCTCTGTACTCACTAGGTCCCATGCTCGGGCTAATAACTCTACAACTAACCATTGCGCTCAAAACTGGAGCACGTCGCTTGAGACAGATGGCAGTCTAGCTTCTGCCTACTGGTCACACGTGCACAAAATTTTAGGGCATATGAGCCGAAGTCAAAATTTAAGGCTGGGTGTATCCATCAACCACCGATATGGATCATGGGTGCCTATCACCCGCCGATGCAGATGGTGCGCCCCATGGCCTATCACCCGCCGATGTGGATCATGGGACGGTTCTGGGTCTTTGCCAGCTCAAACATCCCTGCATGCCGCGCCTTCTTCCTCTTTATCTGCGCACAATGGCAGACACACATGCCACATGCAGGTGCCAGAACAGTATCGTGGATCATGATGCATTCACATATACCGAGGCCCGGTACGAGCCTTCCCGTTTCGTTCAGGTAGTTGCCAGACAAGTAGACATCCCCGCCGTGGAGACTTCTATTAAGCGGTGACCTCTGCTACTCAGAGGTGCCTTATTTACGGTCATTACTTGGCCACAGATAATTTTAGAACTTTGCATGTCCATCTGTCAGAAGCTGCACATGCAGTTGATAAGTGCCTCACGAAGCACATGGCTTTCACCTTGGCGGGATGCTAGCTGGTTGAATGCGGCCTCTTAGGGTTGGGACAGTGTGATCTGGGAAACAGGTCACTCAGGCACACGCATAGACTCGCATCGGCTGCTGATGGTGACTGCGCAACCCAACATTCCAAAGTGACCCCGACATGAAGAGAACAAGCCAATGGTAGCGACCGGAGAAGAGTAGAAAACATGGATGTATGTATTTGTGAAGCCCAAAGCTGACGCTCCATGACTCTTGGCAACCACAGGCATATCAACAAGCACCGAACACAGCAACGAATCATTCGATGGATAAAGCAACTCGTTGACTACTGGGTTTTCTCATGCCGAACACTACCTTTCATGCCCAAGCACAAGACTTCCATGGTGAGCAAGCACACTAAGTGGCATGTGCCATCATCTCAGGGTGCCACCTGCGCAAAATACGACAAACAACGGCACGCAGCCAGGCTTCAAAAGCGCCCCAGCTAGGAAGAAATATAAATTTCCTTTGTAATTTCTTCTCTGTAATACTAACCGCGGCGCTGATCAGCGTCGCCAGCTCATCATCGGTGCAGCCGGCGCGCAGGGCGTCCCGTAAGCTGACCTGTTGCATGTACACGCATCCGCACGGGAAGGCCAAGTATAGGGGCATGCCAGCACAAGGAGAGAGCAGTGCTAGCTTAATAGGTGGCATGGGAGTGCAAGCATGCTACCGTGCATGCGTGATAAAAACCAGCATCGTGCACCGTCGCCAACACATGAGTAAAAGATAAGTCTCTGGGATACCTCAACAGCCTCAACTGGCATGGCAGGCTCTTAGCACTGTTCTTTACCCACCAATATTCTCGTCTCCAACATCGTTCCACCGTGGAAGCTGCATTTGATATGGTTTCCCGCAAATGCCCAGTTTACAGCCTCTGCATGTGCATGACCTGACCCTCCGCTTCGGCCCCTCAGGCGCCAGCATTGTTGAGATCATTCCCAACGCGCTCCTGCCAGCATAGTGCACTCCGAATCGGGATGATGACGGCTCGCCTAAAACCCACAGCTAGCTGCGGCCCAACAAATTATAGCTGTTGCGGCAGAACACTTTCTGGTGTTGAATCGCTAGCAACAGGTATGGAATAACGACGTATTCTTGGCGAATCCATGAGGTTATCATCACCAAGCAACATGCCTGTTCCAGCTGTCCTGTCCGCGCCCGGTATGCGGCAGATAGTAAGGGACGCGGCCTGTGCTACCCGGAATCAGCGATGAGACCAGGGACCCTGACAGACCATCCTTGTGCCCTTCCTCGTACCACAAGCGGCCATGGATGCCTCCCATTCCCATCCGCGCCAGCACGCTCGGGCACCCGACCCATGCCATGCAAAGCGAGTAGCAGACGTCATTACTACGCCATCAAGTATGCAAGGTACTTCACATGCAGGCTTTTGCAACCGTAAGAAGCCCCACAACTTAGCCACCGTGAAACCCAAGGAGGGTGGGTGCCCATGGTCCATATGCAACCGGCTCCTTGTGCAACCGGGGCACAAGACAATGCAGAGATGAGAACTGGCCATGCATGCTCGTACTTCCCTGCATCTGCCGAGCTTTGGGCACACCTGGGAAGGCAGGCATGCACGCCCAAAACAAGTAATCACACACGTAGTGCGACCACCAGCACGTGAGCACATACTCACAAAATGTGACAACCAGCAAAGCACGCAACTGCAAACACACAGGTCCCCCTTACCTCGGAGTTCCCAAAGAGGCAGACCTTGAGGTTGCCGTCCGCCATGAGGCGAACGCGGTTGCACCCTGCAGGGTGACCAGGGAGGAGCGATGTGCGCGGGACACAGATGATTGTGAGGATGAGCCAGGGCCTCGGCGGTGGCTGGGGGCCAACTGGGAAAGGTGTGCATCTCCTGGTCGGGCGCAGGGACCATGATGCGGGCGCAGCAGGACGCTATACTTGGACACGAGGATCCAACACGTAGGCAGAAACGGTGGCAAACGAACAGTGCTCACCCGTGTCAAGGCCCAGGCAACATGGTTTAGGCGTACCTGGGCATTTCTCCCTTAACACAGGAAAAAGCAATGACTGTGATGGGCAAACGCGGGAAATCATCCTTAAGGATGATTGACAATGGCATAGCCCGGGACCCTTAACGACCCCTGGGCCACCCTGCAGATGCAGAAATCATGGCCTATCCCTGCCGTGCCAACAGCCACGAACAAGCACTCGTGGCACAACATTCCATGCACATATCCCCCTGCCTGCCGCAAGTGCCAACACAAGGACAGCAAGCACACCTGCACGCACGCACTTGCCACAAGGACATCGCATGCCGCAACTCACGCGCGATTAAGTGGTTGGCCATGACTCACCGGCGCAAAAGTGGTCGGTCATGGAGCTGATGAAGGAGACGCTACCGCGGAAGCCAGGGATGGAGAAGTTCTGCTTGCGGCCGCACGTTGGGTGGCACAACCAGACCACACGCGCGGGCGTGTGCGAGCACAGAATAGCCAGCAAAGGCATCCCCATCATGACACAAGCGGCAGACATACGGGATGCATGCAGCGGACGTGGGAGCGCTGCAAGTGAGTACGCAAGGACGAGGGCGGCTGGCCTGAAGGTATGGCCCACCCATAGGGCAAAGGGCGAATGACTGCACATCATAGCGCCAGCACATCATGCCACGGGATGACGCAGCCCTCGGCACATGAAGACCCTGCTCGGTCGTGCCGTACTTTGCCGTGCCCTACGTGGCAGCTATCCACCAGTTTCCATGAAACATGACAGCAGTGGCGGCGACAGGGGGCTGCCTGGCGGGCAGCAGGCATCGTGACAACCGTACTGAGCACATAAGAACCTTCGACGGTCGATCAAGTCCCCTCTGCATTCCCATGGCTACGCACCAAACAGCTGGCCCTGCCACCAACTTCCCTGTGGGGCCTCCCTCTCTGGCATGGCAGGGCGTGGCAGGGCCACGCACTCGCTTGCTAGGGCATGCATGCACGTTTTCTACTCACTCATCGCATGCACGTTTTCTACTCACTCATCTCTCATCTCCAGCCCTGTTCCGCCCGTAGGCCCAGGCAAGAAAATCGCATCCTTTTGCACCCAGACCCAACTCATCCCAGCTGCATCACGACGTACATATAGAATACGACGACTACTATAACTACAGACTACTCTAGTACTAGCATGAATACTACCATATATAAATCCTGCCTGATGCTTGCCCATTATACCTGACAAACGCAGCCATTCTCGCATTCCTTCTGGCCCATAGTCTGCAACAACTGCACCTTCACAAACGCCTGAGCCTTGTCAGGAAGTCTGGGCGGAATGGGTGCGGCCTATGGGGCGGCCACTCACAGCACAGGCCGCCATGTACCCTGATGCCATACCGAACCTAGACGGGTCGCCATTGCATCACCATGCATGGCGATACTCTAGGGCACATGCGAGGCCAGCATACCTAGCATGAAGAGTAGTTGCATGGCAACACTATATCAAGGAGGGTGCATGGCAACACTAAATCGTAGTAGTACTCTACAGTACACCCGGCCGCCAGCATACCTTGGCTGTCTCTGTGACGTGGTCGCGCAGGCGGTACACGTGCGGATACTTGGCGCGCTGACCATGCGGCACACAACCGTGGGACAGGCGTGGGACAGGGGCATACACAAGCGCAGGATGCACACAATCGTTGTCCAGTGAGTGACACGCAACCGTGACGGATGGTGGAATCCCAGGGAGAAGCAACGCCAGGGGTCTGCGTGGCCAGCAGTCGCAGTCTGCGCGGAAACGTGTCTGCGCGGCGGTATGTACACTCTGCATTGTGTGCAGTGCATGGCGCTCCCTACAGGGTCATGCTACCCACGAGAAGCAGGCATGCGTAGAGGGCGCCCCAAACATTCACAGGCGCGATGGCATTGGTACCCGTGCGGGGCAGCACAGGACCCCCCCGCTTGCTACGGCACGCGCGTCTCCTCAGCCTAAGGCTGACTAGTGTCACACAGGGGAACCCAAGTGCTTCGTGTGTGGAACTGCTGGGACCAGTGGATGGCCCGCAGGCCGCCAGGTCGTTTGCCGTGCTTGCCAGGCAGGCAGGTATACATACCATCCAGCGCATTCAATGTGGGCCACCGAACTCGTGAACCGATACAGCACTTCTTGTCTTTTGGGGAGATGCCGCCAATAGTGTGGCCCATGCCATTGGCGCAACCGCAATATCGACGGTGTACAGATTAGCGCGGGCGGCGTATAAATTGAGGTCAAGTAAGCGACCCTGTTTGAGTTTGAGACGGGATTTTAGTAAAGCTCATCAAGACAGGTGACTTGCATGCATCACAAACTGGGAAAACACGTTCCAATCAACGAACGCCGCGCCAAAAGAAGCTGATTTCCAAAACGACGGTAGTATTCTATGGACAGTATCAATATTGTTGTGGCCCACTATAGTTGCCACCCAACCTAATTAAATACCCACACTAAACACGCTGGACGATGTAAGCATCAAGAGGGTCGATTCACACGTTGTCAAGTGGGCAGGCCAACGCTGATGGCAGGTGACGGCAGTTATGGCATCACAGTGACGCCGTGCATGGCGCCCACATCCACATGCACGCGAAAAAACACACAAACACGAGGGGCCGCGCGCCCACTCACGATTTTGTCCATGAGCTCAGCGTACGGCACCATCTGGCCGCACCGCGACATAAAGGACACCACCCCATTGAGGAGGGCGCGATGCATGCCGAACCAACACACACAAAAAGAGGTGGAGAAGGCAGTGAAAAGGTGGGAAGAAGGTCAGGCTGATGTGGCAGAGAGTGAAGCAAATACAGCGGGAGGGGCCAGGTCTGACCATGTAACCATGGGTTGACGATGGCAGAGGCCTGACCCAGCCATAAGCAAAGACGTCCTGCCCAGCCAGTGCTGCACGATGTTCCGTGCACGTGGCCGAGACTGGCCACGACCATCCACCCCAAGCAGCTGTCATAATGCTGCAAACCAGGCAACAATGCTGGCGTCTGCCATCCTGACTTGTCGCTGCCAGCCGTCACGAAGCAAAGGCGATAATGTGAAACCGCTCATGCCCCAAGCTCCGACCTCACGAGGGGCTGTCCAGGAAACAGCCGAGCATCAAACACGGGGAAACAGCATCAGAGGATCCTGCTAGGCAGTAGTACGCGAGTGGTTGCGATGCAGAACTTCCCACAGGGGCAGACGCCTCGCTACCGCCATCCAGGGTGTGCACCGACAGCAGCATGCATGACGCTGTCCACCCCGTCCCCGCGCATTCGCCCTGCTTGCCCTGGCAGCGTACCTGGTCCCCACGGTGCACTATGAGGGCCGGGTTTGCACGGTCCCCATCCACACGTTGCCATGGAAGGGAGGGCACACCTTGCTATGGGTTCCATGCGTTGCCGTTAAAGGGCGTACGCCACCCGTGTGGGTAGTCTTAGATATGAACCCCACAGAAAACCAGCAAGGCAGGCAGCATACCTTGTTCACGTTCCACACGTTGCCGTCGAAGGGCATGAACTCGATGAAGCGCACGTTGATGGGCGCGCCACGTGTCATCTCCACAAAGTCCAGCACCTCGTCGTCGTTGATGCCCCGCATGACCACCACATTCACCTGGCGCGAAGGGGAGGCGCCGCGAGGAATGAGGGCACGATCCGCAGGGCACAATGTTGCACCCACCTCGTGTTGCAATGGTCACCAAGGCTGGCACCAAAAATGTATTGCAACGCACAGCCGCGTGTGCACAGTCATGTATGTACGCACGCTGGCCAGTAAACAGGTTGCCCTCATACTTCAACACCCCATGTCGAAACATGCGCGGTATGGCGCAGCGGCTCACCTTGACGGGGTCAAAGCCAAGCGCCATCGCCGCCTCCACCGCCTGAAGCACGCGCGCATGTCCCTTGCGGCGCGTGAGGCGCACAAACTTGTCCTCATGCAGCGTGTCCAGGCTGATCTGTGAGGAGCAAGCCGTACGCCAGGCACGGCACACACGGACAACAGGAACGTAAGAACAGGCATGTGTGCCGGGCAAGCCAACACCTGCCACGGGCATGGGCACCAGCATGGCCACGGTCCGGGCAAGCGAGTGACAACCCCGCACAGCTGTCCGGACGAGAGCGTTCCGAAGAGAGGCGCTGGGAAACACATGACCCCACGGCACTGCAAGACATCGGGCCACAAGGCACTGGACAGACGCACCAAGTAGAAGCGATAGGGCTGGGGCGCAAGGACGTGACTTCCTCGGCATCTCGCGCGAAATAGCGCAGGCCTGACCACTGCCCAGCATATGGCAACGGTTGCCCCATATACCTGCGCACCAATATACCAATATATTTAATACGAGAGCCCTGCACCCCGCGCCCCGAGCACCACAAAACCAGGATGAGGTCCCAGCCCCTGTTGTGTGGGAAGCGCGCAAAACGATCTTGTACAAGTAGACGCGAGAGGAGTGTGCTGCGGGGCGCAAGCAACCCCTCGGCACGCTGCACCTGGCAATGACAAGCAGATGGGGTACCACACATGCGGCCAAGCCGCGAGGACAATACACTATAAGCAAGGCCCTCATTGAGCTCAGTATGCCACCGAAGGCAACCAGCACCGAAAGCAATGGCCCACGATGGCCACCCATGCCAAGCATGTATGCGCACTGAACAGCCAACACACAGCAGCAAGCAGCACACATGTGCATGCCCCCCCATGTGAGCCCCCCCCCCCTTCTGCGTACATTGAGCGCGTTGAGCCCTGCCTCCCGCAACGCCGGCAGCTTGGACGCCAGCACGATGCCGTTGGTGGTCATCGACAGCGTGCGCAGGCCAGGGAGGGACGTCAGCGCACGACAGATGTCCTGCACGTGTGTGTGTGTGTGTGTGTGTGTGTGTGTGTGTGTGTGTGTGTGTGTGTGTGTGTGTGTGTGTGTGTGTGTGTGTGTGTGTGTGTGTGTTTGTGTGGTGGTGGTGGATACCAAACTGCCAGTGGCAGAGGGTGAGCCAAGGCATGCTGGCTAGATCAAGGAAGCCCGCTCCCTGTTGGCCAACCTTGCTGCCATCCCCGCACAAGTTCCCCACGTCCACTTCCTCGCCCCTAGAAATGGCGAGGTAGCAACGGACAGCAAGGGGAGGAATACTACCCAACCGCCTCACCTGGTTTCCCTGTTAGGGGGGAGCATATCCGCTGGGAAACCAAACAAGGGGCTTCCCTACCCCAGCCACCAGAACCGTGGTCGCTTTGCAAAACTATAGCACAGCCACAAGCCGTCACACAGGGATGCCCTTCCGGTCAACATCTCTACAGGGTTGCGCGGGCACAGTGGAATCGCCAGGTCCACGCAAGGCTACCTGCTGGACACCCGAATCGCAAAGGGCCTTACCACAGCCAACACCCCCTCGCTTCCTGCACGCTTCGGGTGTTGAAAACACATGAGGTGCTTTGGGTGCGAGTCTCCGCAAACGCCTTCAACCTCCGCAGGTGTGGTGTCCCGTAGTACACAAATATGTTTAGTATGAAAGGCAGTCAAGACATTGCGTGGAAGTTTTACATCATGGCCCTGCTAACAACAACGCTTCCGCAGCAGGTGAAAACACTGCTATTGCTACTGACGGCCACAGGTGCCTCGCATAACTTAGTGGCGATGCCTACGACCGGGCGTGTTTCCTCAAGCCATGAACAGCGCAGCACACGGTCAATTAAGGAGTATTCCGTTCTAGCAACACAACAACGCAGCAGCTGGATACAAGGCAGAAGCACAGGCGTAGGGCACAAAGGGGTAGCTGGGGGCAGTGCGCAGCATAATGGTGGCCCCATCTGGGCATTACCACGAGGTCCTTGCGCACGGTGGGCTCCCCCCCTGTCAGGCGGATCTTGTCGACGCCTCCCAGGACAAAGACCCTGGCGATGCGGAGGATCTGTTGGATGTCCATCCACCACCGTCAAGCAATCGCCACATGCGGTGGATGCATAGAGAAATGGTGGGGGGAGAAAAGGATGAGGCAGAAGCACCAGGGTTGTAATGTGGCATGGGCCGGGCAAGTGGACGATATCCAACATAATAGATAACAATAATGAAGAGTGTGTGTGGGTAGCCAGGGTAGACGGATGCCAGCAGGTACTGTGCTGCAGATGTGCAGGCGGCATGCTGCCAGATGCGCAGGTGGGAGGCACACAGCCACAGTGGTGTCCACGGCACATGACACATCATGGGTGAGGCGGGCAGCCACCGAAGCAACAATGTGGGAAGCCAAATGGGGAGCACAAGGAGGGCTTGACAAGGGCGCCAGCAGCCAACCAAACGCCGCCGCATGCCCGTTGCCAGGTGTCACCATGCCGGAACTCGCCGTAGCATGGTTGGTCAAGAAAGGGCCTCGTGATGTGCGGTGAAGGGCCCTGCGATGCGGGGAAACGAACCTTGTGGTGCGGATACAGCCGCAAGATGTCAAGGAGACAGCCAGCGCAGGCCAGCCGCAAGATGCACTTGCATGCACCTGCTGGGAAAAACCTGCCGCCTAAAACTGACACAAGGAATGCTATACTGGCAGCCGAGACAAGTACATGAATTCACGTCATCCCCCTTTGCAAAAAAGCTCCCCACTCCAGGTCAGTAGTTAGTGGTTACTGGTGCCCAGCCAACATGGGTCAACCAGGGCATTCATTCCATGTGTGACTAGACGCCTGGACTGCTGCCCGCCACGCCCTATCAAGGAGACAACGCGCTATAGCCTTATGGTTAACCTCCTGCGTGCTGAGCAGGTGGCTTGTGGCGTCAACTCAACCCCTTGTTCGCGCAGGCACCCACCCCACGGCTTACCTCCTGTGTGCTGAGCAGGTGGCTGCTTGGGGTCAACTCGACCCCTTCTTCGGGCATGCAGTACTGGCAGCGCAGGTTGCAGCGCTCCTGGGGGGGTCACCATGTTGCATGCATGAGCGAAAGGAACGGATGTAACGCGGAATATAAACCAGACATGGGTGCGATGCCTGAGCGGCAAACACCATGGACAGGCGTGGCAACCACTGGTACCTGTGTCCTCACCGCAAGGCCCCTCATGGCTCGCCCACAAACCTACTGCAGGCGGCCCCCTTCTTCATGCCCCTCTCCACCAAACACCCATTCGAGCCGTTTCCTCCATTTTTAAGAAACCTTGTCTTCCCCAGCCCAACCAGGTAGCGGAGACGGGTGGCACGAGTACCGTGATCTGGTGCGGCAAACTGGCATCAGACACCCGTGCCTCCCCACCGCGCCTCCTCCCCATGCCTCTTCGTGAGCCAACGCTTCAGCTGGCACACACGGACACGGGACACGCTGGCGGCGCCGCAAATCGACAGCCAGCGGGGGGAACCAGCTTGGGGAGATGACAGCCATGTCCAACGAATACGCGGACACACACACGGATGTTTGACGCGGGCACACACACGGATGTTTGGTATGCACATGGGCCCGCACCCATGGGGGATCAAAACCCCAACGTATTCGATGGGTGGCAGCGTCATCCAAACAAAGGTGTAGGTCTAGGTCACATAGACACAGCACTGGCGGCTACCACGCAGGGCCACATGCCGCATTGCATCACCACCAACAAACAGCTCCCAGATGAGACGATCAAAACATGCAAGCAAACAGTGTGATGGCTGGCACGCGCAACCGTGCTGCTCTATGATGCAGCCACATCACCCAACCGGGGAGGACCTTCCCATGGTGCCGCGACAAGCAACGCGTGCGACATGTCGCAGGCCCTGGGGAATTCTACTCTTGTAAAGCTGCCACCCGGCAGCCTCACCGTGATCGAAATCCGCAGGTAGTTGTGCCGCCGACCAAAGTTGTCCACCAGCATGTCCCCGGTGCCGGCACCAGCACGCAGCAGAGCGGCCCAGCTGTCGCGCTCCTCCACACTCTTGCTGCTTGCTGGCACCTGCATGCCACCAATTGGTGGCGCCTGCACGCTGCTAGATTCTGGCGCCTGCACGCCGCCAGGCCGAGCGTGCGGCTGCAAGGAGCCGCCCCCCTCGCTGTCCCTGCGCTGTGGGCTGCCCAGCGTGGGCGATTGAGGTCGACTGCCCCTGCAGGCGCTGGTGGTTGCTGCCAACCGCGGCGCTGCACATACCACCACGGCATGTCCCCACATATCGCACAGCACACGGGGTTGCTCCGTCAATGCTGCGCCAGTCTAATTGCTGGCGTGCGGGAGTACCCGGCCTGCGGAATGCCTTGGCGTAACAGCCGACCTTCCCGCTCATGCGTGCACTGCCACACCTTCAACCCACGTGGCATGGACGATGGTGCAGCGAGACTTCTGGCATCAACACCCAGATGATGACCACCAGACAAGACATGAGAGACTTCGGGGCGCAGAACCCATGGAGCAGGGAGAGAGGCACTGCCGCCCCAAGCACCAGAGTGCTTAGTGGCGCACACGGGCAGGGGCCCGTGCTAGCGAGCCCGTGGCGATTCCCCAGCCTGCATAGAAACCGATCCGGGTATGCACCCTGAGCATGCAAACAGGCGCAACACACCGTGGGCCAAGGAGGGAGGTGGGGCCGTGGCCGGCGCACCTGTGGTGTCGCGGGCGCCAGAAGAAAGGGAGGTCGCCCCCGCCATCTCGCGGAGTCGGCGCAGGTGGTCGGGGTCAGGTGGCAGCTGCTGGCAATAGTCACCGACGAGCATAGAGGTTCACGCCGATCACCACGACAAAAGGATCGCACGACAAGAAACGATGGGGCACGTCGGCACGACAAAAGGCTGGCCAGGAGCGAGGCATGCACACACAACAGGGAGAAGGGATTGTGACGACCATGGGAAAATGTGGCACGCAACCCTGAACGCAACACGAGGAAGCCTTTTGTGCTCTACAAGGGCATTTGCTGGCTATAAGGCGATCTGGCCACACAGGGAATACCAGACGAGAGCAATCTTAATAAAATCAAGACAAAACCATTTTAATAAAATCAAGACAAAACCAGTCAAAATAGCAAGCCCTATATCTGGGTTCAAGTAACAATTACACCAACATGGCCATCATGCCGAACCTTACAAAAGGCTCAATTTGAGCCAATTCTAGTCAGTCTTTCTAGTAATTCCTAGCCGGCCCATTCTAGCCCACCGATGACAGCAGAAGCCAGTACGAGAGACACAAGAGGATGCTATATCCATGCCATTGCCGCCCGAGAAAGCCGTGCGGACCTCAGAAATCAGCGCAGACCCAGTTTCCAGTTGCGAGCTCTCGTTCGTGCTGTACATCCTGACAGTTCCCTGCCATAGTCCATCACCACACCGCGGGGTGCCGCATCGACCCAAATCCAGCACAATATGTCACAAAGCAAATTAGAGGTACGTAAAACTGCCACATTAAATCAAATGCACGTATGACACTGCGGAAGATATGTAGCAGTTAGACATAAAAAACCATCGTTCTTACCAGTATACTCGGGTTCTGTGCTAAGACCACGTTGCACCTGGAACGCATGCATGTTGTAAGCATCGAGGCTAGCCGTGATGGAAAAGGCCGCAATGAACCCATTGTCTCCACCGCTTGGAAATTTTCTTATCTTATTGTTCTCTAAATCATTGTCGAAATCGAACGGCAGCTGATGCAGGCAACCCGAGGGTTAATCAATTCTGCATCGAATGGCGAAACTTGAAGCCGCCCGGGAAAGATTTACGCCACATCAGCGCATTCGGCTACTTCATGCCTAATGGCGTTATTCAAAAGAACTTACCAGCTGATTTCCAGCCGATTTCTATCGGTTGCTGTGGAATGGCCGTCAGCGAGCACAATTTTTTCCGAAGCGGAAAGGTTGCACACGCGATGCCTGAAATGAAGGTCCAGGTTTGCAGCACAGTACATACTGACAGGCTGCGGTAAATGCTCGCTAGCATGCAACGCCACGTGCCAAACCGTACTGCGCATCTACCTTGCTCGATCGGATGCCATGCCATCCTGAGGGAACGAATCTCCCAAGGGCAGATACTGCTGCGAATAATACAGATACTTGTAACAAAATCCGACTAGAGACGAATGAAAAAACTTCAAGTTGAAAAAGGATGTCAGCAATCTTTTGATGCCATACAATAAACCAATGGTCGTGAGGCCGTAAAATTATCACAACTACTTGCATGCTTTAGCTAAGCTTTAGTTAGCTATTTAGTCGCCCATAATTGGCTAATAAAATATACCCATTACACCCCAATACACCCTAACGGAAATCCCCTTTGGCACAAGCTGGCTATGGTGGCCCTGACGGCGGACGAGATAGCACCTTACGTAGTAATCTAAACGCGAAACAAAGGGCAGATTCGGATTCAGCACGAAAAGGTACGTCTAGCCATCTCTTCTGAGGGGCGGAACAGCTAGCCGTCACTTGAAACGTGTGGGTAGAAGGAGCAGGCCTTACGAAATTCGTAAGTCCGCCCCTCGCCTCACTGTTTCTCGTGACGGCTACCCCATTATGGCATTCGGTCAGTGAGCCACGGCTCGGATTCGAAAACCCATCGGCAGGATGGACTAGGCCTGGGCCCCTCCACCTGGGTGGGCGAGTAGTCTCCTTGGAGCGTGACCTCCTGTACCCTCGGTTACCCTTTCACAGGCGCAATGACTATGGAATAGTTATCGCCACACCAGGTGATCCGCTATCACCAAGACACCTCCATAACGACTTTTCTCAATACCTGCTGCCATTACCCAAACGTGGGTGTAATGCAGCCTTTCCAATCGCTTTGGTTCTGCTCACAGCACACTGCACAGTAGGTCTCTCTTTTAATGACTATCTCACGCCCACGCCCTGTGCATGTTGTGCCGTGTCTTTCACCTTTCGCAGGTCCAATCTCACCACGCCATGGGGACCTACACGGAACCTACCCGGCCTGGTCCGCTGGAGCCCTGCAATGACATGAGTCAACTAACACTGGTATCGTGGAATGTCAGGGGGCTGAACACATACGGGTCACACACACCAGGGCAGGGACAGCGAATACCTCGCACACGAGAATTAGCAAATGCATTACACAACTTGCTCGAGCGCTACGTGGGCCCCTCGCATGAAATTTGGATAGGACTGCAGGAACATAAAATCCAAGAAGCTGCCACACGCACCGCCCTTAGAGCTGCTAGAGCACTTGCACCTAGGACAGTTCACCGTTGGGCATGGGCACGCGGTACACAAGGGGGCACTGCCCTCATTCAATACCGTAAACCTCCCAACCCTACGCTGACATGCCAGGACTGGGCTATAGCTACCGACACAGCGGAGGCTAGATGGCAGGGCCGTTGGACGCGGCAGTCCATTACATGGGCAGGAAATAAGGGATACATTATTAGTGTATATGCCCCAACCGAGCCAACGGATCAAGCCTCATTCTACCCTTCCCTCTTCAAAATGGCCGCTGACCTTATCTCACAGGGGTTCGAAATTGCGTTGATGGGCGATTTCAATATAGACCTGGATGAACACCCCCCTATACGCACAGCGGCCTTCAGTAAACAGATCATGGACCTGAACTTACAGGATGTCATCCGCTCACGAGACCACGGGCCCACTTGGCTGGCCACACGTTTAAATGTACGCACTACTCGTCGTCTTGATAAAATCTACATCACACCCGCATGGGCGGACCTAGTTTGCTACGCATCGGTCGACCGTTCTGTTAATTTTTCTGATCACTACCCACTCATCGTTACCCTTGCCCATCACACCAACTCCGCCCGGGGCCCCGGCATTCCCCGCTTAAACAAACACCTACTCGCGGACGATAAGTACTACCTTGAGATCATGACACGCTGGCAGTCGTGGAGAGCCAGCAAGGGTAGCTACACAGACTGCTGCAGCTGGATGCAGGAGGGCCTAGCTAACATTCTAGAATTTTCCCAACTGTATTCACAAAATATCCGCCGCCAGAAAGGACAGGACTATCGGTACTACCAACGCATAGTGAATAAACTCCAAGCGAAGCCTACCCTGTATCAATCGGAACTAACAAAACTTCAAAGAGCTCAGACCGAACTTGACAAACTACGTTTCGAGCGTCACACATTAGCACTAGACTCAGAAAATCTGTGGTGGCACCAGGTAGGAGAAAGAATGACCAAAGAGTTCTTTGCTCTGATTCCTACCCCTAAAGCTCACTCCTCTATCACGGAAATCCAAGACGAACACGGCAGCCACCGAGACATCACCTCCATACTACAGAGTGGTCACCGTTACTACTCAGCTCTCTTTCTAAACGAACCCCATCCTGACTCATCTGCAGCCATGCAAAAAATCCTACATGCCATTCCCCGTCGCCTTACACCAGCTCAACAGCAGGAACTCGATCAAATCCCCTCCATGGAAGAGGCCACAACAGCTATGGAACACATCAAAACCGGTAGCGCCCCCGGGGTCGACGGTCTGCCTATTGAATTCTGGAAAACGTTCTGGTCCCTTCTACACATAGATTTCTACGAATGTATTCTTGAAATTTGGCGGCACGGTAAGGTGAGCGGCAGATGGGCTGAATCTGCGCTTATCTTACTGTACAAAAAAGGAGACAAGACTCTATGGAAAAACTACCGCCCAATCCGTCTCCTTACGGTAGCGTACAAAATCATCAGTAAAATAATCCAACGACGCTTATACACCGTCCTAGACTTCCTCATTGGTCCGGAGCAAGTGGGCTTTAGGGCCAATCTCCACATCAACGACAGCATTACCCTCATCATGGACATTGTGGAAAAAGCCTGGCGCGACGATATAGAGGGTTTCATATTGTTTTGGGATTTTGAAAAAGCCTTTGACCGTATGTGCTGGGAATACCTAGAACACATTCTAACCGCACTAGGATTTGGCCCACAACTCATGACCGTCATTATGGGTATGATCAAATCCCTGGCTTGGTATTTACTAATAGACGGACACAAGTCAGCGACCGGCGCTAGCTCACGATCGCTACCACAAGGAGATTGCATGTCCCCTATTCTATTTCTCTTGGCCCACGCAGGACTCTACTGGCTACACCAGAACGATCCTCGCATTCGGGGCTTCCCGACAGGTAACGGTAAAGGTATATTCCAAACGGCTTATGTGGATGACACAACAAATGTTTGTATCTCTCTGCCTGAAGTGCATGCTGTCATGGATAATATCACTACCTATTCTGTTGCCACACAACAACGATGCAATGTGCTCAAGTCCACGGGACTGCATATCGGCAAAACCAACACCCTACGCTACGCCCTCCCCAACCTGGCTGTGACCTGGGTCAAGCCGGGGGATCACCACCTTTTGCACAATTGTCCCATCGGCTGCACACCCGAGGGACGCTTGGCTGAACAACGTTCTTTCATGTATGATGAAACCAACCACGTGGGCAAGCTTGCAGGCGTTCTCCTTACCGCAGGGCGCTGGGGGGCCGTCCACCGCATGAGCCTACGAGGGCGAACCCTGATCGTCAACCAACTGTTGTTCTCTAAGGTCTTGTATTATTGCCAAGCACACCCACCCAATGATGCCACCACACAGCTCATCCAACGCCTTGGCAGCAATTTTGTCTGGAAACAGAAAGGCTTAATCTCCCACACGGTCCACGGATGGATCAACAGAGAGATGTCCTTCATGTCATGGGTGCACGGGGGCCTCGGGCTCCACAACATACAATGGCGTCTGTGGTCGCTGTATGCTAAACAAGTGATATCCGTTTTTATGGGCGTTAACACACACCCTGGCTGCATGCTTGCACGTGAAACGCTAGCCTCTCTTTCCACCCATGCTAGTGGCACCTCGTGGCAACTGGGGGCGGGCATACTGGGCAGCACCCTTATTTCGTACAAAGGACTCCCATGGTATTGGCAGCGCATATGGACAGGTTACAATAAGCTCAAGCCGGGTCGCCTAGTCTTTCCTACTACTAGAGAGGAGGTGGCACGGCAGCCACTCTTTTTTAATGACTTAATCACAGACGCTACTAACAAGCCCCTGGGCACTCTCCACGGACACAACCCGTATGATGGCTTTCTGCGCGCGTCACCGCCGATTGTCAGGGTGCTGGACCTCTACCTGGGGCACGGCGCTGCGTACCGACGGCTCAGCTACGACGAGGTCAGCACTTGGGTCTCCCACATGCCCTCCCTGCAAGCGTGGCAAACTCTTATAAGTGCGATACCAGCGGCGTGGCATGCATTGATGACTGCCCCACGCAAGCCAATTATAACCGGCGACTGGGTTAGCTTCTACGCCGACGGAGTCACGCCTGCGTGCAAGGGTTTAGTCGTGACGGTTCTGCCACCTGAGGGGCTCCAACTACAACTGCTGGACGCTATTTCTGGCCACAATGGGTGTCTGTATCAACTATCCACCTTATATGCGTACACGCCAGCTTCCCAGTGTCACCGCATACGCGTAGTCCCATGGTCTGTGCCAAGATCTGCATGATCCAGCCGGACCCATTATCCCCGGTTGAGAGCATTACATGGCTACACGTGGGCAACACACGGCTCGATCTACTACATCTGGACCCGGTTGAATTTGGATGGGTCTTAACCAAGGGGGACATCAGAACCAGCAAATGTATCTTTGAGTACACCGCAGATTGGGGTTATGATATCTTGTTGCATATGTACCATCAGCCCCACCCGGGCCGAGCCCGCTGGGGAATACATTGGCCGGGCTACACTTGGGTTAAGATGATTACCCTGGCGGTAGACCACCCTCTCGTGGACCGCAGGGCCACTGATGTACAACACCTTTTGATGCATAGGGCGATAGGGGTCTGCGCCATGCTCCACGAGCGTTTTGGTCATGATGCATCATGCCTGTGCACGCACCCTAGTGAAACCATTGAGCACAGGTTTCTTTACTGTAATCTCCCTGGGGTTTGGACGTGGCTCATTAACATCTGGGCCGCATGGACGGCATCGCCACCCACTCTCCCAATCAGCGTGCGTACCATCATTTTCGGTATTGCTGGCACACCAGGGTCCGAGCTTTCAGTTTCCCAAGCAGAATGGATATGGCTACGCACTACTATGCTATACGCGATCTGGACCATACGCAACGAGACAGTCTTTAAGGTCCGCGAGGAGTATACCCGCGGCGGCGTAGTCCGGCGCTTTATATACCTATGGAATGCGGCTATGCGCCGCTACTGGCTGTTAGCTCAGGAACAACACAGGGTGTGGGACCCAGGGCCCAATAACGACAAGCCCAGCCCGCTCCAGCTTTTTCATGATCTACTGGGCCGTAATCAGGTATTCACCAGTATGCCTCATGGCGACATCACTCAGGTCCAATGGCTTCCCTGGTCTAATAACGCGCCCTATTAGCCTTTCACCTGTCACCGCCACACGTGTGCGTGCCCACCTTCATTAGGATTCGCTGATACTCATTTCCCCTCTCACCTCTTTGGTCCATAATTGGCTAATAAAATATACCCATTTCCCCGAAATAAAATATACCCATTTCCCCGAAAAGTTACTAGTAGCTATTTAGTTGAATACACGCCGCACATGGGCAAAGCGCCCCCCCCCCACCCTCACTACACCCGCACCCGCCGGGGTGGTACAAATACCTTGCTGTACGCCGTTCACGCCCACCCCTACTCCCCTCCCCTCAGTTCCCCTGAACCCACCCCGCCCCACACCTCAGCCACACTAACCCCTGTGAGACTGCACCTCGACAATGGCTTCCCCCCCCACGACACCCGGTCCACCGACCCGGCCACGTCCCCCTTCCCCCGCCTCATACCGGCTGTGACATACTACTCGCCCGGCCATAAAAAAAAATCAAATTATAACATTGACTCCGCCGGGGCGTTGGGAGATCATGTAGCACGCGGTATTCCTTGCTGGATGGATGGAGGTGGGCGAAGCCGCGTAATCATCGAACTAACCTAACTCTAAGCTATCTGGTCTAGAAAATCCTAACTACACTACTCAACAAAATGCCCTTCCGCTTGGGGGGAGGGGGCTTGCCCACAGGGGCTGACGTGTGAGCCTGAGCAATCTTCTGCCACCTCTTCTTGTACTGCATAGCGGCAGTCCAAAGAAGAGAGAGGGAGTGAATGCGGTGTTCAAACTGAGCTGGGACCACTAGCTAGGTCGGCCAACAACATCTGGATGTCGTTCATGGCAGGTTTACCTAGCTTTCTAGGAATGTCCTTGGGGCCAGGCCAGGTCAGCCGGAATGTGCCGCCCTGGTCGGCCAAGCCGCTGTGGGCCGGCCAGACCAAACAAGGGCGGTGTCGACCTGGCTGGTGCGAGCAACCAGGTTGGAAAATACGTGTGCGGGGTATAATACGTGGACTTAAAATACGCGTATTATACGTGGTTGGTATAAAATACGCGGTGGTAAAATGCGCGACAGTTTTTGTGGTCCAATTGTCAGTCACCCAATTAGCACGCTCCTTGATGATGGTCATGCAGTTATTACAACTGAAATTTGGTGTATATGCTTATTTATTAACATCTTCCATTTATGCACTGCAATCCTATCTGATTATGATTTGTTAAATGCAGGGGGGAGCATGCTGCAGCGGGAATAGTAAGGATTCAATTAATTAATTGATTGTAAGGAAAGCCATCCACTATATAATGCATGAGAGGACATAAGACACAACTTCCGAGAAGGAGGGGTGACGTGCCCTCCTTTGTACTGGATCATGCCGGCCACCATCTGCTTGAAAGAGGCGCTCTCAGCCGCATTGAAGGCAATGCCGTTCTCGATAAAAAATTCGGCAGCCAGCAGCTGGACACCTTGTTCGTCGACGGGAACCAGCCATTTGGTGATGCTCAGCTGGCCTTTGCTGGGAACCGACGACAAGTCAGCCGGCGCAGCCCCTCCCATCTCCGCCATTGCCCTGTTCAAATTGTGCTGCTTCTTGGCGTCTGACTGCTGCGACTTGTTGTTATACATCCTGAGAAACCTGCTCCGGATATTCGGTGGAATTTTGTCGCAGGGTAACATCCCTTAATTCCCCTGCGATTCCGGCAAAGTGTGCACGGACTCGGAATACGCTGATTGCCCCCGCCCCGTATGAGAACTTCTTGTTGCAAAATGAGCAGAACTTATTCGACACAAACTGCGTTTTGTTACTAACAGCATCTGTGACTGCTTCTTTCTTCTCGAGAACGAAATCCCATTCAGGCCCTTTCTTCTTCATGGCTGCAAATCGAAAATGGCTGCACACTGTCGCACAGTCGCACTGGCCTCGTCGTCGCTATGTTGCATTACACCGTCAGTAGCACAGCTGGCATTTGCTGGCACACTGTTATTATGCGTTATGTACCTAGTCCTAGCTGTCTCCTACCGGCCAAACATTTTGCAAGGCTTGCGCTTTATGAAAAGAACTGTACGCATCTACTTCTAGTAGTAAAAATCTCAAATGTGCAGTGAGCGCGCCGCGCCCAGAACCTGGGCACCGCGCCAGTGCCCGCTGCCCGCTGGTACCCCCGAAAAATTCTAAGTCCAAACCGCGTGGTCAGACGTAAAATACGCGTAAAATACGTCGAGGCCCATAATATGCTTTATCCCGCATTTTATCGCATTCGTACGGCGTACATAACAACCCGGGCGAGCAAGATGTCCTACAAATGCTATCCTACGTTGCCTAATCTCGTCTGAATGCGAGGCATACCCTGATACAAAGACTCTAATGACCTATGCTTAGAAAACACTACATTCAGGACCTGTCGGAGCATCCTATAAACCGTGCCGTCTAGTAGCTTGGCCGCCGCCAGTGTGTCCGTGAGTGTCCATGCCTCGGCGCCATACGTAAGCACCGTGATAACAAGGACCTTGAAGAGCATGCGCTTGCGGTGCTCGCCCATGCCCTTCGAGCGCCAGACCGGCCAGTAGGTGTTGATCGAGCGAGCCCTGGCCCAGGCCACGCCGATGCGGATGATGTCCACATCGTCGGCGGTGTCTGTGAGCATGCTCCCCAACAGTTTTCGAAGCGATCACGGAACGGGACCTCTTCCCACAATCTGCTGCAGTGCTGCTTGGAGACTTGGCGGCACCTCTTCTGCTCGGACACACCAAGCGTTTGTACCAACGCGAGTGTCCCTTATGCGGCAACCTTCCATGGCGCTCCGCTGCGTACCTTGTTGTCGTCTCCAACAATCGGGCTCTCGACTACTCGGCGGAACATCGTTTGCTAGGACACACCAAGCTGTTGTACCGACCGTGCGGGTGTATCAAATGATGCAACCGTACATGTCCCCGCTGAGTACCTTTGTTTCTTGTATGTTTGTGATGGCATGCTATTCAGTGTCCTGGCCCTCGGCCGTTTCCAACTCTATGGTGCCCATGTGCGGCGTGGGCAACAACAACAACAACAACAACAACAACAACATGTACGTGGGCAAAGAAGAGTCTGGTGTGGACTTGTGGCCGAGGGCCGGAATATATATACCACCTTTGCGGAGTGCCTGATCAGAATATACGCTTGGCTGATTTCGATAGTACCGGCTACGCCCCCTTCTAAAGAAGGATTCAGCCGTGTTCAGCCCGTCTCACGTTGCGAGACTGAACAAGTCTCGCGTGCAGACACGTGTTTAGTACTCCTACACACAGATCTCGAGTGATTTATCTAGTACCAAATCCGACAGGCTTGCATCACTCCCCGGATAGGAGAACTTTTGCGGATGACTGTAGGTGTAAGTTGGCGATGCCATGGTAACCGGAGACATCCGTCCTATAGTCAGCGAAAGTTGGTGCGAGAGGTCCCCAGTTCGATTCCGGTCGGATTCATTTGCAGATCGCGTTTTTCCGCGTTTTCCGCGGCCCGGCACTGAACGCAAATGGTTTTCACCTTTGCGGAGTGCCTGATCAGAATATATAGTAGTATATATACTTGCATACTTGCATGCTTTTTTAGTTTTTTTTTTCCGGGTAAGTGCATGGTGGTGGTGGTGGTGCAGTGGTGGTGGTGGTGGTGGTGGTGGTGGTGGTGGTGGTGGTGGTGGTGGTGGTGGCGGCGGCGGCGGCGGCGGCGGCGGCGGCGGCGGCGGCGGCGGCGGCGGCGGCGGCGGCGGCGGCGGCGGCGGCGGCGGCGGCGGCGGCGGCGGCGGCGGCGGCGGCGGCGGCGGCGGTGTTGTTGTTGTTGTTGTTGTTGTTGTTGTTGTTGTTGTTGTTGTTGTTGTTGTTGTTGTTGTTGTTGTTGTTGTTGTTGTTGTTGTTGTTGTTGTTGTTGTTGTTGTTGTTGTTGTTGTTGTTGTTGTTGTTGTTGTTGTTGTTGTTGTTGTTGTTGTCAGTGTTGTTGTTGTTGTTGTTGTTGTTGTTGTTGTTGTTGTTGTTGTTGTTGTTGTTGTTGTTGTTGTTGTTGTTGTTGTTGTTGTTGTTGTTGTTGTTGTTGTTGTTGTTGGGCCTTTTACAATTCTGCTGTCACCCTGATTTAGCACCCAGCCAAATTCCATTGGATCCAATGACAACATGTCCAGGCGAGTTGATCCCACATGTAGCCAAATAATAGCAGCGTCTGGAAGGTTGGGGTTGGGTTGGTATACACATGATTGTTCAAGGGACCAAGGTACAACCCGAATCCGGTGGCATAGCTGGGTGGGGAGGAACACCACTGTAAGTTGAGCCAGACAGCCATTGTGGCCGCTCAGCGGCGCCAGTAGTTGAACGTGCAGGGTTCCAAGGGGGAGCTCTGCGATCACCTTCCCCGAGCATGTTGCGGTCGTGTTGTATGGACAAAAGCAGCACCATTCACCAGCTTGTAGATGTAGTATGTAGCCAATGTAGATAGATTAGACCGGTAGGAATGTTTGCACCCATCCATCCATCCATCGGGGTTAATGCTCCGTGATCGACTCCCCAACGGGAGCACGAGTCTAATTAATTAATTAATTAATTCACCAGCTTTATAGGGGGCACGGGGAGAAGTCATGAGTGTGTACCAGCGTGGGGGTATGGCTTGTACTAGCGCGGCCCAGGCAGCATAATAAGTAGGCATATTGGGGACCCAGGCAGCCAGTTCGTTATATGTTAAGAGGCGGTAGCAGTCACCGTGGAGAATATACAGGTGGAGAATAGTGGTTACAGGGTGGGGGGATGTTATGAAGCCTTCATAGGGGTTAGGGCCACTTAAGCATCCGAAGGGGCGATTAAGGGGGTTGAGGTATATATCATTAAAGAATAGGGGTTGGCGTGCAACTTCCTCACGTAGTGTGGGGAATAATAGGCGGTCGGGTTTAAGTGCCATAAAGCCTTGCCATATACGAGCCCAGTACTGGTCAAGGAAGACCTCTGGTGAGCTTCGGGGAGGGGAGGCGAGCAGTAAGCAGTGCGGCTCCAGAGTGCCAGGAAATACCGTTGGAGTGATGAGTAAGACGTGAGAGGGTTACACGTGCCAGAAGACATCCAGGGTGTGTGTTGACACCAATGCACATGGGCAGAGATAACTTGTTTGGCTGTGCCAACACACCTAGTCACGTGCCGCCAACGCACGGTACACAACCAGCCATAGCCTTAGCCTAGTCCTAGTACAGCCATGCTACGCCCTGGCTATGTTCAGATTACTTGCCCACGCTCCTTGCTATGATATGCTCACATGGGTCTTATTGCACCCACAGTTTGCCGGATCGTTAGCCTGTCCTTTTCGCTAGCCGCGCCCGATTGCAGCTGTGGCATGCCTTTGGCATGAAGGAGACTGGGGGTCTCTGCCCTTTCTCCTGTAGTGCACACACAGGGATTAAAAGCACTTCGGTGCTCCGTGACTCCCCAACGGGAGCACGAGTTTAATTAATTAATTAATTAATTAACTTGTTTGGACCGACCATATAAACGCGATTGCATATTGTGTAAGCCTAGTCCTCCAAGAGGCCACGGCATAAAAGACATTGACTCTCTGATCCATCCGTGTACCTGGCGGCTGAGATCACTCGATTTTTTCCAAACAAAGTTATGCCCCAGTCGTTGAATAAGAGACACGGTGTGTTCATCCGGTGGGTGGGCCTGACCGAAGTACAGCAGCTTGGAGAACAGCAGCTGGTTCGTGACGAGGACCTTGCCCCGGAGGCTGAGGCGGTGTACGCCAGCCCAGCGGTTGGCCACCTGTTGTACACCAGTAAGTTTGCCCAGTTGTTGTGATTCGTCGTATAGAAAGGTTTTGACTTCCAATAACCTCCCTTCGGCTGTCCGACCGATAGGGCAGTGTTCTAATTACTTACTGACCAGAGATGTAAAATGGGGAGTGAGTATCAGCAAGTCCTTGCATGCTTGTATGCAAATTTCCGGTGAAATGGGTGTTAGTTTATTTCCATATAACAGTTAAGGTGACCCAGGTATGCCAAAAATAGCCTGAAATGCCTAGTTGTGCCTAAATTGGGGTGCCCGCATTAATAAGGCGCGCCCTGCGACCAAGGTAGCCATTGTACTGTAGATATATCGTCATCCGGCATAAGTGTAAAGACCTGGTTCATGCCCATGAGTGCATGGAAGACTTCCAGTGGGCTGGGGGTGTCATTGTTAGGGCCCGGGTCCCATACTTTGTGTTGTTCCGTCGCCAGGACTCAGCCAGTAACGACGCATAGCTAGCCAGGTTCCAAGAGGAGATAATTAAACCGGCGGACCACGGCACCTCGATCTCGTGTACGCGGCACGTAACGTGAATACGGTCTCGTTGCGAACTTGCCATATGGTGTGAAGCATCGTCGTGCGTAGCCATATCCATGCCATCTGGTTGGCTGTGAGGCTCGCGTCGGCCCGTAATCCCGTGATGCCGAAAATAACCGTAGATAGTGTGACGGTGGTGGGGGGAGCTGTAATAGCCATCCACTTGGCCCATATACCCAGCAGCCATTGCCAAACCCCTGCGAGTTGGCAGTCCAGAAATCTGTGCTCAATTGTTTCATCTGGAAAGTTGCATAAGCACGCCGCCGCGTGGGAGTACCGGTGGTGCAGTTGGGAATTGACCCCGATGCCTAAGCAGGTGCTGGACGTCGGTGGCCCGTTTGTCAACGGCCGGCAATGGGTGATCAACTGCCAAGGTAATGTTCTTGATCCAGGTGTAGCCCGGCCACTCGGGGTGCCAGCGCAGGCGACCCGGGTGCATCCTATGATTTTTATGTAGAAGTAGCCGGTATATATATATTAAAAATATAATTACTTACAGCAGAGTGAAATCACTCAAACCAAAGCAAACGCCCAGCTATAAACCTATATACAGAGCCATGTCAAAGCTCTATACTACGATAAGACCAATGGAAACGCCTAACGGGAGGAACCTAATAGCCCTGCTGCACCGCAAAATCAGCCCGCGTACGGCGGAGCATGATGTCCGCCATGGCCCGAGTCAGCGCCACCGACAAGCGCTGACGCCAATATGACGTCCAGGTCCGCGCCGACCATGGGGCCCGCTGGCCCTCCAGGTCCAGCCGGTCCTCCCGGAGCCGGCAACACTCCTTGAAGAAGGCGGAGGTCAGGGGCCCCATGGCCCCAAACTCCTCCAGGACAAAGGGCACCACACGATGGTGCCCGACGTCGCCGTAGGCCAGGAGCTTGGCCCGCTCCGCCCGGTCCGCCGTGTAACCTGCCGTGAGGGAGGCCCCAGCCACGTGGCTAAGAGCCAAGGGCCGCGCCACCGAAACGTCAATAAGCAGATGCCGGCCACCCCCCTCAAAGTCCAGCACCACGATGTCAGGCCGGTGGTTGGGGGAATAGAAGGCAGCGCCATCCGCATCCTCGGACCGGATGTTCGCGTGGGGGAAAACCGACCGAATCATGGCGAGCACCACCGTCAGGAGGACAGTGTGCAAATACAAATACCAATTCTGATTCTGTTGGCCCCCCATGCAGGCAAGGTAGTGAGTCCCCGTGGGATCCAGCGGCTGCCCACAGCTACCACAAGGCCGCCCGGCCGGAACAAGAGGCTGCGGGGCAAATAGCTGGTGCCGGAGCGCCACCGAGTAGTGGCTGGGAGCCAAGGCGAATGGGGGGGCCATGGGAAGAGCACGAAGGTACGCCGAGCCCACACTCCGCAAGGAAAGCGAGAACAGCCACGCACGTCCCTGGGCGTTGAGGTCCGCGAAAAGAGCAATCCAATCAGCCGTGTGCAGAATACCCGCGTAGGTTTTCTGGTGTTTATCGATGACGCGAGCAGGGAATGCGGCGGGAGATTGAACGGAGGCGACCGAGGGAGTGCCGCGAGGGAGGTGGCGCTGTACCGCCTGAGCGGCACGGACGGGAGAACAGGCCTGCTGGATCTCAGCATAGGCCTCCTGGATGGCGGTGACGAAGGGCAAAGGGCTGCTGGGGTCCAGGAGGTCAGGCGCTGCCGTTGCCAAAAGGGGCAGGAGCCGGCAGCTTTCCGCCCACGACTGAGCGACGGAGCCCAAAAAGGCTGCTGGGGCCAGCCGGGCGGCACGAGTCAGACCGCAGCCACCCATCCGTGCAGGCAGGGAGGCAATGCGAATAGCATGTGGCGGGAGGTCGGGGCCCGGGACCAGCTGCGCCAAGGCCGACTGGATGCGTTCGTCGTGGCCCTCGGCGGCCAGCCGGACCTGAGACGGAAGAGCGCCCCGGAGCCAGTGAACGACGCGAGGGTGAGCGCAAAACCACAGAAGCAGACCCTTGGTCTGCGAATCATGAAGGCGCGCAATCAAGGGCAGTACCTCAGTGCGTGCCTCGAGGGCGGCCCGCAGAGCATCGATGACAAACGCGGGGTCGCCAACCGGAACGCCGAGGACATCCAACCCATGGAGGCGCTCGTCCCGGCCCAAGAGCTGGGGCGGAAAGCCGGAGCAATCACCTTGGGGCGAGTACACCGCGCACTTGGCAAGGGTCAACTGGAGGTTGATGTCGGCCACCGCGGTCTGCAGTGCCAGCAGAGCCGCGGTGGTGTCCGGCACAGGGCCCAGCAGGTAGATATCATCCAAGTAGGCCTGAATAGCGACCGCCGGGTGGGCAGCATGGACCGCTTGGAGGCAACCCTGGAGGGGGGCGGCAAAGTACAGGGGTCCCAGGGGGTCCCCTTGCTGGGTGCCCGACCGCGACAGCAGGCCGCCGCGAGTGCCGTCCTCCATGATGTGAACCAGTTGGCCGGGCTGGCCGTAGCACACGGCTGTCCAAGCGTACAAGTCCTCGAAGGACTCCATGACGGCCGCAAACATGCTGGCGCGGGACAGACTGTTGAACGCGTTGTGGCAGTCGACCTTGACGACAGCGTGGGTGGGGTGGGCCTCGAGGTAGGCCTGCACCGAATGGATGAGGATATCCGCCCCGCCTGGAGTCGTCACCCCCAGCTGGGCCGCCACCGAGGTCTCACCCGCTGCGAGGGGCGGGCAGAAAAAGGCACGGAGCTCGGGCGCCTTTTGGCGGCAGATCACTTTGCCCACGAGCTTGCGGAGCACCTCACCGCAGGCGATCGGGCGCACCTTGCCCTCGGGGGGGGCAAGACACCCTTGAGCAGAGCGAGGAGGCGAGCGCCCGCTAACCACTCGCGCGCAGCGGGAGGAACGCGACCAGCCGCCAGGTCAATGAGGGTGTCAAAGAGAATGTCCTCGCCCCCATGCCCCACCAGGACCTCCAAGTGCTCGTAGCGCCAGCCCGACGGCCCGGTAGAGGAAGCCCGCGGGACCTCACGCATCACCTCCAGGAAGCAGTCGCGGTCCAGCCGGAGGGGGGCCGGCAGGGGGTCCGGCACGGGCAGCTGGAATCCGGGCTCCGCAGGGTGAAGAGCCTCCAAGGCCGCCAGGGTAGCCGCATTGGCGGGGGCGAGCTTGGCCATTTCCAAGCGGGTCATGGCCCGGCTGAGCTGCCCCTCGCGGACGAGGCGGATGACGTCGGCGGCCACCCGCTCGAAGTTGACCTCCCCCGACAGCCGGGCCGTGCGCGGGGGCGGCACGCCAAACAGCCCCTCCCAGTCCCCCTGCAGAAAGCGTCGGCAACGGGCAATAACCGCACCCTGGAGGCCGCGCACACCACGCCCGAGAGGGGTGAGGAGCAGGCGGGGGGTCACCATGTGCAGTTTAAAGCCCAGCGGGTCGTCCGGAGCGGCGTGCATGCGCCGGAGAGAAACGATTGCACATTGCGCGAAAAGGCTACGCGCGCGGTGGGGGAGGTCGGTCAGGGTAGACGTCGGGTTGATGGCGCATGCATCCCAGGGACCGTGTCAAGCCAACGCCAACTGGCCGAGTAGTCGGGCGGCGGGGGCTGGGAGCCGGGGGAGCCGAGGCGGGAGGGGGGAGGGGGCCGGGACTGCTGGCCGGTTGAGGGGCCGTTGAGCAACACAGGCGCGCGCGTGCTGAGCGCGCCCGTGAATGGAGTACACCCGCTGGCAGTGAGCTTCCGGGCACCGGTAACAGCTCATGGCCTGCAGATCCGCCGCGCCGAGATCGGGGTGCACAGCGCGAAGGTGCTGGCAGAGGAGGTTACGGTTGTGGAACACACCCGCACACGGGGACCCCGTGGGAAGCAGCACGGCACACCGGTGAAGGCCGTCGGCGGGCGCTGAGTGGCGGGGAGCGGCGCCAGCAAAGGCAGGACGTGGGGCCTGCGGCGTCTCCCCAGCCGGGCCGGCAGGCGCGCGCACCACGACCCGACCAGCGCCCGGCAGGCCCGCCGGGGCCACGGAGGAGGCAGTGCCCACCGGGGAGACCCCCAGCGGAGGGGGATCGAGAACGCCGGCGCCCCTCCCAGGGGGACTCGCCAGCGCGCCCGCGACCACCCCAGGCCCCGGCAACGAGGCCGGGGGCGGAGGCCGAGGGGTCGGGGAGGCAGCTGGCCCCGGGGCCCGGTGGGGACCCGGCAGGGGACCCAGCGAGACCGGGGGCGGGCCGAGAGGAAGCGCAGTCCCAGGGGGCGGCACAACAGCCCGGCACAACGGGCAGCGCGGCACGGAGTGGAGCAAGCTGCGCGCGATGCACGCTTGATGGAATGTGTGGCCGCACGCGGGCAGGCGACACAAGCCATCCCCCGGCCGGAAGGGCTCAAGGCAGATGGCACAGGAGCCCGACTCGGGGTCGTCCCCCTCCAGAAGGGACCGGACATGAGGGGGGGCGGGTCCCAGCCGGCCTCCCAGCAACCCGGGAGGCGGCAATCTGGGCGCGCGAGAGGATGCCGACCGGTTGGTCAGCCGCGGGGTGCCATTCGTGCGGGATGCCTGCCAACTCCAGGATGTCGTGGAGGAAGGCAGAAACAGGCGTCCCCGCGGTTAGGGGCTGGGCGCGCCCGGCCGAGTCCACCAAGATGGCCTGGCCGCCCTGAACCGCGATGGGGGCCCCGAACTCCACACGCAGCATGGCGGCCTGCGCCAGGCTGAGGGAGGTGATGAGAAAGCCCCCACTGGCAACCGGGCCGGGAGGCGGGGCCTGGGCGTCCAAGAAGAGGCGAAGCTGCCGCGGGGACATGAGGCCCAGGTCGGCGCCGCCCGCGAGGTAGGCCGCCCGCACCGAGACCTGTGCGTCTCGAGCCACCGCCGTGACGAACTCGACCACCGCCTGACCCACCCGCTCGTCCAGGGAAAGCAGCTCTTCCTGCCGGGCGGCCGGGAGATGCCACGGCAGCCGGCAGCCGGCGTGATATCCTTCCAAGACATACCCCCAAAGAGTCGAGGCCGTCACCGGGGGGCGGCGGAAAGAAATGTCGCCCGCACCTGCGCAACTAGGGCCAGGAAGGCCGGGGGCCTAGGGAGCGAGGGGAAGGCGGCCTGGAGCCCGACCGCGTCCAGCAACAAAGGGCAGTACGCCCAAGAAAAGGTGGCGCGGCCCACCACGCCGACAATGTGCGAGGGCGGCCACGAGGTGAACGCGTGGGCCCGGGGGCCGCCGTCCCACGCGGCAAGGACGGGGGTGGCGGCTGGGTGGCCAACCGCGGCCGGGGGAAGGGAGGCCAGAGCGTCGGGGAGCGAGGGGCCGGGGGCGGGCGCCGGGGTCGCCAGGCCCGCCGGGGAGTCGGCCGGGCTCAGCCCAGGCGACAGCGCCGCGCCCCCGTCGGCGGGGCCAGGCGACGGGTGGGGCCCCGGGGCCGAGGGCGCCAGGGCCCGAGCAACGGCGGCCCCATCGGGCAGGCCACGGCCCGCCCCGAGGGCCTCGGCAGGGGGGCACACGGGGCAGGGGGCCGGAGCACCCAGCGGGGAGGGCAGCCCGGGGGCCCGCCGGGGGGGACAGCGCGGGCACGTCCAGGAGCCCGGCGGGACCCGGTAGAGCCGGGGAGTAAGACACTGCAAGTGCCACCCGGAATTGCAAGCATCACAAACTAACATGTGGTGCCCGCGGTGCCCGCTCCGGCAGACCTCGCAGACCAAGGAGGGGGAGACCGGGGCGCCCGAGCCCCCCGCAGCCGGGTCGCCCACCTCCGCAAGAAGGGCCGCAAGCCGAGAGGACCGCCGAGGCGCCAACCGGGGAGCGGGGGAGCCGTTGGGCGAAGGGGGTCGTGGGTCGTCCATGAACAATCAGGGCAGGCGTGGCAGCCACCGAGGGGGGGGGCGGGGGGTGTGGGGGGCGGAGCCCCCCACGCGGGGGGTTTGGGGGGCGGCAGCCCCCCAACGCGCTGCGGTCGCGGTACCGCCTGCCGTCCGGCACTTTGAAGCCCGCCGGTGCTATAATTCCTATCGTCCACGCATGTTTTCCCCTGCCTCAAACCGCACGTTGCATTTAAATCTGGAGCCCAAAATTCACTGAAAACGTGTGCCAGCCGGTAGCAAACTGGGCCAAGCTGCCACGGAATGGTGGTACCGCCTGCCGTCCGGCACTTTGAAGCCCGCCGGTGCTATAATTCCTATCGTCCACGCATGTTTTCCCCTGCCTCAAACCGCACGTTGCATTTAAATCTGGAGCCCAAAATTCACTGAAAACGTGTGCCAGCCGGTAGCAAACTGGGCCAAGCTGCCACGGAATGGTGGTACCGCCTGCCGTCCGGCACTTTGAAGCCCGCCGGTGCTATAATTCCTATCGTCCACGCATGTTTTCCCCTGCCTCAAACCGCACGTTGCATTTAAATCTGGAGCCCAAAATTCACTGAAAACGTGTGCCAGCCGGTAGCAAACTGGGCCAAGCTGCCACGGAATGGTGGTACCGCCTGCCGTCCGGCACTTTGAAGCCCGCCGGTGCTATAATATATATATCCCCTGGACTTTGAGGGGGGTGGCCGGCATCTGCTTATTGACGTTTCGGTGGCGCGGCCCTTGGCTCTTAGCCACGTGGCTGGGGCCTCCCTCACGGCAGGTTACACGGCGGACCGGGCGGAGCGGGCCAAGCTCCTGGCCTACGGCGACGTCGGGCACCATCGTGTGGTGCCCTTTGTCCTGGAGGAGTTTGGGGCCATGGGGCCCCTGACCTCCGCCTTCTTCAAGGAGTGTTGCCGGCTCCGGGAGGACCGGCTGGACCTGGAGGGCCAGCGGGCCCCATGGTCGGCGCGGACCTGGACGTCATATTGGCGTCAGCGCTTGTCGGTGGCGCTGACTCGGGCCATGGCGGACATCATGCTCCGCCGTACGCGGGCTGATTTTGCGGTGCAGCAGGGCTATTAGGTTCCTCCCGTTAGGCGTTTCCATTGGTCTTATCGTAGTATAGAGCTTTGACATGGCTCTGTATATAGGTTTATAGCTGGGCGTTTGCTTTGGTTTGAGTGATTTCACTCTGCTGTAAGTAATTATATTTTTAATATATATATCCCCAGTCTGCCGTGTACTCGAAAAGGCACTTCGTCATTGGGGTGCCGCCAAAAGTGAGAATGAATTGAATTGAATTGTAACATAACTCCGTTGGGAGTATATGTAGCACATAGCCCTTGAGAAAGGGGCATATGGCCTATCATACATCCTAAGCTACTTCCTGCAAGGGTGGGGATGTAAAGGACCCTTGCTCTAGGTGCACCAGGGCACTTGCATCCCCATGATCTTCAAGCTATGCCCAGCGAAGGGGGAGCCTGTCATGGGGGGGAAGATCAGCATAGCTATACAAAAAGCTAGGGCATGGCTGCTCAGCAGGGAGTTACTCCCTGCATGGGCACTGCATAATTAAATAAAGCTAGGCATCATCTGGAGGGTGGCTCATCATAGGCACACATGTACATGACTAAAAAGGCTAGGCCTCAGCTGGTATAGTGCCTGTAGTAGGCGGGCATGTACAAGGCCACTGTCTAACTATTCTACACTACTGCTGTATTCCCCTAGGCTGGGGCTGGAGTTGCTGGGGCCGCGGTGGTCGAGGGGGTCGCTTGCCAGGGCTTGTGGCCGACGTAGATGGCCGCCCCCTTCCAGTACACCGGCTGGCCCGCCTTGGTCTGCCGGAGCTGGAGGTAGGTCGACCATAGCTCCCGTCGCCGTTGTTGCTGTGCCAGGGTCAAGTCGTCGTCAAGGGTGAAGAGAGTCTTCTCGAGCCGCTTGCGGCGTCTGAGAAAAGAAATCTTGTCCGCCGGGGTCTTAAAGGTGAGAAGGAGCGGGGGCGGCCCGGCCTTACCCCGCGCGCGGGGAAGGCGGTGGGCGGCCAGCTCGATCTCACCAGTAAGGCCCATGCGATCAAGGATTTCTCTCTCAAAAGCACGCGCAAGCTTCTCGGAATTCTCACCTTCCTCCATCTTGAGATTCTTGACAATGACGTTGAGGCTGCGCTTGGCGAGCTCGGCCTCCTCGCGGAGGTCAAGCGTCTGCCGCTGGAGCTGGGCTGCGACGGCGGAGGTGGTGGAGGTGGTATGTTGCTTAAGCATGTCCGCCCAGGTCGTGATGGGAGGAGCATCGCCGGCCAGGCCAGCCGGGGCTGGCTTGGCGGCAATGTCCTTCACTGCCTGGGCGGTGAGGCCGGCTGTGTTCTGCAAGACGTCGATAGCGATTGCATTATCCTTGAGGCGCTGGTCGATGTCGCGGAGCTGGGCGGTGATGGAGTCGGTGGAGACGGAGGGGGGGGGGTGGAGGCGAGGAGGGTGGCGGTGGCGGTGGGGATGGTGGGGAGCTCAGCAGCCAGCGTGCCGACAAGTGCCGCCACATCTGCGGCAAGAGGGGTCACGTGCTGCTCGAAAGCTTCCTTGAGGAGGGTGCGGATGGAGGCTTCGGAGGGGAAGGGGGGCGGTTTGGGAGCCCAGAGCTCGGATTCGGAGCGTCCAAGAAGGGAGCAGAGGGCGAAGCGTTGAAGCTTGGGGCGAGGCATGCGGTGAATGATTGGGAGAGCCTCGGCGGGGTCGACAAGCCTGCCGTCACCAGGCCAGCGGCCACGGTTGTGGGACGTGAGGTACACGCACAGGGCTAGAAGCGAGGCGTGATTGCCGTAATAAAAGTCTTCCATAATCCAAGTGGGGCTGCGTTGCCAGAAGTCGGGGCTGTTGACGTCAAAGGAGCGCTCTTCCCAGGGCGGCTCAGCAGAGCGACTGCGCTTAGGTTCAGGCGATGCTGATGGCGAGGCGAGCCCGGGAGGCTGGGCGAGCACCATGTTACGTCGCGTAACAATTCGTTGTAGTTACGGACGTAAATTAGGTCCTTGGCCTCGGTTGTTCCTAGGTTACGTGCAGTTCTAGTTTGGACATGACTGTCCCCGTAACAGTACTGTGGTATATTGGGTGCCTTTGGGCGCCGCGCCGCGTACTATATTAGTGGTCCTTATCCTTTTGTAGAATGTAGTGGACCGGCGTGCATCTGTGCACCTGCCTGTGTTTCTGTGTTTCTGCAGGCGAGGGCCAGGTCGGCCCGAGCCTGTTGGACCGTTGGTGACCATTTATGCACGTTCCACTCCTTGTGTGGTCACTCGGCGTGTGTTAAATGAATTAACACATATAGGCTTGGGTCACGGCAGTTTAGTTGTGTTTCCTTCCTCTTTTCCTGGAGTAAACGGGTTTGATTAAATGGCCTATGGCATATTACAGTAGTACATATGTAAATGCATTGAGATCTGGTTCGTCTCGGTCGTCTTTCGCTAGGGGTGTAAATAGAAGCGGCCTCACTAGTTTAGGTAGTATCAGGACCGGTAGAGGTAGAGGTGGCGGCCGAGGCTTGCGGCGTAACAATGGACTCGGAGGTAGTTTAGATAGAGAGCGAGACGACGATCCTTTGCAACATACGTCATTGAATCAACCCTTCCGCGGCTGGGAAAATGAAGACGACACCTACTTGACAGGTAATGGGCGGGTCGCCTGCGAGCTGGGGGGTAGTGCTGCCTGATTCAGGACACGCCCTGCCTAGAAGATAGACCTGCTCGAAGCGGAAAATCCTTTTCTAGATAGTTCCTTTTCCTCGTCTTGTTTTCCTTAGAAAAGTGGTTCACTGTCGTAGATAGGTGATGTTTTCGGTTCGGTGTTAGTGAGACGATTAGCGTCTGGCCGGGTAGGTTCCACCTTTTCCTTCGTGCTGCTGTACATTAGACGGCCGCACTCGCAGAAAGTCACTGGGTCGCTGACTTTAGGACTACGAGCGCTGGACCATTGCCGCCCTCGTCATTTCGGTGATCCAGATAACCCAGCTAAGTCGACTCCTACCCCTTCCACTCCTATCGTGACTACTCAAGAACAACAAGGTGCGTTACCATGAGCCAACGGCGATCTTTTACTGCTCCTTCCCATTCTTCTAGCGATAATAGTCTAGCTAAATATTACGTAGGCCGGGCCCACTTCAAATGTTCCGAAAAGTGTGACACTTTTTGTCGTTTTTTTGACTTTTTCAACGATCGTCACTCTGCAGAGTGATTCGTCGTGCGAAATCGTGCGAAATTGTGCGAAATTTGCTGAAATCGTGTGAAATTTGCTGAAATCGTGCGAATTTGTGCGAAATTTGCTGAAATCGTGCGAAATTTCATGTGAAAAATGTCGACGGTAAAAAATTTTGATGTGCACAACGTGTGTGAATTCATGCGAAATTTTGTCAAACGTCACTCCCCAAAACGACCCTTGGTTGAAATCCATGCGAAATCGTGCGAAATCATGCAAAATTGTGCGAAATCGTGCGAAATCGTGCGAAAATGTGTGCAAATTTTGCGAAAATCACGCGAAAATCATGCGAACTCGTGCGAATTTTTTTTTTTTTTTGCGAAAATAGCGAAAAAGTGACATCACACACTTGGCTTGGACGGCGGAACATTTGAAGTGGGCCCGGCCCGTAGTGATTACGCCTCAATGGTCCTCCATTTTCCTTTCTTGGTCCGACGCTA
Organism: Mesostigma viride; assembly: GCA_009746045.1. Taxonomy (NCBI): domain Eukaryota; kingdom Viridiplantae; phylum Streptophyta; class Mesostigmatophyceae; order Mesostigmatales; family Mesostigmataceae; genus Mesostigma; species Mesostigma viride. The sequence goes on along the minus strand of RPFO01002252.1, from coordinate 14,627 downwards.
GGAAGATCGTTCAGAATCGTGTATACAACGTAATTAGGTACAAGAAATTTATGTCCTTCGAAGAAGCTCAGCAGTTCCTTATAGATCATAGCCAAACAGATTTAGGCCTTCATGTACGCCCTATTCCTCATGGTCGTCCTCCTGTAGAAGCTCTAGTCTTTGCTACCCCTCCTTCTTCTCCCCCTAAACGGGCTGCATCTGCATCTGCTTCAGATACTCCTCTCACTTTGGAGTTTGGTTCCCTATCCATTATTGTTGTTAAAAAGGATTGATTTTAATTTTGTTCCTGCTGCATACCTTCAAGGTTTTTCCTTTTCCTTTGTTGTTTTCTTCTAGATTCCTATTCCTTTACGTAATTAAAGATGGATCCAGTGGGTGGAGATATGTCGCCTATACCTACCAATAATAATAATAATACTACTACTAATAACACTAACAATAACAATACTCGTGGTAACCGACGGGACTCCTTGGAAACGGTACACCATCTCACCCCTCAAGGTATTCTGCGTACCTCACCTCCTTCTCCTGTTGCTGGTGGTCGCCGTCGTCCCTCAATTACCCCACCTACCTATGAACAACGTATTTCCCAAGTCAGATTTAGTGATGAACCTTCTTTTGTTGTGAACCAGGCCCCTGCCCCTTCTGCAACCTTGGCTCACCCCTCCAGCAGGTCCTCACACACTAACAATGCTTCTAGGCCTCCTTCCCACCCTGTGCCTTCAATGCCTGCTATTAACACGGTTCGTACCTCGGCCCCTGTCGGCCCTTCTGGGCGCCCTAGTGCAGTTCCCTTTTACCCACCTGCTTCCTGGTCCTACCCTGAGACGGCCTATGAGGCTGCCCAGGTCCCTACCCGTGTGGCTGATTTAGAAGTTAATAATGATTTCAGTACCATGCCCCTAGATGATAGGAATTATGATCATTTTGCCTATTCATCTCTTCGTGAGCAATATACTGTTCCCTTCTCCTATGGGCACCATCCTGAAACGGTGGCTCCCTCTAGACCCCCACCCAAGACTTTTCCTATCCCTTCCTTCTATCCCGCTTATGTAGCAGTGGAAGATAGTGGCCCCATGGGAAAAACTGATTCTTCTAATCCCCCTAAGCCTCCTGCTCTTCCCCTCTTTGCCAACCTTCCTAAGCTGGATGTCAAGTCTTCCCCTCAACAGTTTTTCACTTTCATTATGTTGCTCACCCAGAACACAGAGTCCTGGCAGAACCACAATAGGTGGCGCCTCTCTGATGCTGTACTAGTCCCTCATTATCTTACTACCTGCATAACTCCTGAACTTGCTAACCTCATCCAGTGTGAGTCTCTTGCCTCTCATGCCTACCCAAACTCGGTAGCAGAATTGTTCAAGCGTTTAGAGAACCATTTAGTCCCTCCCGATGCAGATTGGCAGGATAGATTATCCTTTGGCACCTTGCAGCAGGGTACCAAGTCCTTCAAAGAATATATGAAAGAGTTTGATGCCCAGATGGTACGAATTAGGGATTTGTCGGGCGCAGAAGTACGTGCCCGCTTCCTTCAGGGCCTCAGTAGACCCTTATTGCGTGAAGTCAAGCGCCAGTTCTCTGCCTACCGTTTTACTGACCTGCCCCTCAAGCATGTGCGCCAGCATCTTTTACGAGTAGCAGATTTCTTCTCCACGCCTTCTCTTCCTACCCGTTCCCGTATTAATAATATTAGCCTTACCCCGAGGAGGAGAACTCCTATGTAGAAGAATTAGATATCTGTGTGACTGACCTTTCAGCTCTGGATGTCTCTCATATCACCTGCTATCATTGTAAGGAAGTAGGTCATCTTAAACGTGAGTGCCCCAAGTTCCTTTCGGGTGCTCCCCCTCATCCCGACGCTCGCCCTCCTCGTACCCCTCAGCGTGCTCCTATTCGTCCCACTTCAGGACGCATTCCTTCAGCTACCCCTAGTAGGCTGAATGCTGTGCAGACAGGATCCCCAGGGTTCCCCTATGATAATCAGGCTCCCGCACCCTCTTCAATCCCTCGTGACCCTCCAGCAGTGGCTTTTCCGCCAGGGTCTTCTTCGGGGTTAGTTCCTATGGATTTGGGGGGGGAGGGGGAACAGTAGGCCTGTCAGCCGGGGGTAACCTGGACAGGTTGTCGCGTTTGCGTGCCATTATATCCTAGCCTATCACTTGGAAGGCATATCCATAGCAATAGAGTACTCTTGTGTGTGATCCACTATATTAATTAAGTGGTGATGATAGGTGTGGTCCTTGACGGCACCACCACCTTCATGACAGGCAGCGCAGCCAGCCGATTATATTATGAAGATTGCAATAATGCTTTATGATGAAAGCAATGCCCAAACCATTCATTCCATAACATTTGACAGATTACAATGAATGCCGAGTTGTGCTGCCGCAACTGTAAGAGTAACTACATATCCTTGAGACCCATCGAAATCACCACAGACCGACCATGACGCCACTGTGGCGCAACAGTGTTTACTTACGTCATAATCTATATCAACTGTGTGACTCTGCGCTCATGTCCCAGTTACTGGCACACTGGCCAACGACGAACCGGCCCTTTCCCGGGACTGTTCCCGGGTCAGCAGAACGTTTCTCGTCCACAATGCCAACAACATCCCAACCGGATCAAACCACTGTCAATCCTATCAACCATCGTCATGGCAACGACATGCAACCACTCACGGGGGCTGCTCCGGGCTGTTCGAGAAGTTTAACCCCATGAAGACAACAAACTAGTTGTGAGGGAGAGAAACGAGCGAACAACGACCACCATGGCCGCTGCGCTGCTCCTAAATACCTCCAAAAATCCCGGCATCCATGCGCTGTCGCATTTGCCAGCAAGCCGCCTGACGTGCAGTTAGACTGCCAGCAAAATGCAGAGCAAGTCTGTTCGACAACCACGTGCGAGCCAGCACACCGCACACTACGATCTGCGTATCTAGCTTTGTCAGACTACGCTCCGCGAGGGTGACCCCATGTTCCCCCCTATCTTTTGTGTGCCACGGGATTTTTCTAAGTCCCGTGGCACTGCATGAGATGTGGGCATGCACGAATCGTTTTTTCATTACAAGTTAATAATTTACAGGCAGAGACTTGTCTATTGATGAGGGCTGGGCTATGTGTGCACTTGTGGCTACTGATACAATGAGGCTGTTTAATCGTAGTCGACCGGCACAGGGGCGCCGATGGCGTGCACGCCCAGGAGGGTGGTGATGTCCGTGAGGGGCGCTACGAACCCGGATAGCTTGTTGTTTTCTCCGTCCTGGTACCACGCCTTGAAGCGGTTGTCGAAGCTGTATCCGTCGAACTTGATGAGGGCCTTCCTGTGCACGTTCCTGGCGCAGAAGTGGCAGGCCACGCCCATGGTGCCCTCCTGAGGGATGTACATCATGTAGGCGGACATGGCGTGGTGCTCGAACTCGCGCTTGCAGCTCTCGCACCTCGCGGGCGGCCACTGGTCGTAGTAGGGGAAGTTGTAGGAGGGGGCGAGGGAGGAGCAGATGCGCGCCAAGTCCTCGTCCAGCTTGAAGCGGCGCAGGACGTCCTCGCAGCTGGCGACCATGGGGTCGAAGTCCTGGTGGTTTCCTTTGCGCATGATGGCCACGACCTGCCTGTTGACGCAGGGCTCGCAGTAGATCCCTGGCTCGGTGTCCCCCTCCTTGTGCAGGACGCGGAAGGCGACCTTGTTTGGCATGGTCTTGCACTCGCGGCACCTGTACTGCCCCCCTTGTTCCAGCGGGACGAGCGGGCGGCTGGTTTCCGGCTTGGGCACGGGCACCCTGATCCACTGGGACATGTACTTCTTGCGGTACTCGGAGTCCCTGCCCTCGTCCATGATGATGCTGATGCAGGAGACGAGGCACTCCTCGCAGAGGATGTCGTCCATGGAGCCCATCTTGTTCCTGGGGTTGTGTCGCATCAAGATGCTGTCCGGGCCCTTTTGGTGGCACTTGTCGCAGGGGTAGTGGTCTCTGACGGCCTGCTCGTAGTCGAAGGGGGCCACGGACTCGTCAGGGTCGGGGACCAGGTCGGTGATGCCGTACTCGCGCTCCTCCGGCAGAGGCGAGGAGGGGCAGAGGACGGCGTTGGGGTCGCAGCAGCGGAGGCGGCATCCCTTGACGGCTTTGCGCTTGCGGAGGGGCGCTTGCTTCCTGGCCAGGTGGGCGCCCACCATGAACTGCACGAATCCGTCTCGCAGCTTTGGCACCGGCTTGCGCGAGGAGCGCCTGCGCATGGAGGCCATGGAGCGCGTGGTGATGGCCATGGCTATGTCGTGAAAAGAGAAGGCGTTTGTTTTCTGGCTTGGTGGTTGGTCTTGCGTGAGATGGCTTCCCCGTGGCTGTCCACAGTCTTTGTGATTTTCCACGGGTGGCGGCGGACGCACGGGATTGGTCCATCCACGGGTGGGCCGCGTCCGGCGCGGCGCTTCTAGAAACTCCGGTCCGGTTCCGCGTGCTGACTCACGGGACCGGAAAGGCCGCGTCCGGCGCGGCGCTTCTAGAAAGTTCCTCGTGCTGACTCACGGGCCTTTTGGCGCGGCGCTCTCGGGTCCCGCGAGATCGGTAAAGTCGCGTGCGCGGCCGTGGGTGGCGGTCAGAAGCCATAGCCGGCAGTGGACAGCGAGCGAGGAATCATGTGTAGTTTGATCGGTTTGAACGCCTGCGTGGGTTCCGGCGTCTCTCTGACGCACCCCAGCGGTTCTTGGCCGGTGGAAGATCTGATGGGCACGCAGCTGCTGACCGTGGCCCTGATGGAGCCGGACGAGGGGGAGCGCGCGAAACTTTTGAACGCCGCGGCCGCGTTCGTGAGCAAGGCGGACTTTTTCTCGGTGGTGGAGGCCCTGCGTTTCAAAGAGTACGCGAACTGCCTCCGCATCGTGTACGGTTTCGACACGATGGCTTCGAAGGGCGGCGCGGTTGCGTTCGACGCGCCCATGGCAGTGAAGTTGGGGTGCGTGCAGATCCAAGTGCGTGACAGCACGCTGCTGTGGGGGATCTACCACCGTTCGCTTTATTCGTGCCCCCTGGGCCGTTTGATCGACGTGGAGGCCAAGAGGTGCGCCACTTGCAAGCGCGTGCCTCCCGTGGGGAAGAAGTTTCCCAAGTGCGGTCGTTGCCTCACGATGCGGTATTGCACGAAGGCGTGCCAGTTGGAGGATTTCTTTTGCCACAAGCCTTCTTGCTTGGTGGCCGCGCGCGCTATGAAGATGGGTCTGGAGGAGCACTTGGCCGAGTCGAACGCATTGATCGAGGCGTGCTCGAAGCGTCTGGGCGTGGATCTGCAGATGCGCGAGAAGACCCCTTCTCAGGCTCCAACGAGGGTCCCTCTGCCCGTCCCAGGCGTGAAGAAGGGCGCTTCCCGCGCGATGCGCACGTACAGGAGGAGCGGGTCTGGCCGCGAGGGCCGCCTTCCCCGTATCGAGGAGGAGTAGAGGGCTTGCATGCTGGCCATTGATTGGCTGAAAGTTGGCACCTGAACTTGGCTACTTGTAGTGTATCGTATCTGTACTTGAATACTACAAGTAGAATCTAGTTGAACTAGAATCCAAGTAACGCCATTGGACGATACAAAAAGTGGTGATGCTCTGAACAATAGCATCACCACCGCCCACGGGAAAAAGTGGTGACACTGGTGATGCTGTGTTTTTTTTCAAGGGGGCAAATTATTTTTATGGCCAGCAAATATTGGACGAAATGCATTATTGAGTCTAATCCAAGCATTATTAAATAATTACGTCCAATCATGGAGTGACACGTGTATTCAATAATTGCAATAGTTGTCAGGGGTTGACATGTAATTACTCTCCCTCGCTGACCATAAAATATTGACATATGCCAGCATTAATAATAATATACTCCCTCGCTGACCATAAAATATTGACATATGCCAGCATTAATAATAATATACTCCCTCGCTGACCATAAAATATTGACATATGCCAGCATTAATAATAATATACTCCCTCGCTGACCATAAAATATTGACATATGCCAGCATTAATAATAATATACTCCCTCGCTGACCATAAAATATTGACATATGCCAGCATTAATAATAATATACTCCCTCGCTGACCATAAAATATTGACATATGCCAGCATTAATAATAATATACTCCCTCGCTGACCATAAAATATTGACATATGCCAGCATTAATAATAATATACTCCCTCGCTGACCATAAAATATTGACATATGCCAGCATTAATAATAATATACTCCCTCGCTGACCATAAAATATTGACATATGCCAGCATTAATAATAATATACTCCCTCGCTGACCATAAAATATTGACATATGCCAGCATTAATAATAATATACTCCCTCGCTGACCATAAAATATTGACATATGCCAGCATTAATAATAATATACTCCCTCGCTGACCATAAAATTTTGAACCCAACGGTCATATCACACTATTGCAAAATGCACGGGAAAGATATGCGTAATTGTGTGATAATTACCCAATTAGGATTGCCCCGTGGACTTTGCAATAGTGGGTGCACCTCTGTAATGCAATTTCCGCAATATTTGCTGGCCATAAAAATAATTTGACCCCCTCGAAAAAAAAACACAGCATCACCAGTGTCACCACTTTTTCCCGTGGACGATGGTGATGCTATTGTTCAGAGCATCACCACTTTACTAGCGACCAATGGCGTCACTTCGTTTCTAGTTCGGATATGGTATACTACAAGTATTCCTAGTACAGATACGCGAGGCCGCGGAACTACCTAGTGCACATGAGTTGGAGCCAATCAAATGGGAGGAAATGTACTTTATTATCATACATGGGGGCAAGCAAGCCCCGTGGAAAGGGCAAAACAACGGCCCGAGGACTTCAATTCTTCAGCTCGAAGGGGAGGAACCAACGCTCCTTCTCCACCTTCTCGAGCCCAGCAATGTCCTCCAAGGAAAGAGCGCCCAAACGGAAGTCGCAGAAAAGGTCCTCGCCCAGACGCTCCAAGTCCAGGTCCAGGTCCATGTCCTCCACGCGGAAGGGGCCCATCGCCGAAAACATATCCTCCTCCTCCAGAGCGCAAGGAGCGGGGGCGGGAGCGAGAGACTTCTCCTCCTCGGCGGCCATCAGATCGATAGCCTCGCGGATCTCGCGGTCGCTGCGCTGGATGCGGGACTCGCTCAAAAGATCCTTCACGGGACCCTCGAAGGCGCCCCAACCGAGCACCTCGTCGTCCTGCACGTGCGCCTCCGAAGACTTGGGAGGAGAACCGCGGAAGTAGGGAGACAGACGGCGACGGCAGCCGCGCAACTCGCGGCGAGAGCTGTCCTTCACGCGAGCGCCCATCCCGTCGTGAGGGCGCAGGTGCGGGTTCTTGCCCTTCACGCGAAGGCAGCGGCGGAAAGGAGCCGGCATGCAAGGGGCGCACGGAGTGCGAGGAGAAGGGAGGCGAGCCGGCTCCGACTCAGCGTCAGAAGACGACTCGGAAACGGCGTCAGCGGCCACAACAGAGGAAGTTGAGGAAATCTCGGAGGAGCCGCCCTCAGAGGAGCTGTAGCTGAAGGAGGGCACGTTCTCGTAGTCCTCCTCCTCGTCCCGCTGCATCTCCTTCGCGCGGGCCTTGCGAAGGCGGGCCTGCTTGTTCTGAGTTTCGCGGCAAGAAAGGCACGCCAGCGTGAACCCGTTCGCCAAGCGGGCGGACAGGAAATGGGACTCGGGGAACGCCCGGTTGCACTTGTTGCAAGACAGGAAACGGGCGGAGGAAGCCATAGCCAGAAAGAAAGCAAGGAAGAACGATAGCTGTGATGCGTGAGTGAGATGGCCAAGTCCGAGGGGACCACGCACTTTCTACGCGGACCGGCCTCGATTCCCGTGCGCTCCCATTGGACGAAAACGGATGGCGTCGCGCCCGCTGGAAACTTCTAGAAGATTCCCGCGGCCCGCCACGAGATCTTGTCAGCGGATCCGGAAAGAGATCCCGTGCGTCACCACCGGCCGCCAGCCGCCACTCGTAGACCGAGAAGGACGGAACGGACACGACACGCGCAGGCGGTTACGAGATCCCGTGCACGCCCATTGGACAGGCCGGGACGCGGGGCAGAAAGACCGTTACGACCACCGCGCGCCGAGCGCCCATTGGTCCAGCCACCACACGCGAGACCCACGGGAAAGGACAAAAACACTCCAACGCGCAAGGAACACGCACAGACGCACACGCACACACAAGCTAGCTAACGAACGAACAGCCATAGCCAACACTCCTACACAACAGACATGGACGCCTTCTCCGTTTTGTGCGAGGCCGCTCAGGCTCAGGCTCAGACTAAGGCTAAGGATCAGGCACTCCTTGCGATCCCGGAAATGCACTCTCTGAACCTCTCTGACGACGAGAAGGAGGCCGCCACCGCGCTCGCCACGCTCAAAATCGTGCCCGAGGTCATCAAGGCGGTCCAGGCGGGCACGGGGGCTGCAAACAACAACAACAACAAGCAGACGCCCGCGCCCACGCCCGCGCCCACGCAGACGCAGACGCAGCCGCAGACGCAGACGCAGGCAAACGCCAACGTCAACCTCAACGCGCAGAGGCCAAAACGACCCCTGGAGATGGCGCCCGCGCCTTTGCCCGCCCCGGCCCTTTCGCCAGCCCTTTCGCAGGCCCCTGCGCCCACGCCCATCCTCTCGCTGCCGGAGGGAGCCGTCACCATGGAGGTCGTGCACCCGGACGGGAGGAAGGAGCTCGTTTACCGCATCGTGCCCGCGGTGGTGGCGGCAAAGAGAGCGAAGACGGTCATCTCCGTCGCCGTGGGCGTGCCCTGCAACCCGCAGACCGTCGTGGGCGTGCCCAAGCTGCCCCAAGTCGTGCCCAGGCCCGCGGGGCCCCCGCTCCTGCCGCCCGTCAAGCTCTTCGCGCAGGGGATGCAGAACCTCGCCAGGATGCAAGTCGCCGCGACCGCCATGGCCGCCAGAAGCCCCGTCCTCGCACAGCCGCAGCCGCAGCCGCAGCAGCCGCAGCAGCCGAGGCAGATCCTCCCCAACCACGTGCTCATCAACAGGGACGTGCCCGTTCACGCGCCCAGGCAGCACTCCGCGCAGGTCAGGGCGCTGCTCACGAGGAACCCGGCAGCCAGGGTCTTCCCCACGCCGGCGGGCGAGCAGCACAAGGTCGACAGGCTCCTCCTGCTGCCCGGGGAGGACAGGAAGCCCGCGCGCGTGGAGAACATCGACCCGGAGCAGGAGGCCAAGCTCGTCTACCCCCTCGTGGTGGTCACGCCCGCCAAGTGCTGGGGGCAGATGCCCACCAAGGTGCCGCTCGACAAGGCCGAGGACAAGGAGCAGGAGGCCATCTGGAGGAACATCCGCAACGCCCAGATCGAGGAGGGGTGGAGGCAGCCGTGCGTGCTGGCGGGGACCTGCAAGGCGGTCAGGGCCGAGAGGGACGCGGTGGACGCCTGCCTGGCCAAGATCGCGCCCTCGTCTCCGGAGATGGCGGCTCGCATCGACCAGCGCGCGGCGTTGCGCACGCAGGCGCTGGCTCTGGCGACTCTGAACGAGCACGTCTTGAGGGACTTGCTTCCTCTGGTGCCCGAGGACCGCCGGCGGGACTATGCTACGATGGCGAGGGAGTTCAGCTTCTTCGCGAGGAGCACTGTGGTGCGGGCTTGCGCTTCCGCGGGTCGCTCTGGTGCTGCCGCTATTCAGAATAGGGTGGCTAACTTGCGGGACAAGGCGACGGCGCTGTTCTCGTACACGCCCGTGGGCGAGCTGTAGATGGGATACTTGGACTTGGGTATTGGACTTGGACTTGGGAATTGATTGATTGTACTTATTTCTGTAATAAATGGAACTTGTGATGAATTGAAAACTCTCAACATCATGCACTCTGACTTATACAATGACTGAGCCCCACTAGAACAAGGAGTTGGAAACACTGCCAGTTTCGTAGCTCGAAGGTTTTTTTTGTAAGCATTTTAGCATACGAAAATGCAGTGTAAAGGGAGGACGGTGCGCAAGACGGCGTGCCAAAACACGTGCGCGAATGGGCGGAAGTATTGCCACTTGCATACCAAGAGTAAGAAGGCGCGAGCCGCGGCATTCTCGCACAAGGCGAGACAGGACGAAGAAGGAGAGGCGGAAAAAAGGCCGCAGAAGGATGTTGCGTATCAGAATGTGCCCCCCGTTCCTCCAGAGGCGCGAGAGGCGGCCAGGGAGAGACGAAGGAATGAAGACGAGGAACAAAGACAGAAGTGGATGGACGAGGAAACGGGGCCAGTGCGCACATTCAATGATATAGATCCGAATTCGTCCGATCCTCTCGATCAGATCAGGAACGAGTTTTGGGACATTCACAAAAAAACGATTTTCAGACATGAACCGTTCGAATATCCGTGGTATGACTTCATGCAGAAGTACCCATACGCGTTTAATAAGGCAGAACGAGAAAGAGCGGAAAAAGCGAAAGCTGGATTCGATGCGGCCGAACGCAAAGCTGAAGAAAAACGTAAGTTTGACGACATGATGAGAGAAAAAGCAAGACGAGCGCGTGATCAACCTCGAGCTTCTAACTATAACGCGCCACCTCCGATGCCCCGTTCTGTATGGGTGGAGTCTGGAAAAGACGCTTGGGAGCGAGCGAAACAAGACGCGGGTCTCACGCCTGGCGAGGCGATATACGCCGACGAGTATGGCAAGAAGTTCTCGAATGTCATGGACTCGTATCCGAAGACCGCCAGCGACTACAGGAAGAAAGCTCTGATGCTCCATCCTGACAAATATAATGCGGACGACATCATGCGCAAGGCCTCCTCGGCGGCGTTTAAACTGTACACGTCTCGAGCACCTAGCCATTTTATAAGCCAGATGCGTAAGAGGAAGCTGTCTCGTGCGAAGACGGCCCGCAAAACGGCTAAGCGGCGAAGGTCTTAGATATGCGAGGGTGATGAGATTGAAACGAGTAATAAAGGACCTTTATTGATGATTGAATAATAAAGTGCTTCAATGAGTGGACCCACTAGCTAGCAAAAAGGCCTCTCGCTGCCCGGGACCTGGGGAATTCCAGAGGTTACGGTTTTTAACCACTGCCTTTTCGAAGGCGCGCCCACTTGTCAGTCTGTCGTTAGGTGTGACTAATTGACTGTGATCGCTGTGCGGGACTCGCGCGTGAGACGCTGGTTGAGGCGCATGACCTTGACGTTCTCCTGGATGCAGTCCTTGTCCGCGCGTGCGTCGTGCAGGCCGTCTGCCTTGAACACGGGTTCCATTCTTTCCCTGACTCTCTTGGAAACCAGGAGTGGGCTTTCCCCAGAATCTCTTATTTTTTTGGCCTCGATGACCTGTATGTAGTTCATTCCAGCACTCTGCTCTTCGGTCAGCAGGTCACGTGCCGACCCTCCAATATTGTAGATCCCGCGAAGCTCGCTAGAAGTCTTGCCAGTCACAGCCAGATTGTTCGTGTCGTGAACTTTGGGATACATCAGGCCGCTCCCCTTGTGCGTGTCGAGGTAACCCTTGATGGCGTCGTTCAAATTGCGGGTAGAAAGACAACTCTTGATGCGATTGTTCTGCTGCAGAGTAGACAACGCCGTGTCGGTCCCATCCTTGGCGTCCGCGCGCTTCAAGATGTCCTCGGCCAGAGTCCGATCCGCGTTCAAGTATCGTTCAAGGAGTATAGACACATTGTCACGAAACTTGGCCGCAAGCTTGCCAGGGAGCAACATCATGATGCGACTCAGCCCCTGGCGGTCGGTCACAGACGTCTCTCGCTGGCCGGGACCGGGGAATTTGAAGTTGTGACAAAATGTCACAACCTCAGGATGGGTCTGCTTGAGACGCTCCCAGTATTTTCGCGGTTCGGATACACCGATCGCACCAACAGCGTCGAACACCGAAATACTCCCATCGGGCGTTACCCTGATTTTTCCATGGAAGGCTGGGTATTCTTCTGACCCGTCGGTCGGGGTAAGGTACTTTACAATGGCCGACGCGGCCACCCGCGACGACATGGCCGCTGAAGATGACAAAAACAGAGACCATTTCACGGTGTTTGGAACGACCCTCTCGTACTTATACCTGAACGAAACGACCAAACACTTCCAAAACGAGACGTGGTCTATCAAAAGAGTGCCACGTGTCACTACAAGACACGCACACATCACTTCTCATGCCCCTGGGAATTTCCAGTCGTGACGGAATGTCACGACTTCCGGATGATCCTTCTTCAGCCGTTCCCACGCAACATCACTCTCTCAATGCCCCTGGGAGTTTCCAGTTCTCGACGTTAGCGAGAACTTTGCAGCTGTACTACGCCGTATCTACGGGCCGCGGGTCTATCTACGAGTGCATGAGATGTTGGAGTCGTGTATTGGATGAAAAAGCCTTTATTCATAAATTGATAGGAAAATACCATTCAAGTTAGGCGGGCACGTTTGGCCACGGGCAAAGGGGTGTATCCATCCACCAAAAGGGAGTAGGCGAGCTCTTTCTGGCTCTCCGGCACGGCCATGAAAGCGTGCATCATCAAGCAGTCGCGAGGGCCGGCCTTGAAAACGCGAATGGGCCGGTTCTCCCCCAGCAGGAAACGCTGGTCTTCCTGCGAGCGAGAGGGGTTGCGCCAAGGAATGCCCCTCTCGTACGAGGTTTGGAAGAATCCCATCAGCTCCTCGTGCTGCGTGCTTCGTTGTAAAAGGGCCCAGCACTGGGCCTTGTATTCCCCCACGTTCGTGTCCATCAGGCTCCTGTCCGGGAGATAGACGCGCCGTTCGTCGCCCCTTTTGGGCTCCGCGGACCACGGAATGAAGCGGGGCCACCGCTCATCGTTCGGGGGAGTGCTGGCGGATCGTTGTACATAGCCAGGGAGTCTGCGTAAACGCTCAGGCCTCTCTTCACGTTGTGAGACCGCGTCTCTCGAAAAACCCACATCTTGGGGCGGCCTTCGTACGCGAGTTCGCTTTCCTCTTGGAACGAGAGAGACGGGCCGTTCCTTTCGCGCCACCTCTTTGCGGAACTGAGAAATCGTCACGCTTTTCAGCCACACGAACTCTCGTTCGCGGAGGGCTTCGAGTTTGGCGATGGCCATGGCTATGGCGGCTTGTTTTCGTGGTTTTGCTAGTGGTTTGGGTGAGGAGATGGCTGTTTGGGCGAGGGCAGCACCTTTTACACTCGAAGGCGGCCTCGAAGGTGCAGGGCATATTCGAGGAATATTCCGAGGTACGGACCGACTCGAGTGGCGCGGCGCGGGACTGGACCGACTCGAGTGGCGCGGCGCGGGGCTCGGCGTACGGCACTACTTGCGCCGCGCAGCGGGACGCCGGGCGTCAAGCGTTTCCGTTATCTGAGTACGGCTTGTCAGTACTTGAACTCTGCTTCGTTCATCAACGCGAGACCCGGATCTCTGGCTTCTTTTTTGTGGTGTGGCGGATTCGATCTTAAGCGTTAGAAAAAGCGTTCAAGAGATCGGCTGTTCCTCTTCTTGCCGTGAACGTCCTTGGTTGATCTTTGCATTTGCTAATTCCGAGTGTGAATATCTGACGCGCCTTGCACGAGCGCTCATCTTGTTATCAAGAATGCGTCCCATTGAGCAGCCCATCCTCTCGATTTAGACATGTCGCAAGGAGCCTCTCCGTACGTCATGATCGCCCTTATCTTACATTTAGCGCTCTGGTTCGGTCAAGTAGATAAATCCAGGTGATGAAGACAACGCTTCTTTCGGCCCATGGTTCATTGGACTTATCGAACGCCCTTCTTGGTCCGGTGGCGGCCCATGGCGTCAAGGGCCATCGTGGACAAATCGAGGATTTGCAACAGGAAATTCGAGCATGAGTCGCCGGATGTCTTTAGCAACTCTCTACCGCTACCAATCACCGCGGTACGCGTTAGTTGTTCTATCCTTCGACAGCCCTTCTCCTTCTTCTCTTCGGTCGGTTCTCGCGTTGTGTTTCAGGTTTCCCCCGCGGCCCCTCTGTTTTCATGCATTATCACATATAATACGTTCGCTCGCTAACGTTTCGCTCGTTACGCCATATCGGAGATTGCGTTATAGCGAATTATCTGTATGAAAACGTCCTATTGGGTAAGGGAGTATATAGACTAAGAGGTCGCGGGTGTCGTCACAATTCCGTGGTACTGGTCGTCCCGCGACGATACGAACCCTCGCTCCTCGGCGGCCGTCATTTCAAATGGTGAATAGGTGCGACGGTCAGCTCCTCGCCGATCCGGACTCGTTCCCGCGCTGACGGATCGTCGGTCGAGCGCTCGACGACGGCCACCGCCGAAGCCTGAGGAGGTTGGTATTTGCCCAGAGGGTTCAGGGATGATATATCAACCGCCCCCACGGGGCCCTGCTGGGTTCCAGACAGAAGGGACTGTTCGAAGGAGTCGGCGGAGGAGTCCGTTTGAAAACGATATATTCGCGGGAGTTTGGCGGGAGTCACTTGCCAAGTCTTTCTGCCCGCGCGCCACGTGTCGAATAACGCGCCGCCGTTTCGTCTTCGCGCTTCCCCCGCGGTGTTTGCGGTTTCCCGTGAAACCGACACTCGCTCCCCTTCTTCACGTCGATCGCGCATTTCCCGCCTTTCGCCGTCTTCTTTCCGCACTTCATTGCCGCGCTTACACAATTCGCTTCGAAAATACCGGTCAGGATCTCCTACTTGCGCCACGGCCGCCGCGCGTCG
>RPFO01001109.1:0-125334 GCA_009746045.1 Mesostigma viride | reverse complement strand
GGGCGAGTGCACACACACGTACACACACCGCGCACGCAAGGGGCGGCACACACACGTACACACACCATCACGCAATGCGGCATGCACACACACGTACATCCACCGCGCACGCAAGGCAACTGCACACACATGTACACACACCGCGCACGCTTGGGGCGCTGCACACATGTACACACACCGCGCACGCAAGGGCGGCTGCACACACACGTACATACACCGCGCACGCAAGGGGCAACTGCACACACATGTACATACACCGCGCACGCAAGGGCAGTGCACACACATGTACACACACCGCGCACGCAAGGGGGCAGCTGCACACACATGTACACCACCGCGCACGCAAGGGCGGCTGCACACACACGTACATACACCGCGCACGCAGGGGCAACTGCACACACATGTACACACACGCGCACGCAAGGGGCAACTGCACACACACGTACACCACCGCGCACGCAAGGGGCGGTGCACACACATGTACACACACCGCGCACGCAAGGGCGGCTGCACACACACGTACACCACAGCGCACGCAAGGCACTGCACACACATGTACACACACCGGCACGCTTGGGCAGTGCACACACACGTACACACACCATGCACGCAATTGCCGGCATGCACACACACGTACATCACCGCGCACGCAAGGGGCGGCTGCACACACACAGTACACACCATGCACGCAAGGGGCGGCTGCACACACACGTACATACACCGCGCACGCAAGGGGCTGCACACACATGTACACACACCGCGCACGCTTGGGGCGCTGCACACACACGTACCTACACCGCGCACGCAAGGGCCGGCTGCACACACACGTACATACACCGCGCACGCAAGGGGCAACTGCACACACATGTACACACACCGCGCACGCAAGGGGCAACTGCACACACACGTACACACCACTCAGCACGCGCACGCTTGGGGCGGCTGCACACACACGTACCTACACCGCGCACGCAAGGGGCGGCTGCACACACACGTACATCCACCGCGCACGCAAGGGGCAACTGCACACACATGTACACACACCGCGCACGCTTGGGGCAGCTGCACTCACATGTACACACACCGCGCACGCAAGGGGCGGCTGCACACACACGTACATCCACCGCGCACGCAAGGGGCAACTGCACACACACGTACATCCACCGCGCACGCAAGGGGCGGCTGCACACACACGTACCTACACCGCGCACGCAAGGGGCTGCACACACACGTACATACACACGCGCACGCAAGGGGCAACTGCACAACACATGTACATACACCGCGCACGCAAGGGGCAACTGCACACCATGTACACACACCGCGCACGCAAGGGCAACTGCACACACACGTACACACACCGCGCACGCTTGGGCGGCTGCACACACACGTACCTACACCGCGCACGCAAGGGCGCTGCACACACACGTACACCACCGCGCACGCAAGGGGCAACTGCACACACATACACACACCGCGCACGCTTGGGGCAGCTGCACACACATGTACACACACCGCGCACGCAAGGGCCGGCTGCACACACACGACATCCACCGCGCACGCAAGGGGCAACTGCACACACACGTACATCCACCGCGCACGCAAGGGGCGGCTGCACACACACGTACACACACCGCGCACGCAAGGGGCTGCACACACATGTACAACACCGCGCACGCTTGGGGCGGCTGCACACACACGTACCTACACCGCGCACGCAAGGGGCCTGCACACACACGTACATACACCGCGCGCAAGGGCAACTGCACACACGTACATACACGCGCAACCACGGGGCGGCTGCACACACACGTACATACACCGCACCGCGCACGCAAGGGGCAACTGCACACACATACACACACCGCGCACGCTTGGGGCGGCTGCACACACACGTACCTACACCGCGCACGCAAGGGCCGGCTGCACACACACGTACATACACCGCGCACGCAAGGGGCAACTGCACACACATGTACATACACCGCGCACCACGGGGCGGCTGCACACACACGTACACACAGCGCACGCAAGGGGCAGCTGCACACCAGTACACACACCATGCACGCAAGGGGCTGCACACACACTTACACACACCGCGCGCAAGGGCCGGCATGCACACACACTCACACACCGCGCACGCAAGGGGCGGCTGCACACACACGTACATACACCGCGCACGCAAGGGGCGAGTGCACACACACGTACACACACCGCGCACGCAAGGGGAACTGCACACACACGTACACACACCGCGCACGCAAGGGGCACGCACACACACGTACATACACCGCCACGCAAGGGGCGGCTGCACACACACGTACACACACCGCGCACGCAAGGGCGACTGCACACAGTACACACACCGCACGCAAGGCGGCTGCACACACATGTACATCCACCGCGCACGCAAGGGGCAGCTGCACACACATGTACATACACCATGCACGCAAGGGGCGCTGCACACACACTGTACATCACCGCGCACGCAAGGGGCGAGTGCACACACACGTACACACACCGCGCACGCAAGGGGCGGCTGCACACACACGTACACACACCATGCACGCAAGGGCATGCACACACACGTACACCACCGCACGCAAGGGCCTGCACACACAGTACACACACCGCGCACGCAAGGGGCACTGCACACATGTACACACACCGCGCACGCAAGGGCTGCACACACACGTACATACACCGCGCACGCAAGGGGCAACTGCACACACATGTACACACCGCGCACGCAAGGGGCAACTGCACACACACGTACACACACCGCGCACGCAAGGGGCGGCTGCACACACATGTACCACACCGCACGCAAGGGGCGGCTGCACACACACGTACATCCACCGCGCACGCAAGGGCAACTGCACACACATGTACACACACCGCGCACGCTTGGGGCGGCTGCACACACATGTACACACACCGCACACGCAAGGGCCGGCTGCACACACACGTACATCCACCGCGCACGCAAGGGGCAACTGCACACACACGTACACACACCGCGCACGCAAGGGGCGGCTGCACACACACGTACACACACCGCGCACGCAAGGGGCAACTGCACACACACGTACACACACCGCGCACGCTTGGGGCGGCTGCACACACACGTACCACCGCGCACGCAAGGGCGCTGCACACACATGTACACACACCGCGCACGCTTGGGGCGGCTGCACACACATGTACACACCGCGCACGCAAGGGGCGGCTGCACACACACGTACATCCACCGCGCACGCAAGGGGCAACTGCACACACATGTACACACACCGCGCACGCTTGGGGCAGCTGCACACACATGTACACACCGCGCACGCAAGGGCGGCTGCACACACACGTACATCACCGCGCACGCAAGGGGCAACTGCACACACACGTACATACACCGCGCACGCAAGGGGCGGCTGCACACACACGTACACACCGCGCACGCAAGGGGCAACTGCACACACACGTACACACCGCGCACGCAAGGGGCGGCTGCACACACACGTACCTACACCGCGCACGCAAGGGGCGGCTGCACACACACGTACATCCACCGCGCACGCAAGGGGCAACTGCACACACAGTACACCACCGCGCACGCAAGGGGCAGCTGCACACACACGTACCACACCGCACACGCAAGGGCGGCTGCACACACACGTACATCACCGCGCACGCAAGGGGCAACTGCACACACACGTACATACACCGCGCACGCAAGGGGCGGCTGCACACACACGTACATACACCGCGCACGCAAGGGGCAACTGCACACACATGTACATACACCGCGCACAAGGGGCGGCTGCACACACACGTACATACACCGCGCACGCAAGGGCGGCTGCACACACACGTACCTACACCGCGCACGCAAGGGGCGGCTGCACACACCTGTACACCACGCGCACGCAAGGGGCGGCTGCACACACACGTACACACACCGCACGCAAGGGCGGCTGCACACACACGTACATCACCGCGCACGCAAGGGGCGGCTGCACACACACGTACACACCGCGCACGCAAGGGGCAACTGCACACACATGTACACACACCGCGCACGCTTGGGGCTGCACACACATGTACACACACCGCGCACGCAAGGGCGGCTGCACACACACGTACATACACCGCGCACGCAAGGGGCAACTGCACACACATGTACATCACCGCGCACCAAGGGGCGGCTGCACACACACGTACATACACCGCGCACGCAAGGGGCAGCTGCACTCACATGTACACACACCGCGCACGCAAGGGGCGACTGCACACACATGTACATCCACCGCGCACGCAAGGGCCGGCTGCACACACACGTACACACACCATGCACGCAAGGGCCGGCTGCACACACACGTACATCCACCGCGCACGCAAGGGCCGGCTGCACACACACGTACATACACCGCGCACGCAAGGGGCAACTGCACACACATGTACACACACCGCGCACGCAAGGGGCAACTGCACACACACGTACACACACGCGCACGCTTGGGGCGGCTGCACACACACGTACCTACACCGCGCACGCAAGGGGCGGCTGCACACACACGTACATCCACCGCGCACGCAAGGGGCAACTGCACACACATGTACACACACCGCGCACGCTTGGGGCAGCTGCACTCACATGTACACACACCGCGCACGCAAGGGGCGGCTGCACACACACGTACATCCACCGCGCACGCAAGGGGCAACTGCACACACACGTACATCCACCGCGCACGCAAGGGGCGGCTGCACACACACGTACACACACCGCGCACGCAAGGGGCAACTGCACACACATGTACACACACCGCGCACGCTTGGGGCGGCTGCACACACACGTACCTACACCGCGCACGCAAGGGGCGGCTGCACACACACGTACATACACCGCGCACGCAAGGGGCAACTGCACACACATGTACATACACCGCGCACGCAAGGGGCAACTGCACACACATGTACACACACCGCGCACGCAAGGGGCAACTGCACACACACGTACACACACCGCGCACGCTTGGGGCGGCTGCACACACACGTAAATACACCGCGCACGCAAGGGGCGGCTGCACACACACGTACATCCACCGCGCACGCAAGGGGCAACTGCACACACATGTACACACACCGCGCACGCTTGGGGCAGCTGCACTCACATGTACACACACCGCGCACGCAAGGGCCGGCTGCACACACACGAAAAACCACCGCGCACGCAAGGGGCAACTGCACACACACGTACATACACCGCGCACGCAAGGGGCGGCTGCACACACACGTACACACACCGCGCACGCAAGGGGCAACTGCACACACATGTACACACACCGCGCACGCTTGGGGCGGCTGCACACACACGTACCTACACCGCGCGCAAGGGGCGGCTGCACACACACGTACATACACCGCGCACGCAAGGGGCAACTGCACACACATGTACATACACCGCGCAACCACGGGGCGGCTGCACACACACGTACATACACCGCGCACGCAAGGGGCAACTGCACACACATGTACACACACCGCGCACGCTTGGGGCGGCTGCACACACACGTACCTACACCGCGCACGCAAGGGGCGGCTGCACACACACGTACATACACCGCGCACGCAAGGGGCAACTGCACACACATGTACATACACCGCGCAACCACGGGGCGGCTGCACACACACGTACACACACCGCGCACGCAAGGGGCAGCTGCACACACACGTACATACACCATGCACGCAAGGGGCTGCACACACACTTACACACACCTTGCACGCAAGGGCCGGCATGCACACACACTGGCATACACCGCGCACGCAAGGGGCGGCTGCACACACGTACATACACCGCGCACGCAAGGGGCGAGTGCACACACACGTACACACACCGCGCACGCAATTAAGGGACGGCTGCACACACACGTACATACACCGCGCACGCAAGGGGCAACGGCACTCACATGTACATACACCATGCACGCAAGGGGCGGCTGCACACACACGTACACACACCATGCACGCAAGGAGCGACTTCACGCACAGGTACACACACCATGCACGCAAGGTTCGGCTGCACACACATGTACATCCACCGCGCACGCAAGGGGCGGCTGCACACACATGTACATACACCATGCACGCAAGGGGCGGCTGCACACACCTGTACATCCACCGCGCACGCAAGGGGCGAGTGCACACACACGTACACACACCGCGCACGCAAGGGGCGGCTGCACACACACGTACACACACCATGCACGCAAGGGCCGGCATGCACACACAGTATACACACACCGCGCACGCAAGGGGCGGCTGCACACACACGTACATACACTGCGCACGCAAGGGGCTGCTGCACACACACTTACACTCACCATGCACGCAAGGGGCGGCTGCACACACACGTACATACACCGCGCACGCAAGGGACGGCTGCACACACACGTACATACACCGCGCACGCAAGGGGCAACTGCCCGCACATGTACATCCACCGCGCACGCAATTAAGGGACGGCTGCACACACACGTACATACACCGCGCACGCAAGGGGCAACGGCACTCACATGGACATACACCATGCACGCAAGGGGCGGCTGCACACACACGTACATACACCGCGCACGCAAGGGGCTGCTGCACACACACTTACACACACAATGCACGCAATTAGGGGCGACGGCACTCACATGTACATACTCTTGGGCGGCTGCACTCACATGTACATACACCGCGCATGCAAGGGGCAACTGCACACACACGTACACACACCATGCACGCAAGGGCCGGCATGCACACACACGTACATACACTGCGCACGCAAGGGGCAACTGCACACACACGTACACACACCATGCACGGAAGGGACGGCTGCACTCACATGTACACACACCATGCACGCAAGGGCCGGCTGCACACACACGTACATACACCATGCACGCAAGGGGCTGCACACACACTTACACACCACCTTGCACGCAAGGGCCGGCATGCACACACACTGGCATACACCGCGCACGCAAGGGGCGGCTGCACACACGTACATACACCGCGCACGCAAGGGGCGAGTGCACACACACGTACACACACCGCGCACGCAATTAAGGGACGGCTGCACACACACGTACATACACCGCGCACGCAAGGGGCAACGGCACTCACATGTACATCCACCATGCACGCAAGGGGCGGCTGCACACACACGTACACACACCATGCACGCAAGGACAAGGATTCACACACATGTACACACACAAAGCACGCAAGGGGCTGCTGCACACACACGTACATACACCGCGCACGCAAGGGGCGGCTGCACTCACATGTACACACACCACGCACGCAAGGGGCGGCTGCACACACACGTACATACACTGCGCACGCACGGGGCGACTGCACACACATGTACATAAACCATGCACGCAAGGGGCGGCTGCACACACATGTACATACACCGCGCACGCAAGGGGCGAGTGCAAACACATGTACATACACCGCGCACGCAAGGACAAGGATGCACACACATGTACATACACCGCGCACGCAAGGGGCGGCTGCACACACACGTACATACACCGCGCACGCAAGGGGCGAGTGCGCACACACGTACATACACCGCGCACGCAAGGGGCGGCTGCACACACACGTACATACACCGCGCACGCACGGGGCCAGTGCAAGCACATGTACATACACCATGCACGCAAGGGGCGGCTGCACACACATGTACATACACCGCGCACGCAAGGGGCGAGTGCAAACACATGTACATACACCGCGCACGCAAGGGGCAACTGCCCGCACATGTACATCCACCGCACACGCAAGGGGCGGCTGCACACACATGTACATACACCGCGCACGCAAGGGGCGGCTGCACACACACGTACATACACCGCGCACGCAAGGGGCGAGTGCGCACACACGTACATACACCGCGCACGCAAGGGGGGCTGCACACACACGTACATACACCGCGCACGCAAGGGGCCAGTGCAAGCACATGTACATACACCATGCACGCAAGGGCCGGCATGCACAGAAACGTACATACACCGCGCACGCAAGGGGCTGCTGCACACACACGTACACACACCATGCACGCACGGGGCGGCTGCACACACACGTACATCCACTGCGCACGCACGGGGCCGGCGACTGCACACACATGTACATAAACCATGCACGCAAGGGGCGGCTGCACACACATGTACATCCACCGCGCACGCAAGGGGCGAGTGCAAACACATGTACATACACCGCGCACGCAAGGACAAGGATGCACACACATGTACATACACCGCGCACGCAAGGGGCGGCTGCACACGCACGTACATACACCGCGCACGCAAGGGGCGGCTGCACACACACGTACATACACCGCGCACGCACGGGGCCAGTGCAAGCACATGTACATACACCATGCACGCAAGGGGCGGCTGCACACACATGTACATACACCGCGCACGCAAGGGGCGAGTGCAAACACATGTACATACACCGCGCACGCAAGGGGCAACTGCCCGCACATGTACATCCACCGCGCACGCAAGGGGCGGCTGCACACACATGTACACACACCATGCACGCAAGGACAAGGATGCACACACATGTACACACACCATGCACGCAAGGGGCGGCTGCACACACACGTACACACACCGCGCACGCAAGGGGCGAGTGCAAACACATGTACATACACCATGCACGCAAGGACAAGGATGCACACACATGTACACACACCATGCACGCAAGGGGCGGCTGCACACACACGTACATACACAATGCACGGTTGGGGCGACGGCACTCACATGTACATACACCATGCACGCAAGGACAAGGATGCACACACATGTACATACACCGCGCACGCAAGGGGCGGCTGCACACACACGTACATACACCGCGCACGCAAGGGGCGAGTGCGCACACACGTACATCCACCGCGCACGCAAGGGGCGGCTGCACACACACGTACATACACCGCGCACGCAATGGGCGAGTGCAAACACATGTACATACACCGCGCACGCAAGGGGCGGCTGCACACACACGTACACACACCATGCACGCAAGGGCCGGCATGCACACACACGTACATACACCGCGCACGCAAGGGGCGGCTGCACAGAAACGTACACACACCGCGCACGCAAGGGCCGGCTGCACACACATGTACATACACCTTGCACGTACAACACACAACACACACACACAACAAAAAATTATATACACACACACACGCACACGCACACGCACACGCACACGCACACGCACACGCACACGCACACGCACACGCACAACACACACAACACACACAACACACACACGCACACGTGAACAACACACACACACAACAATTATAATATTAGTGTAGTATATCAAACAAAATAGTAATAAAGTATTTGCAAGCGTACTTCGTGTGAATTATGTGTAGACGAGAATAGAAGCTAAACAAAACTCTAATGGAGAAAGAGGGATTCGAACCCTTGGGAAAGTTACCCCATACATAGCATTCCACTCGGACATTTCTCCGAAAAAAAGGTCACGTAAGCTAAGGGTGGAGAGTTAAGGGTGTAGGTTGTAGGATGTATGGTGTAGGGTGTAGGGTGTAGGGTGTAGGGTGTCTTGAGCTTTCTTTTTTGAGATCAATAGAGTCCCCTTCCATGATCATGTGCGTGATCTGGTTATGATTTTCATCTATGGCGTGTGTGGCCACATCGTGTATTTACAACTTTCTAGCCATGGATAACTAGGTAACCATAAATTGGTTACCATGATAACTAGGTAAAAACGTGTTGGTTTCAGAATACATGTGATCGCTGCATTGTCATCTACAATGTACAAATCAATCACGGATTTCGGGGCTACGGATTTCGGGGCTAAGTTTTTGTGGGTAGAGATTGGCAAGGGTGTCTTTATCTTGCCACTTGGTCACTTGGTGTGCATTACGTCTGTTCTTGCGTTGGAGTCAAAAAACTGTCCGTGTGTGGTGGTGGACTTTTCCTCACGGGCAGTCGCCATATGTCATACAAGCACTTGTTCGGCGTACCACTAGCTCATGTATGTCACCATTGTAATTTTGCGTTGTAACAGCATTTCTCGGAGCCAACGGCCGTTGGACTCAAAAAACTGACCGTGTGTGGTGGTGGACTTTTCCTCACGGGCAGTCGCCATATGTCATACAAGCACTTGTTCGGCGTACCACTAGCTCGTGGATGTCACCATTGTAATTTTGAGTTGTAACAGCATTTCTCGGAGCCAACGGCCGTTGGACTTCGAAAAACTGATAGCCTTGTCTGAAGGTGTGTGCGTGAATGGCACATGTGCATCGTCGGGGGGAGTTTTCTCAAGAGCCACATGTGGTAGTGTAAGGTGGGCATGCTTAGTGCGTACGGGTGGGAGGGACAAGAGGTGCAGAAGTTGACGGCTTTTGACCTTGGGAAATGACACGGCACACATAAGACAACAAAGTGATAATTTTAATGTCTTTACTGGTGTACTGTCAATTTCTCCGAGCCAACGGCCGTTGGACTCTCGAAACTCTCCTGTCTACAAAGTGTGTGCGTGCGATGGCACTTGTTCCATGTGCCGGGGGGGGGTGAGAAATCTGTCGTTCATTAATTTGTGCCTCGTCGGGGTGGGCATGCATGAATTTGTGCCTCGTCGGGGTGGACATGCATGAAAGCATTTTCATTGGTACTCGGGGTTCAATATTTTTGTCTTGCTGTTGAAACGTCGACGTGCTCTTCTCCTGCTCTTTTTTTTTCCTACTCAACGGCCGTTGGTGCTTTTAAACTTGCCCAGCGTTATGACTAGGATGCCCTTCTTTACTGCTAGCCACCGCCCCTTGTGTACAATGCTAGAATTAGGCCGGGGTAATGGTACACGTCCACCGCGTCCCCAGTGCAAGGTTCGTGAATGCGCTGGTTCGTAAAAAATTCGGCACTTGGAAGGTTCGAACACCTGACCCCACTTTCGTTATTTCAACATGCCCTGAACGAAAAAGCTGCGTAAAGGATACATTAACCGTTCCCTGTTATTCTTGATTATATTATTGCGATATCATGGACGTACACACGCGGTTGGTGGTCCGTACTTGCCAACTGCACTTGCAAACTGACTGACTGACTGCCTCCGTTACGCACTTGCGTGTGTTTCCGTACTTGCCAACTGAACTTGCAAACTGACTGAATGACTGCCTCCGTTACGACTAACAAGTGAACGACGAGTGAGCTACTAAAGTTTTGTTCAGTTCATTGTGTCTATATGTACATAGCCGTTTCTTCAAAACCGTTGCGTGGATACCTTGATTCTGGGTTCGCTGATACTTGTTTCCCATTTTAAATCTCCCGTCCATAATTGGATACATGTAATGTAGGAGGATACCCACTTGCCCGAAATCCGCGTAACGGGTGATTAGTACTGCTGTAAGCGGAACCACAGACAAATCTGTCTAACGGGCTAACATTATTGTCCTTCATGTACTGGTTTTTGCACGCAGGACGCCATTCGCAACACCGCCTGACGGAGTCGGATGGACCGGACGTGCGTGAGGCTGCTGTTCACAGTCGTGAAGTTGGCAGACATTAATATCAACACGGTCACGAGAATTCGTCCAGAGAATAATTGATGCTTGTGACGTGCTCGACGGCTGCGATGACCGAGATGATGCGTGTAGTGCACAGCGTCCGAGACGTCGCGACACCCGTGGCTGTCCTGTTGATGCGAACGCACGGTGACGAGACGGAGCCCATTATATAGGTGGATTACAAGTTAGAACGGCCCTCGCGGTTGCACTGTTTAATCGCGAACGTGGATTTTGCGGAGCCGACGGCCGTTGGGGATTGGAAATCTGATGATATCGGGGCTGCGCACGACATCGAGGAACTGGGGATCGACGTAGGTCTACAGGCTCACTTGTCCGTCAACATGTATGGCCTCGCTTGACTGTCATCATCTTGACATGTACATAACTAGTTCATATACCATGCATTTGACACTGCCTGCACGTGGATTTTCCAGACATACATTGAGGGTAATTATAACTCGAAAGCACTACGTACGATTGAGACGTCCGGTCGTAGAGCAGATGCACTGGAGCTTTCTGATCTTCCAATTGATGGGTCTGTAATTATGTAAGATATTCAGATATCGCGATGACTCGAGCATCGATGCATGGAATGTAATAATGTATTTCATTCAATTATACATCCAATTTAACTCCGCAATTGAGGGGCACACATGTCCATCAGCCCGAGACAACATTTCCCAAGTAATTTTCGATTAGTGATTTAGTGTGGGCCTCCCCAAATGAAATATTCACGTGAGACAAACATGCATGTGTTTGAGTATTTGAAGCAGGTTTGAATATTGATTAATTAATTAATTAATTATCAACATCACTCCGTGGGGAGTCAATGTAGCACATGTCCCTGAGAAGGGGCATATGGCTTTTAATACATCCTAGGCTAGTTCATGCAAGGGTGGGAATGTAAGCTACCCTTGCTCTAGGTGCACCAGGGCACCCGCACCACCATGCTGTCTCTGAAGGTTCAACCCGCCTAAGGGGGGGATCCTGGCACGGGGGACTCAGGAAGATCATCATGGCTATACAAGAGCTAGGACATGGCTTCTCGACAGAGAGCATCTCTCTGCATGGCATAGCATGGCTAAATTCTTAATGCAACATCCATTAAAAAATTAAAAAATTAAATTATAACATGCCTCCGTGGGGAGGTCATGTAGCACATATTCCATGATGGATGGGGTGGAGGAAGCCGCGTGATCGAACTATACTAACGCTAGCCTATCTAGAAAATCCTAACTACACTACTCATCAAAACGCCTCCTCCGCTTGGGGGGAGGTGGTTTGCCCACAGGGTCGGGCGTGTGCGCCTTGACAATCTTCTTCCACCGCGTCTTGTCCTGCATGACAGTCCAAAGACGGGAGAGAGAGTGTATGCGGTGCTCAAACTGGGCTGGGACCACTAGGTCGTCCAGCAACATCTGAACGTAGTTGGTGACAGGTTTCCCTACCCTTTTAGGAATGTCCTTGGGGCCAGGCCAGGTCAGAATGTGCCGCCCTGGCTGGCCAAGCCGCTGGGGGCCTGCCAGACCAAGGGCGGTGTCGACCTGGCTAGTGCGAGCAAGGTGTCCTACAACAAATGCTATCCTACGCTGTCTAATCTCAAAGAGACAACCAGCGCAGGCCAGAAATCGGGAGAATCCGGACCATGGTAGCTGTCTAATCTCGTCCGAAATACGAGGCATGCCCTGATACAAAGACTCTGATGACGGGCGCTTGGAAAACCCTACGTTCAAGACCTGTCGGCAACATCCATGGGGGTCCCATTATAGGCATGGCTTGCATGGCTAAATTCTGAAGGCAACATCCATTGAATATTGATCACATGTATATATCACCGGATGCGCTCCGAATTACCTACGTTGCAATGGCATATGATTGATATTCACGGACCTTGAGGACCAATGGGAAAAAATTATCCTTGCTCATTAAAATTAAATTAAACTAAATTATAACATGCCTCCGTTGGGAGATCATGTAGCACATATTTTACCATGGTCCGGATTCTCCCGATTTCTGGCCTGCGCTGGTTGTCTCCTTGATATTCCTTGATGGATGGGTGGAGTGGAGGGATCGAGCCGCGTAATCGAACTAACCTAACGCTAATCTATCTAGTCTAGAAAAATCCTAACTACACCACTCATCAAAACGCCTCCTCCTCTTGGGGGGAGGTGGCTTGCCCACAGGGGCTGGCGTGTGAGCCTTGACAATCTTCTGCCACCGCGTCTTGTTCTGCATGGCAGTCCAAAGAAGGGAGAGAGAGTGGATGCGGTATTCAAACTGGGCTGGGACCACTAGGTCGTCCAGCAACATCTGGATGTAGTTCGTGACATGTTTCCCTACCCGTTTGGGAGTGCCCTTGGGGCCAGGCCAGGTCAGAATATGCCGCCCTGGCTGGCCAAGCCGCTGGGGGCCGGCCAGACCAAGGGCGGTGTCGACCTGGCTGGTGCGAGCAAGGTGTCCTACAAATGCTATCCTGCGCTACCTAATCTCGTCCGAAATACGAGGCATACCCTGATACAAAGACTCTAATGACGGGCGCTTGGAGAACCCTACGTTCAGGACCTGTCGGAGCATCCTGTAAACCGTGCCGTCGAGCTTAGCTGGGCCAGTGTGGGTGTGAGTGTCCACGCCTCGGCGCCATACGTGAGCACCGTGAGGACGAGGACCTTGAAGAGCATGCGCTTGCGGTGCTCGCCCAGGCCCTTCGAGCGCCAGTAGGTGTTGAGCGAACGGAGCCTGGCCCAGGCCAGGCCGATGCGGATGTCCACATCGTCTGCGGTGTCAGGGAGCCAGCTCCCCAACAGTTTGAAGCGATCGCGGAACGGGACCCCTGTCCCGTCGAGGTCCTTGCTCATGGCTGGAACTATTAGTTGCATGCGCCTGCAAATGGGACAACTCTATGCGCCTGCATGCAGATCGATGAGACAACGTGTGGGCAAGGCCCCCCCCAGTAATTAACTCCAGTAGGAAGGGGCGCTTTGCTGAGGAGAGTAGTTGGGCCGGACTTTCTAGCTTAGATCAGAGTTAGCTAGCTTCGTTAGGTTTCGCGGCTTCGCTCACCTCCATATCCACCAAGCAAGGAAATACGTGCTGCATGATCCCCCACGGAGTCACATGTTATAATTTACTTTTTTTCAATGCGACAACGTGCTATAGTTGTCTCAATTTATAGATATCGTTGTCTCACTTAAGATCGTGTGGACTTTTGTTTGTGCACCTCGCACGAGCTTACCAGCAGTGTTTTTGCTAAGGGGTGGGGGGGTTCCGGTAATTCCGGTAAGGGTCCCGGCCGAGGCCGCGAAGCGGCCGAGGCCGGGGGCGATTTTTTTTTTTTTTAAACAAAATCCCAATAGGATTTCTTATACAGTTATATAATTTATCCTAAACTCTGAAGCCTTGCCATAGGCCCCTAGTGGGCTGCTTGTGCCCTGATTCTCATACCGGGGTATACGCAGCCGGCAGCCGGCAGCCCTACTAAGACACGCGACGATGATAACTTAGCATGCATACAAGCATGTGCACATGGTAACAATAGGAGGCTACAAAACATAGTACGCATTGCCGGTAGGCAGTGTATAGCTCTCACATTGGCTCACCCATACATGGCGCGGCCTGACTAAGTAAGTTATTAAACATGATGCCGCCTGTTTGCATGCACCCTACACCCATGGGCCATTGGAAGTTGGAAAAGCTACCTCAGGAGACCCGGTTCCTCTATAAAAACGAGGACCAGGTTCTTCGTCACCGCTAGGTAGTGCCATCTTGGCTTTCTTTGTATGTTGGTTCCCAGTTTTACCGCCGGGCCGGCGCAGCTTCCTGTCCGTCCATTTCACATGCGCTCGCTTCTAACGTCCCCTTCTAACTCGATGCCTGCCTGCGCCTGGTCGGGTCTGTAACGACCGTGCCCAAAGCCCGCCGACCGCTTGCACTGCCGGCCAAGGTTAAAATGCCACCGCCTCGTGAGAAATGGTCTTTGAATTTGTAGCCCAGGGGAATCGGGGGCTCTTTCTTCTTTGTCATGATTCGCTTCTCTAGCGCACTATCGAATAATGCAGGATTAGAAAACACGCAAAACAAAGTCAGCTGGCTCGACTGCCGTGAACTTCATCAACGTTTTGCGGCTCAGCACCTTCACATCGTGTTGCGTACCTACTGCAGGTCTGCAGTCTGCAGCGCATTTATTACCCGGCCCGCTCTACCAGTCTCGTCTACGCATTTGACAGACTGGACTAATTGCCGGCTGCCCAGTGCTGACCCATTCGTTGTAGGGTCAGACCTGCACCGCCCCACGCCTTTTGTTACTTGGGTACGGAACATCGATCTACTCACAAGTTGAAGTTGAAACTGTAGCCCGTCCTCAACAGTTACTGTTACTGTAGTACGTCCAACAACAGTCTACAAATCTCTGCTGCCCATTGCGTGGCAACATTCAACAACAACAGCAACAACATTTTGTGCTGGTCAAGCTCACACCGGTATTTTAAGTGGGCAACATGAACGCCAGCTGATGAAGTCGCGAGCAAGCAATGTTGATGTTTGTGCAAAATCGCCTAGCCTTGACGAGCCGTTGCCCATGATTATTTTTTAAATACTGCATCTGAGGGTCAGGCACCACTATTTTATGTTGATCAGTAAGGTATGTTCTAGCTGCGATCGGACCATCGCGAGATTTCATTCCCTTGCACCCTGGTTTTTGTCGGGCATTCAGCAGGGCTCTGCTGTGTCGGAGTTTACATTTCGTGGAGGTGTTAGCATGGCAGCAATGTGCAAACTTTTTGTAAATGCCGGGAATAGTCAACCTTAACTAATAGAAATTGATATTGTGTTATAGTCAGTATATAAGTACCGGTTCTGTCTGACGGGGAAACCGGGGAACCCCGGCCGGCATTTAAAGCTTCCAGGTCGACCAGGGCAGCCCGAACAAGTCACAATGGCTTATACCGGTCGAACGGGGGGGGTTTCCTGCTCTGAACACAGCATACCGGTCGAACGGGGGGGGGTTCCTGCTTGGCATATAGCATACCGGTCGGCCGGGGGGGGGTTCCTGCTTGGCATATAGCATACCGGTCGGCCGGGGGGGGCTTACCGGTCGGCCGGGGGGGCACCGGTATTTACCGGAGAATTACCGGTTCCGGTACGTTAGCAAAAACACTGCTTACCAGGTAGACACCGGCATCCCGGGGCCCTAGCGCGGGGCTGTTGCCTGCCCAGCCAGCCGCAATTATAAGCTGGCCAGCACCTCCTTACCTGGTGAGGCCCGGAGAAGTCCAGCACGCCAGCGGGGCCTGCACACATTTTGTGATCAGCTAGGCCGAAGACATAAGAGGTATTAAATTATATTAAATTAAATTATAACATGACTCCGTTGGGAGATCATGTACATAGCATATATTCCTGTGGATGGATGGAGGAGGGGCAAAGCCGCGAAACCGAGCTAATCTAACTCTAAGCTAATCTAATCTAGAAAACCCTACCTATTCTACTCAGCAAAGCGCCCCTTTCGCTTGGGGGGAGGGGGCTTGCCCACAGGGGCGGGCGTATGAGCCTGGACAGTGGCCGGTCTTCCACCTAGCTCTTCTTGTCCTGCATAGCAGTCCAAGCAAGAGAGAGGGAGTGAATGCGATGTTCAAACTGAGCTGGGACCACTAGGTCAGCCAGCAACTGCTGTGGCCGTAGGTCATGACATGTTTGCCTACCTTCTTAGGAATGTCCTTGGGGCCAAGCCAGGTCAGGATATGCTGCCCTGGCTGGCCAAGCCGCTGGGGGCCGGCCAGACCGGGGTCGGTGTCTACCTGGCTGGTGCGGGCAAGATGTCCTACGAATGCTATCCTACGCTGTCTAATCTCGTCCGAAATGCGAGGCATGCCCTGGTACAAAGATTCTAAAGACTTATGCGTGGAAAACCCTACATTCAGGGCCTGACGGAGCATCCTGGTTACCGTGCCATCTAGCTTGCATGGCCGCCAGCACGACCTTGTCCGTGAGCGTCCATGCCTCTGCGCTGGTTGTCTCCTTGATATACGTGAGCACCGTGAGGACCAGATCCTTTTGCTAGGAGCATGCGCTTGCGGTACGTGCTCGCCGAGGGCCTTCGAGTGCCAGTATGTTTTGAGCTAACTATGCCTAGCCCAGGCCAGGCCGATGCGGGTGTCCACATCGTCGGCGGTGTCAGGAAGCATGTGCTCCCCAGCAGTTTGAAGCGATCACGAAACGGGGCCTCCGTCGATCCCGTCTACTATACTCAATCATGCTAGCAGCCGCGGCAGCTCGGCGGGCCGCGACTGGAAGCCCCAATCACCATCGCCTCAGTTTTGACTCTAATCTCCAACCCCATAAGAGGTATAGGCCTCTCCTTTGTTTGGATGAAGATTACAGAACAAGGTGGTGCACCTCCTTGCGGCGCTCTGAATTCCCTAACTGGGCGAGAATTGCGAAATTATCCTGGAGTGTGCAGATCTCACCCCATCTCAGAAATTAATCAATTTAAACTCGTGCTCCCGTTGGGGAGTCACAGAGTGCTCACCGGAGTGCACAACAGGAAGGGCAGAGACCCCCTTTCTCCTTCATGCCGGAGGCATGCCACTGCACAGCAATCGGACACGATACACAATCCGGCGAATTCTGTGGATGCAATAACGGACCCGTGTGAGCATATCATAACAAGGAGCGTGGGCAAGTAAGCTGATCACAGCCAGGTCGTAGCATGCTTGGCTGTACAAGATCGAGCTAAGCTATAAGGCTATGGCTGGTTGTGTACCGTGCGTTCATATAGCAGTGTTTCCGGCCCCACCGTCTAGGTCATCTAATCGCTCTACACGTAAGCCAGCCATAATTTCAATGCACAAGGCTACACATTTCCATCACCATTCATCTTCATCATCCTGAACGACTCGAACACGCGGACAAGATAACGGCAGGCTCGAGCTACCATGGTCCGGATTCTCCCGATTTCTGGCCTGCGCTGGTTGTCTCCTTGATATAGCAGTGCACATGACTAGGTATGGTAGCACGGCTAGGCAACCACTCTAGGCATGGCTGCCAGGGCAGCAGTGACTATAACAATTATTACAAGCTATATGGATATTCTAGCCCGCATGCAGGGGGCGTCCACATCTTGTGGTTGATCATCAGGTCCCCGCCCCTCCAGTACACCTTGGGCTTCTGGGGCCCCTGCTTGTGGCGAAGGTATTCAGCCGGGCCACAGGTCGCGTCGCTGCTGCTGCTGCTGAGCGCGGGGGTCGACTCAGGTCGTCGTCCAGCGTCCAGGTGAGGTCGTGCAACCTCTTGCGACGAGAAAGGAAGCGCTGCTTGTCCTCAGGGGAGGGGAAGGTGAGCAGGACTGGCACGGGGGAGCCGCCTTGTCCCGTGAGTGGGGAAGGCGGTGGCACCCGCGCAGTTCTCCCTCACCTAAATATTATACCAGGAGGAGGAGGGGGGCGGCGCTTTGCTGAGTAGAGTAGTTAGGGTTTTCTAGATGAGAGTAGCTTAGAGTTAGTTCGGTTTAGCGCGCGGCTTTGCCCACCTCCATCCATTCAGCAAGGGAATATGTCCTACATGATCTCCAACGGAGTCATGTTATAATGTAATATAATTTAATTTTTTTTATACCAGGCCCATGAGGGAAAGAATTTTACACTCTCGCCATGGAGCCACGAGCCACGAGGTAGCCATGGCTGACGGCGGAGCTCATAGCTTTCACATTTGGGCACCGAATTCGGCCGTGAATAACACAATCGCTTCGTCTTTCTAAGACGCACACGCTGATATATTTTCCCGACACTATATGACACGCAATATAATGACGAGCAAACGCTCGACTCAACGCAACGCAGCCTGGCGGCTGCGATGAGCTGCATGCAAGAAAATTTCGCCTGTAGCTCCGGCTGTGATTCCGCCCGGCCTGCCAGGCAGCGAGGCCACTACTCAAAGCATTAGTACTAGAGCACTCGGCTCCTGCGGCCTCGCCCTCGGCATCTGAGATCCCAAACGCAGTCACCCAGCAGAATCGCGCCCAATAAATTCGGCCCCAACCTTTCAAGGTCGACGATTACGACTGGACCAACATGTCCCCGAGCACTGCCATGCACTGCCTCTTCTTTGGGGACTACGCCTCGCTTTACGACAGGTGTGCAGAGCCTCCATCTCCACGACATCAACTGCCTCATCCATCCCGACGGCACCACCTTCATGACAGGCAGCGCAGCCAGCCGCTAATAAATACGATCGCAATGATGCTTTATGATGAAAGTAATGTCCAAACATTTCATTCCATAACATTTGACATGTTACAAGGAATGCCGAGTTGTGCTGCCGCATTTGAAAGAGAAACTTGAGACCCATCGATATCACAACCGATCGACCGACCGGCATGATGCCACTATGGCGCAACAGTGTTTACAGTACGCGATGGTCTATATCAACTGCGTGACTCTGCGCTGTCGATCCCAGCTACTGGCTCGCCATGGCCAACGACGAACCGGCCCTTTCCCGGGACTGCAAACTCCCGACTCCAAACTCATCAACAATGCAAACAATATCCCTTTAAACGGATCAAACCACTGTCAATTCTATCAACCAACGTTATGGCAATGACATGCAACCACTCACAGGGGCTGCTCCGGGCTGCTCGAGAAGTTTAACCCCATGAAGACAACTCAACAGTTGTGAGGGAGAGAAACGAGCGAACAGCGACCTCCATGGCCTAGGCTCGTTCCCTTTAGCAAATTCCAAAAAGCTGATGGCACAAGCAGATCCTGCGCCATAGCGCTAGCTGTCAAACCTGGCTAAGTGCACACCAATCTATGTGCGCATTTCTCAGCAATACAGCAAAACGTTTCTGCTGCCAATCCTGCCTGCTTGTCTCAACACATTTCAGGCTTTGGCGCTGCTAAGGGCCTAAGGCTATGAGCGAAGCGTGTGCACATCAATCCAATCAGTCTGCGCGGCAGCAATACAATAATTACCCGACTCTCAGTCATCACATCATAATGAATGAGCCGTCCGCTCTCTGCCAACTGCATAGACTGAACATACTACAAAAGTAAAAATTCAGCCACATGCGTCGTAGAGTTGCCAGGGTACTAGCATCGGGCGCGGCGCTTCACACCGGCCAGTACCCAGACTTTCAAAACAAAGCCAAGCCAAAGGGCTACCGTGGGTCCAAACCAACGGAACTGAAATGGACGTGAGCGATTCTGTGAACAGCCGTTTCTCGAGTGCACGGACGTAAGTGATCACGGACGTGACAATACAACCCCAGCCCACGATTACACCGCTTTCAGCCCATGACTCCACCACTTTCAGCCCATGACTCCACCATCCTGAGCCAACCGCTCCACCGTGGATTCTCAGCCCAGATTATCCCCCACCGGTTCTCCCCCCTGGAGAATATAAAATCGTCATGTTTTCTCAGCACCAGGCCATCCACCCTCAGCCCAGCCGCGTGAGGGCCTTGACCACTTCCTGTACGGGGTCTCGCGGCCGCGGCTCGTTGTCCGGGTTGGTCTCGGACCGGAACGCGTGCCACTCGCCCGAGTCCCAGCGCTCACGGAAGGCGGCCGCGTCCCACCGCTCACTCCGGGTGACCGCGCTGCCGTTAAGCAGCCCTGCCCAGACGCGGCGACGCAAATGCAGAGGAGGTCCAGCACATTGTTCTGGTATCGCAACGTGACCCAATATATATATATTAGGTCTAGGTTTATATATATATTAATTATTGCATCGCATCGTGACCCAATATATATATATATATATTAGGTCTACCTAGTTTATAGTAGTATATATTAATTATTGCATCGCAACGTGACCCAAAACCACTGCTCAACAGGTCACCCTCGCCATCCATGCGTGTACACGATGTGGCAACCATGCAGCTATCGATCATTGCTGGCAAACGTAACACAAGAACATTCTTGCCATGCTACACACCCGAAAAGTACACCCGTTAAGTAATTGATACATTCCCATACTTCCAAACTGTAACTGTTGTGACACCTACCCGCCGTCTCGCTCCCGACCGTCTGCATTCCCTTGCCACCGGCCGCCACGTTGGGCAGATGCGAGATGAGCAGCAGCCGCGCCACGTCCTCCTCCAGCGGGGCCGTGAGGGGGACGTCCCGCAGCCGCAGGTCCCGTAGTGCTGGCAGCCGCCCCAGCTGCGCCACGTCATCAAACGACGCGATGCGCGTGCCGCTCAGCCAGAGGGAGCGGAGCACAGGAAAGGGAGGGGCGCTAGAGGCAGAAGCGCCGGTGGCACCGGTGGCACCGCTGTCAGGGGGGGCAGCAGCAGTGGGGGCGGTAGGAGCGGGGGCGGCAGCAGTGGGGGCGGGGCCACCCTCCCCTGCATGTGTACGCAGTGCCTCGGGGACGGACGGGGTGCTCGTCGAGTTGTCTGCCGCTCTCTCATGACCCGTGGCACCTCGTGCATCTGCAACGTGGGCAGCGGTCGAGTCAATGTGGAGAGGAGGTGGCGTGGTGCCTGGAGCGGTTGAGACGCAACCCAAGGGGGAGCCGGGCGACCACGAACGAAGGGGCCAAGGGTATCAGTGAGCAAGTATCAGGGAGCGTGTATCCGAGAGGGCAGATCGCAACCCTTCCAATAGGAGCAAGTATCAGGGAGCGTGTATCCGAGAGGGCAGATCGCAACCCTTCCAATAGGAGCAAGTATCAGGGAGCGTGTATCCGAGAGGGCAGATCGCAACCCTTCCAATAGGAGCAAGTATCAGGGAGCGTGTATCCGAGAGGGCATATCGCAACCCTTCCAATAGGAGCAAGTATCAGGGAGCGTGTATCCGAGAGGGCATATCGCACCCTTCCAATAGGAGCAAGTATCAGGGAGCGTGTATCCGAGAGGGCGGATCGCAACCCTTCCAATAGGAGCAAGTATCAGGGAGCGTGTATCCGAGAGGGCATATCGCAACCCTTCCAATAGGAGCAAGTATCAGGGAGCGTGTATCCGAGAGGGCGGATCGCAACCCTTCCAATAGGAGCAAGTATCAGGGAGCGTGTATCCGAGAGGGCAGATCGCAACCCTTCCAATAGGAGCAAGTATCAGGGAGCGTGTATCCGAGAGGGCAGATCGCAACCCTTCCAATAGGAGCAAGTATCAGGGAGCGTGTATCCGAGAGGGCATATCACAACCCTTCCAATAGGAGCAAGTATCAGGGAGCGTGTATCCGAGAGGGCATATCGCAACCCTTCCAATAGGAGCAAGTGTCAGGGAGCGTGTATGCGAGAGGGCATATCGCAACCCTTCCAATAGGAGCAAGTATCAGGGAGCGTGTATCCGAGAGGGCATATCACAACCCTTCCAATAGGTAACTTTTCCGTGATTCAGGTGAGACATCAGACAATGTATTCTTTCTTTTGCGGTGGGCAACGGCATGTGCCCTTGCAATGGAGGATGGGGCATTTGCCTCTGTGACGGCGACCAGTGATGGCCCTCCGCACAACGAGTGAGCGAGACGTGCTCCGTGTGCTTGCGGGCGACCGCGCGAGAACCCCTGCTTAGGGGAGGGTAGCGACGCACTTCTTTTCCATGTGTGGCGAACTGTATCGCATGCATGGCATAACAGCCTTGTCCTTTGTGCCCGCGTCTCCTGACAACCGTGCCGAGGTGACCAGAGGGAGGGGATGCGCATGAAGGCGGGTCCACCTTAGAGTACACGGAACACCACGGAGCTTGTCCCACACATGTTCGTGGGGGCTGGCGCTGGGGTACCACGCGACCCACGAGCACGTGTTCCACCCCCCCCCACCCACACCCCCACCCCTCACGAACCTGTTCATGGAGACTGACTTTGGAGTACGATACAACGCGCGCGCAGTTCCACTCTCTACGAGTTTGTGCTCAGATAGGATGGAATGGCACAAATAGTGTTCAGGCTCTGTCGCATACTCGTGCGCGTGCGGCGCACCTTGCTCGATCTGGACCCGCTGGAGAGGGTTGTTGGAGAGCACCAGCTGCGTGAGCGAACGGGAAACTGCCAGCTTTTGCACCTGGCAGGGAGGCAGGGCAGTGTACCGGATACCATGACCCGGCGCCGCGCGGTCACGAGCGTCAGGTGAACAAGATGCACCGTGCAAGGAAGGAGTGCTTGCGCTGCGCACATGTGCATGGAGAACCCTTGTTGACAAAAGATCTACGCCAGGCCTCTTCATAGGAATCCAGCTTGGCCTCGATAGGAATCCAAGACCACAAGTCCATCTCTCTCTCCCAGGACCCCTCCGATGCCAGCTGATGGTCTCTGTTAAGCATGGCAAGTGTGGCAAGTTGTCCCCTCCCAGCCAAGTTGTATCTCTGACAACTACTGCTGAGTCTCGTGATGCTGTTCCCCCCGCCCGTGCAGCCACATGGGCAAACGATGGAAATGGGAAACCAGCCAACCAGGTGGGGGCCCTTCATTCTTGAACCCAATAGCTATGGCTACACCACTGTGGTTCAGCAGCACAATGCCACCTACACGGCAAGACTGCAACCAGGTGATCGCCGCGTGTGTTCCCATTGACTTTCGCACGTAAGCTGCATAGTGGCATGCACACACGCGCATACATGTATAACGCTGTCCGCTACAAACGTGCTTCACAAACTTCATGTTAAAACATAATCTTGTGTGACCAATCAATGATGGAAATATGATGCCTGGGTGTTGCATGGAGAGAGCCAATAGCGGCATCCCACATCCGCATCCCATTACCAACTCCCTTCTCTCATCTCCATATCCCATAACCCTCACCTCCTGCCATATCCACATCCCACTCTCCTCACCTCCTCCCACCTCTCGATTCCATTGTCCTCCAACCGCAGACAGGTCAGCTGCTGCAACAGCGGCGCGGGCAGGTCGATGGACGTCAGCCCGTTGCGCGCGAGGGAGAGCTCACGCAGCGCGGGCAGGTGCCGCAGCAGGGTCCCTGCCGCGTCCCAGGCGAGCCCTGTGCTGGCCAGCACCAGCGTGTGCAGCGAGCGGAAGCCACCGGCAAGGGTCGCGGCGGGGGGCGCCTGCCAGGGGGCGACGGCGTCTCCCCCCAGGGAGTTTCCGGAAATGTCCAGCAACCCTGGGGCCATGGGGCATGGGGGTTTGAGCAGAGGAATGGACATCCCAGTGGCCAGTTAATAGAATTAGAAATGACTCGTGGTGTTGGTGCGGCAGGCTTGGAAATTGAAACGAAGCACCCTTGCCTCGTGCAGCGAATGTTCCATTGAGAAAAGCAGCAAAGGCCTGCAAGGTAATTGTACCCTCCAACACCGCATGTTCGGCAGGGACCCGTTCCCACATGCCCACACGCAGTACCATGGCACCACACCGGAATCGTGGGGCAATAGGAAGCCGAGCAACGCGTGGGGACCACCGGCTTCCAGGATTGTGTTTACTAGCTCCAAGTGTTTACTTGCACTTGGCACGGCACCACCGGCCA
Source organism: Mesostigma viride (assembly GCA_009746045.1). Lineage (NCBI taxonomy): Eukaryota > Viridiplantae > Streptophyta > Mesostigmatophyceae > Mesostigmatales > Mesostigmataceae > Mesostigma > Mesostigma viride. The sequence continues at coordinate 100,325 of RPFO01001109.1, read as the reverse complement.
GGCTAGCGATCTGATAGGCTGGTGCTGGGGTTAGGATCAGCAAAGCAGCGGCACCATGTAGTTGCTAAACTACTGGCCCTAGACGTAAGCGAACTGCGGTCCTCTATTGTTGATCTGATACTGTATGGTCATCATGAAATAATGGAGATGTAAATGGCTTGAATAGCTTTCGAAAGGAGCTACCTGCGGGTAGGTGGCTATTTGGAACTCACCTAACTTGGGCAGATGGTATATGATGTCCACAACCGCCGACAAAGACAGCTCGTTCCCTGGCAAGCTGACCTCGGCCATCTTGGCCAGGTTGATCCCGTCCCAACTGCCGGAGGTACGGATCCCCTGCCGGGGCATCGTGACGCTTGGCAGCTTGTCCAGTCCACATGTGGACATCCAGTTCTGCACCAGCGCATCTTCCTCGTCGTCTGTGGCGAACTTGGCTCGCAAGGCCTCGGTGAACGACGTCATACCGGCCGGCAGTGCTCTTTCTGCAGCGGTGTCATCGTACCCTTGAAATCTGGCGGTGATTTCCAGATTTGCCGTCAAACCCCCTTGTTTAACCCCACGCTCAGTAAAATTGCCGCACCTCCAGGCACATATAGCTCATTATGGCCGTAAATGTAGTCAACATAAGTTTAGAATTATGGTCTCCCAAAGAAACGAAGAGGTCTTGGTGTTAAGCCGTAATGCTACCCTGCAGGAGGCATCGCGATGATATAATTGATGGCGAGGGGGCCACTTGATTTGGAACCACTGTCTTAAATCATAATGCGATGCCTTCTACCGACCACCTGGCAAAAAATTGGCCCGCAATAATCAATCCTCCCTTAGTCGACCGGTGGAAGCAATGGCCGTAAATTGTGAACACCCTTGCAATAGAACACGACTGCTCTCCGTCTCCAGTGCCCACGCTCGTATCTTCGGGGGCATGCGCGATGTCGCCAGTATATTGCCGTGTCCCCAGGAAAGTGACCACGCTCGTATCTTCGGGGGCATGCGCGATGTCGCCAGTATATTGCCGTGTCCCCAGGAAAGTGACCAAAAAGATGCAGCCGGGTAAAAGAGGGGCCCTAACATCGCATTCACGAGGGAAATTTTTATTTTGTGCCGCTCAAGGTGGCACTGTTTCATGGCCGAGGCAAGTTGCCACTTGGTCATCCCATTGAGTTTCAACGAGACGGCCCATTACAGGTTGGTACTATTGTTCTAAGTATGGCTTTTAACAATGCGCTACGGCAGATGCTATGCGTGGGAATAAACTCAACTCAACTCAACTCAACTCCCAAGAACTCTCGTAACCCACATACACTTGGCAGATTAGCGCTCGTTCCTGCGGCCACTGTTGGTAGCGCAGCCGTGTCTGTGGTCTGACTGGTCTCGCAGTTCGTCAGCGCAATTACTACAATCGGTAGCATGCGTCCGTCTACGTATGACGCCAATGGTCGCAATTTACGCTGGTTCACTAAACACCTTACGTGATACCCAAATATTGGGTTCTCTCGTTTAGCGTACGGTTGTCGCAGGTTAATTCTGTGCAAGCAATGCTAACTGTGTCGTCTCCTAATGTAATGATATGATGTTACAATGCGCGGTAACGTATTTGTCTGAGGCTCTGCAATTTGCCGATGCGCCATCTCTGCAATCGTGAAGCTCGTTGCTAGATCATATGCGCTGCTCAATCCCACCGACCATGGCCTTACTTCGAGAGCGGGGGCCTCCGGATTCTTGCCGGCGTCAAAATGAATTCATGACCTTCGTATTTCAAAAGTACAGCATTCTTGTGGAGATATGTTTGTAAACGCTTTACCACGATTATGAGGCGGTCTATCTTCACGGCATTTTCCGGCCGTTCTGTCTTCAGACTACATACGATATGGTCCACTCTTTTGGCACCATCTGTCGTGGAACCCCTCCGGGTGTTTTCTTCCCAAGGTCCAGATGGCCATCAGCCACCGAAGGTGCGCTGACGCAGATGCCTTAGCTCCGCCGAAGTTGTCCTATAATTAGTCTGAGTGTGTGACGTACCTTCCGTTCGTTAGCAAGTGAGATTATCTTACTTTCGATCAGAATACACGTGTACAAATGACGTCGCCACACAGCTGCCCGCTTGGTCAAGTCCGTACCCTTGATGGTCACAACTGGGTAAGCGCATGACAGCCCCATTCGCCATTTCCTTTTTTCCTTGGCGATTGTCCTGAAGATCAGAGTGCGAGGGTCCTAGCCTCCTTTCCCTCCCTCTTCTGCTTATCGTCCATGCGCGACGCTATAGGCAATGGGACTGCTTTCTCTGTGGCAACGCCATCGTCAGGAAAATAAAGGAAGGCCCCTTCCCTTCTCCTCGTTCTTCCCTTCTCCTCGTTTCTACCCCCTTCAGCGGACGCGGACCGCCCGCCTGTCGCAATGGCTGAGTCACTCGCTGGACCTGCCCCAGGAGGGGAGACCAGAACCCTCCTATGTGGCGATCCCAGGTGCACGGGAGCATGAGGGGGAGCCAAGGGAGGGGCTGCCACAAGGGTAGGTACTGCGCCCAGGGTAGGTACTGTGGAATTCAACATGTGTGGCCGAGGGTTCCCCCCCGCCATGCCCAGGCGAGATCCCTTGCTGGCGCCAACACCATACTCAAGTGTAACTTTCACTGGCATTATAATTTCTTTACTTAGAGCAGCACCCTCGTATTATCACTCGGTTTTGCCGTGCCAGTGATGGGACAGTTTCGGCGTTCGTCCAAGGGTTTGGACCAGGCCGACTTGCCTTGACGCGCTTGCGTCACGATCTTCTTATCGTATCTATTTCGGTAACAGATTCCGTCGTCCGGGAACAGCCTTCTGCATGGCAAGGCACTCCAGGTGGTGGCGAAGAGTTTCCTGAAAATTTGGGCAAAGTTTGCTTTGCCACATTTGCTTGGCAGTAAGTCTTGCCACGTTGGCTTGGGACTCTACCCAGCAGGCTAGCTGGTAACCTGCGCCCTTGGAACAGGCCAGGGGCCCATGTGCTACACGATCTTCATCGGGAGCTCTAGTCGGTCATTGGTTTGGTGGCGCGCACACAGGCACTACGGGCATGCTGGCAGCATAACACTGCTGCTCTGTATCTCAACCTCATCTCCACCCACCTGAGCGAATCATCATGTCGTTTAGCCAGAGTCGGTAATGCGGCCTGTATAGAGGCAGGCTTGATGGGATCCCTGCAGCGCAGGTACCCATGCCAGCCACATCAGCCCAGTGCGGCCTGTCTGGCTGTCACCCATACAGTCAACATCCAAACATTCACTGTACGTGCCTTGCGAGGCTAGTACTAGCATATATAAAAATTGGTGGATATTGTAATAAGAAAAATGTTTAGAAAGAAATAATGATGTATTCATGCACCAGTGCCCTTGCGGACCACACCTCCCTGTCTGATCACTGAACTTGTGGGGCGGTGGGCCTACCCATCCCTGCTCCTGTCCTTGTGGGACGGTGGGCCTACCCATCCCTGCTCCTGTCCTTGTGGGGTGGTGGGCCTACCCCTCCCTGCTCCTGCAGCCAAGACGAAGCGTTCCGTAAGCTGGTGCGTGAGGCCTGTCAACCGCGGTCAGCGCGTGTCCGCGAGTTCCAAGAGGTATGCTCTCCGTCGGTGCCTGTGCTGCCACTAGCTACATTCACGAAAATAGATCCATCCGAAAGTAATGTGGGCGCCTCCCTGCAGGTGCCAACATTGCGCTGATCTTCTGGTCCTATCCAGGTCGGGCTTGTGAGGTGCATGCACATCTGTCAGGCAAGCGAACAAGTTTGTAATGGGAATGGGAGAAAAGTAATGGCTTTCTTATCCGGTGAGCTCATTTCGATGGACCTATGTTTACTATGAACCTCTCTTCTGCCTATTAACCTAGGCAGCCCTCGTTTCCCTGAGACCAGTCACTGGTCCTATCTACCAAGGCGGTTGGCTTGCCTCGCAGTCAGTTGCATAGTTGTACTAGTTGTGGTTTGGCCCACCTGATGTGGGTCAACGCACTGCCCAGCTTTGTATGGTTGATCTAAGGAGCGCCTGTTTCTGACATGCATGTCATCAAGGCAGCTGCTAGAGCATGGTCATGGAGCAAGCCTCGACTCTCGAGGTTTTGGGACCAACCATCCCCGTTGATGACTCACAAGGTCATGACCCAGGTTTCTGTTCCTGGTGTCGAGCGGTAGCTGTCAGCGCGCCTCTAAGAATCAGCAAAGGCCGACTGATGCTGCCTGTTTTTCATAATGCGGCACGCTGCGCCTTGTCCTAGCCACTGCATGGATGGTTCCCTACCCAGATGCGGCGCTAACAGACCCTTCCCCTGATGCTACCCTTTGTGGCTCTTGAATGCTGCGCGCTGCGGCGTGGGCAGGCATATACGTCGCTGGATGCAGCGGGGCGGTGCCAGCTGCTGGAAACGCTCGTGGACGAGATGGGCGTGGACTGGGCGCGCGCGGGGGTCTACATGCGCGCCGCCAGCCAGCACTTGGACGGCTCGGATGAAACGGACGCAGCAGGTCAGGTCCCCATTGTGGCTTTGCTAATCCTGCCACGTTGATCATTCCTAGATTCTTCCACTGCTGTGAAGGATGAGGGAACGTGTGTGATTGTCCCTGTGGGGCAAGCCGGCTGAGCACCAATCAGTGAGGGCAAAGCAGAGCTTTGGGGAAAGGGAACTGGAGCTTCAGGAGTGGAGCGAGATTGACTGCCGTGAGCTGGTGTGTGCAGTCGTCAGCATTGGTGTATGATATCTTGCGGCCCTGTTGTGGGTGCGCGTGGATGCAGAGGCTAGCCTGGGCATCCGTAACCAACCTTGGTGGAGGGAGGGGCGGGGACGCCCTCAACAAATGGACGGTGCACATGCATGCTGGTAAATTAACAGTGGCGGCAAACCGACAGCTGTCCCCTCACGTTTAAGTTAGCCACCGCAATTACTAGCTGTATGAGGCAACCACATAAAATATAAGACTGTTTATAAACAGGTCAGATGACAAGTTTACAGACAGGTCAGATAACAAGTTTACAAACAGGTCAGATGACAGGTTTACAAACAGGTCAGATAGCAAGTTTGCAGACACCAAGGGGCCATTGTCTCAGGACTCGGTGGACTTCTGCCCAGACTCGATGGAAAAATGCCTCATGTACTGGCCACATCTGAGCATTAGGGTTGGGTCGGTTACCGGAACCCGTTACCGGTAGTACAGATACCACTAACGGACGGCCTCCCTGGTAACCGGTACCGGTACCGAAGGCTAAGAGAGGTAACCAAGGTACTCGGTTACCGCTCGGTTACCGTTACTTCGGCGCTGCGCGAAGTGCCGGCAGCCAGCCCGGCAAGGATCTCGCCAGTCTTTCAGACAGCAATATGGTGACAGTAACCCGTAACCGATGGTAATTGGTACCGGTAACCGATGGTAACGAGTACCACTAGCACTGGACTTAGCCTTCAGTTCATGCCATTTGGTATCGGTACCGGTAGCCGAGGGTAACCGGTACCGGTGCCCATTGCCTCGCCCGGTACCGATACGGGTACCGGTAGCCGAGGGCAAGTACCCGTTCCGGTACTGATGGGCCAAAACCGGTAACCGACCCAACCCTACAGTGAGCATGCCTCACCCATGCCTTCGTCCACCCTGCCCCCCTGCCGACCGACTGTCCGGCCACATGCAGACTCGAACGAGGCCCAGCCAGGGACATCATCCATGCCCACACATGATGGCTGCAAGCGTGCGGGGGCTGCGCACGGTGCCACCGCGCATGGTGGCGGCGTGCGTGCGCGGCGCGACCTAGTCCAGCTCGAGCGCGAGCTGTCCTCTGCGCTCGCCCCCCGCTACCGCCGCCTCGTGCGGGAGATCAACGCGCGGCCAGGTGGCACAAAGTTTCTGGTGGACATGCGCAGCGATGTGCTGGCGGCCATCAGGTAGAGAGGCACTTGGATAGCGGAATCTGGGCCCTGTGATAGGGGTTGCCCTGCAAAGCGATAGCATGGGAATGCATTTTAGCTTTGCATGTATCCTCACTGAATGGGACTTCTGGCGTCTGTCCTCTGACACTGGACTTCTTTTCGGCGTTTGTCCCTGCGTCTGGCGGATGCCATCACGCATGGGTGTTTTCTGTCCTCCCCACGTCTGACGGTTCTTTGCATCTGGGTGAAGGCTGTTGTTTATCTTTTCTTTGTTGTTTATGTAATGTTTATGTTGAACATGTTGATTGTATTGTTTGTATTAATTGTATTGTTATTATTGTTAGTATTGTTGGTATTGTTGGTATTGTTTGTGTTGTTTGTGTTGTTTGTGTTGTTTGTGTTGTTTGTGTTGTTTGTGTTGTTTGTGTTGTTTGTGTTGTTTGTGTTGTTTGTGTTGTTTGTGTTGTTTGTGTTGTTTGTGTTGTTTGTGTTGTTTGTGTTGTTTGTGTTGTTTGTGTTGTTTGTGTTGTTTGTGTTGTTTGTGTTGTTAATGTTGTTTGTGTTGTTTGTGTTACTTATGTCCTTGCTTCCATGCCATGCATGGGAGCAAAGGGGGCAGGGCCACCAAAAGTCCAATGCACCACTGGTCAGCCTATGCACGCGTGCCTACCACAGCTGCCTTGTCTAGTTGCTGATGCTCCATCTTCGGTTGGTAATGACCAACTATTGGTCGTTGCTAATGCTATCATCGGACATTGTCAACATCCACCCCACCTCAATAATTTCTTCCTTGTCCCCCCCCCCCCCCCCCTTGCAGGGTGTCCAACACACCCACGTTGCGCCCCCTGGCAGACCTATTGGGGGACCACCTGGCGACGCTGCTGTCCCCCGCGTTCCTTATCCTGCGGCGCGTCACGTGGCAGGACCCCGCCGCATTCCTGGAGAAGATCGTTGCCCACGAGGTGAAGGTCCTTTTTCCTTACTGCTTTGTTAGTATGGTGGTAAATAGGATTCTCACCCACGTGTTGATGAAGTTAGTTTCTAACTCCTTGTTAATGTGCTGGTGTGGTAATAAGGATCAACATAGCCACTGCGGTGGTGTGGTTTTTTTAAAGCACTTTTAATACCGTGGTCTTAGAGAAGATTGTCGCCCACGAGGTGAGGGTCCCTTTTTTTAACTGTTGCCGATGGTCTTTCCCCCCCCCCGTTTTTGCGTCTAAGAACAAAGTCAAGCACATGACTGCGTCTGTTTTTGTGTCTAATAATAGGGATTTGTGTTGCCCACGAGGTGAGGAATCCCCTTTTCTTTGCTTGGTTGTAATGTAATAATGAGGAATTGGGTTGCCCACAAGGTTAATGTCCCCTTTTCTTGACTGTTGTTTTTAGTTTTATAACTAAGAAGGTCGTCGCCTATGAGGTTAGGTCTCTTTGGATAGATGTTCGTAGTCAAGTAATAGAGAAGATTGTTGCCCATAAGCGATGGATGTTCGGAGTCAAGTAACAGAGAAGATTGTTGCCCACAAGCGATGGATGCTCGTAGTCAAGTAACAGAGAAGATTGTTGCCCACAAGGCGATGGTTTCTGTTTTGTGTCACCAAGCTCCAGAACCCAATGTGTTCTGTTTTTGTTGCGCCCACGGGGTCATGGCTTCATTCAACCCATTGCCTCGTTTGATAAAAGCATATGACTCCCCATAAGGGTATCCGCTCTGGTAACCACCTTTTATCCTCATAATAACGTTTTTTTTGTCCGCAAGGTCCAATAAAGTATCCGCCATACAAAAAAAAATACAAGGCCCCTTCAATGACCCCGACCATCACACACACAGGCAACAAGCTTGTGCCATTCATGAAAACTATTGTAACATGCAAACTATTGTCACATGTAAACAATTGTAACATTGTAGATTGCGTCATTCACCCAGCCTCTGTCTGTGCTTCACTGCATGGTGGCTCTACTGAGCATGCCAACCGGGGCTGACACCTAGAAACGTTGCAGAAACTTAATTGCATGCGCGCACATGTGTACTTGCATATCTGCCCAACCACCGCTCGGTGCTGTTCCCCCTTGTCTCTGCACTGCCCACGTCCGTCACCAGGCTGTGCACCCGTTTGCCAATCTGCAGGACCTGAAGCAGCGGCTGGGGGTCGGCCGCCGGCTGTTTGCCTACCAGCATGCATCACTGCCGGGCGAGCCCCTCGTCTTCATCCAGGTGGCACTCACCGGTGGCATCCCTTGTCGCATCCACGAGCTGCTGCGCGCGCCGATGCACCCGCGCAGGGACTGGTGCCGCGAGCAGGACGCAACCACCGCGGTGTTCTACTCCATCACGTCCGCGCAGGTGAGTAAGACCGCGGAAGGGTGAATGTAAGTTTAGGGTCTAAGACATGCGTTGGCGGGCAATGGCCGCGCAGGTGAGGGCGTCTGCGCTGTGGGGAAATCATGGAGGTAACATGCAGGTGAGAGAGGGGACATGACAGCTGCGGGGTCAGATTGGAGGCTATTAGTCGTGCCAACGAGGGCGCTTGTGAGGGACGCTGTGGAAGGGAAAGTGAAGACTATGGGTATTAACAGGTCCTTCGGGGAAGTAGCCGCGCAGGCAAGGGCGGGTGGGCTGTACTGTAGGGTAAGCATGCACCGCGCATCAGATGACTTCCGTAAGGTGGGGGGGCACAGGGTGGAAGGGTGAGTGGCGTTGTGCGGTATATGGATTGTGGGGTAAAGTTGTGCGGTTTTAAGTGTTTGGAGACACATTAAAATTGTCAGGGAGCACAACATGGGGTGCTGGCACCCACGGCAGATGTGTGTGTGGCGGGGTATACACAGCAGCCTTTACTCCCAAATGTCTTGAGCACCTTCCCCCCCGCTGTGCCCAGGGATGTCGCTGTGATCGATCAGGCCTGTTCTCTCGCACAACAGATCCTGTAGTCAACAACAGCCTTTGGAGCTTCCAGTGGTGGAGGACCATGCATGGCACGGCCTTTGCAGGGTGGAATAACAGACAGGCCTTCTAAATCAGCCTGTCTTCCTAGTTAAGTAAACGGCAATGGTCTTGAAAGCTGAGGAGGGCATTGCTCAGGTGGGGCCATCATGGCCGCCAGGACCCGAGTCCTGCCACTTCGTCCTGACAGATCGGCCTCACAAATAACTCCAGCCTCCAATGGCTGGTGGGCTGGTAGGCCACAAGGTGTGCTAGTCAACATTATGCACACACTGATATAGTGCTTATAATCTATGTGCACACACCGTTGTATTGTTCACAAGTTATGCGGTGCTTGTCGTTCCTTTGGCTCTGTGCCCGCCCATCATCCCCCTTCACAGCCTGCCCCTTATCCTCCTTCACAGCCCGCCCCTTGTCCGCTTCGCTCACGTCCTTCTGTCAACCCTCATCGTCGCATCATTCTGTCACCCATTGTGGCTTGCACCAGCTATTGTCGTGCATAATGTATCATTCGTCTTGCATGGCATCCTTCTGCCCCCCCTCATTGCTTGCACACGTCACCAGAGCGGTCTCCGCGGCATCGAGCTGGGCCACTTCCTCATCAAGCGCGTGGTGGAGCAACTGCGCGCGGAGCTACCCAACATACAGGCACGGTTACTATAGCGGCCGGGACTGTAGTTCTGGCATGTGTACTATAACCAACAGAATGTGCCGGCATGCGCATTTGCTACAGCCCATGTGTATGTGCCGCTATGCGTGCTATTACCCCGCAGAATGCACTGGCACGGGAGACCGTGTGCGGGGATATTTTTAAGGTTTGGGCGTTGCGGTACCTCGGACAAGTGGGCCTACCCTTGGACAACTTGGACACGACGCTGTGCGCTACGCGCTAGCCAATAATAGCAGCCAACGGTGTCCGCCCCTACGTGAGGCCTCTAGCCGCTTCATACATGTGCGCGCCGCCTTCATAGCATGTGCTCGCCGCGTTGCCTTATACCCACCTGCCAGGTCTGTGCCCATGCCCCCAATAACCATATCGCACGCCCCCCCACCCCCTGCCTCCCTTGTGCAGACATTTGTCACCCTCAGCCCCATCCCAGGTTTCCTTCACTGGTTGCTGCCCAAGTTGCACACGGAAGGCTGGTCTGCTGCGGCTGTGGCGCATGACAGTCTAGGCAGCGCCATTAGCAGCAGAAGCAACAGCGACATCAGCAACATGACCAACATCAGCAATGGTAGCAGCGGCAGCATAGACCCTGGTCTTGCCCCCATGGCACGCAGACTTGACCCCGTGCCGGCGGGCGGTAGCCAGGCAGCGCAACAGCACGAGCACGAGCCGAGCCGGGACAAGCGCCAGGGATTGGCGGATGCCAGCAGCGGCCGAGCGGGAACCTCTCCACTTAGTGGGAACCCTGGGGCGGGCAAGGGAGAGCCTCTGTTCGCATCAGGCATCTCAGCAGCCTCCAATGACTCCCGGGTTGGTGCCCAGGGTCCGCAGGGCGCATGGATGACATATGGAAGTGGAGGGGAAGGGGGAGGGAGAGAAGGAGGGGGAGGGGGAGGGGGAGTTGACGTGCGCCAGCCATACGAGCGGCCGCTGCTGTCTGCCGAGGAGCAGGCGTCCATTCTGGCAGCCATCGCCAGCTCAGCATGCAAGCAGGAGTGGACAGGGGGAGATGCCAGGTGGGTGGGCAGGTCGACGCACCCTGGTGAGGTTGGTTCATGTATATGGTACCGCCTGGTACGCTTACACTAGGTTCACAAGTTGGTGCCATGAACCCTGTATCTGCCATGAAACCAAGGTCGATTATCCTGCGCCTTCCATGCTACCAGCAGTGTGGGGATGTCGTCTGCCAGGGGAAATTTGTATGAACTAGCCCACCGGTAAACAGGTGTGGCTGCTGTCATATGAGGCTTCCGTGTTTGCTGTCACATGAGGCTTCCGTGGTTGCTGGGGCCGCTACGTGCACTAATCCTTGTCAGATACACAGGACTGGTGACGTTTTGTACTTGGGCCGCTACGTGCACTCATCCTTGTCAGGACTGGTGAAGGTTTGTACTTGGGCCGCTACGTGCACTCATCCTTGTCCAATTCACAGGACTGGTGAAGATTGGTGCTTGGGCCGCTACGCGCACTAATCCTTGTCAGGACTGGTGAAGGTTTGTGCTTTGGCGGCTACGTGCTCTAATCCTTGTCCGATTCACAGGACTGGTGAAGGTTTGTGCTTGGGCCGCTACGTGCACTAATCCTTGTCAGGACTGGTGAAGGTTTGTACTTACGTGTGCGTCCGTGTCCGTAAAACCAGACAATTACAACGGGGCTTGGTGTACAACGTGCTGTCATCTGGGCTTGGGGACAGCCAGGCCAGCATCGGGCGCACCTTCACTCCAATGAAGGTGCCTTGCTTTCGCGCGCATTCTTAGCTCGACCAAAATATTTCTTGGATGTGTTCCCCACCCTGGGTACATACTTCTTGTTCTCGCCCTCGCCCACGCAGCACTCCACCACACCACCTGCGCGAGGCCTACCACCGCTTGCACGCCGTGCTGGCGCGCGCCGACTGGCACACGAATGCCAGCACGGCTGCGTGTCTGGAGCCCATCCTGATGCGGCTCTGCTGCCGGTATGGTGCTAGCAGCCAACATGTGTGATTGCTGTTGTGTGCCGGCGGTACGGTGCTAGCAGCCAACTTACTTGTGCGGCCGCTTGTTGTATAGCCATCAGTGTTCCCTACGCATGCCACCATGTCTGCATGCCACCATGTCTGCATGCCACCATGTCTGCATGCCACCATGTCTGCATGCCACCATGTCTGCATGCCACCATGTCTGCATGCCGCCATGTCTGCATGCCACCATGCCTGCATGCCGCCATGCCTTCATGCCACCGTGCCTGCATGCCACCATGTCTGCATGCCGCCATGCCTTCATGCCACCATGTCTGCATGCCGCCATGCCTTCATGCCACCATGTCTGCATGCCACCGTGCCTGCATGCCACCATGCCTGCATGCCACCGTGCCTGCATGCCACCGTGCCTGCATGCCACCGTGCCTGCATGCCACTGTGTCTGCATGCCACCATGTCTGCATGTGGTCAGCGCCACGGGGATGTGGTGGGCCCCATCCGCCTGTGTGTCGCCATCTGTTGATAGGTCCTGCTGTCGAAGTCTCCCCTTCCCTGTTCCTCTGGGGACCATACTGTCATTGTGGCTCTGGCCCCGCCGTGTCTGTTCAAGCAGTGGGTGGGTCACACCTAGGCAAGGCGAGGCCACAAAATATTTGTTCGCCCTGCACTGGTCCTGTCCCTGGCTGTGTGGTCTATAGTCCTGTCCCCTTGGCTTAGATAGTTAGAGTCATGTCATATGCTCCTCTTGGTCCTTCACTCGCAGAACAGCGAGCAGAGGGACTGAACGACGGGTATCACCGTCAACATATTCATGGGGCCATACCTTAATTAATAACAAAAGAAAGATATTTTTATATAAAAGAAGTGGCAAAGGCCAGGCCGTTTCCGGTCGGGCCTGTCTCCATGCCTGACTATGTGCCACGCGTACAGTCAAGGGCAGTGCTTCTACTAAGGGTTTTTGTCATTCGTCAACTTGTTGACTATTTGCCTCGGCACTTCGTCAAATGGTTGACTATTTGCCTCGGCAATTCGTCAAACTGGTTGACTATTTGCCGTGGCGCTTCGTCAACCCTGGGGGGGGGGGGGAGGAAGCTTTATTTCTTCATCATTAACTTAAGGTCGCTCACGCCTCACACACGCATGTAATGCATGTGGATAAAACACAATATCACTTGGTGGTTGTTGACAACTGCATTAAATACAGAATAATGACTAGTATCCTTCACAGCTAGGCCAGAGTCAAGTGTGCACAGCACGAGGCCATTAAACAACCATCACGTCCTCCTCACTGATATCAACAGGCACTACTGTCACAGTTTTGTCCGAGCTTGGCCCAGAGCTGCCGTCATCATCGGCCTTGCTCCTTTCTGTCTGGGCCCCCTCCTCGCCAGATTCCTCCTCGACAGAGTTTGAGGCGCTGTCAGATGATGCTGACTGGCCGCCATCTTCCTCTTCCTGCGCATTAGACCCATCGTCTTCCTCACGCTCTACTCTCTTGCGTTTGTCGCGACCCTGCCTGCCCTCCTTTCCATCTAAACTGCGGCCTAGGTCGACGATATTTTCCGTTTCTACAATTTCTCCAGCTTGCTTCTTAAACAGAGCATCTAAGGTGCTAGTCTTGAAACCTGCCAAACCGTTTTTCTTCGACATTCTCTAGCTCATGCAACACTACCTAAACATCGCCGCCGCCATTATCGAAACAATTTCGCATGCAATATTTTATCGCACATGAAAGTCGCCAGACGGCCTGAGGTCGTCACGTAATTAATACCGCCATCTTCCTCTTCCTGCGCATTAGACCCATCCTCTTCCTAAAGCTCTACTCTCTTGCGTTTGTCGCGACCCTGCCTGCCCTCCTTTCCATCTAAACTGCGGCCTAGGTCGACGATATTTTCTGTTTCTACAATTTCTCCAGCTTGCTTCTTAAACAGAGCATCTAAGGTGCTAGTCTTGAAACTTGCCAAACCGTTTTTCTTCGACATTCTCTAGCTCATGCAACACTACCTAAACATCGCCGCCGCCATTATCGAAACAATTTCGCATGCAATATTTTATCGCACATGAAAGTCGCCAGACGGCCTGAGGTCGTCACGTAATTAATACCATGATTGCCCAGGGCGATTACAGGTCTTTACAATCATGTAGGGATAATTTTTTCATGCCCTGGTCGGCTCAAGTCCTGCCTTGCTCGTCTTCAGTTTTGGTACCCGAGCATTGTTTTGAACCGTACTGACGTACTGTCTTTCCAAACCAACTCCAACTGCAGCGTACCTAGGATTCAGATGGTACGGGCTGACGGCCTGACGCCGCGCCGCTGGACCTTAGGTCTGGCCTTCAGGACTTACATGGTTGACGAATACCCTAAACATTTCGTCAAACCGGTTGACGAACTTCGGAACATATTCGTCAATTGGTTGACGAATTGCCGAGTTGGTTGACGAATGTGGTTGACGAATTGCCCAAAATGGTTGACTATTTTACTACTATTTTCAAAATTCGTCAACCGGTTGACGAAATAGTCCCGTTAGTAGAAGCACTGGTCAAGGGTCCCGCCGTCGTCATCCGCAGTGTGCTTCGGCATCATGCTCCTGCGTGGTCGCATGGCATCATTCTGGTTGACCATCCGGAAACCTCCCCCCCAGGAATGGAGCGGCTGCACCTTCCTTGGTATCCTATAGACCGGACCACCCTCGGTATCCTATAGACCGGACCACCCTCGGTATCGTATAGACCGGACCACCCTCGGTATCATATAGACCGGACCACCCTTGGTATCCTATAGACCGGACCACCCTCGGTATCCTATAGACCGGACCACCCTCGGTATTCTATAGACCGGACCACCCTCGGTATCCTATAGACCGGACCACCCTCGGTATCCTATAGACCGGACCACCCTTGGTATCCTATAGACCGGACCACCCTTGGTATCCTATAGACCGGACCACCCTCGGTATCCTATAGACTGGACCACCCTCGGTATCCTATAGACCGGACCACCCTCGGTATCCTATAGACCGGACCACACTTGGTATCCTATAGACCGGACCACCCTCGGTATCCTATAGACCGGACCACCCTCGGTAACCTATAGACCGGACCACACTTGGTATCCTATAGACCGGACCACCCTCGGTATCCTATAGACCGGACCACCCTCGGTATCCTATAGACTGTACCGCTGATGTTGCCATCAACCGATCCCGAACGTTCCGCCAGTTGGCAATTGCCAGCTGCCCTCTCGTTCGATGCACAGCTGTCATCTCCGCTGGAGACCTTCAGATGCTGGACTGACACTCAGCTAGGAGTGGCGGCATCTCGTGCGCTGGTGTGTGCTCCCCATAATTCGGCTGCCTCGTTCGCTCGGAGCAGGTACTTGATAGCGGAGAAGAAGCGGGGGCGCGCGCTGGACCCGGTCGCCAACTTCCACCTGAGCGGTGGTGCAGTGAGTGCCTGCTACCTACCCTAACTGCTGCCCTCAACTTAACGCTTGCCTCTGCTCCTGCATCTCCCTTCCAGGCAAGGCATTGCCTGCGTTTGATGAATGCCTTTGTGCTTGGTTGGGCGACCATTGGCAGGGACCTTATGCTGCCTTCCATGGCGGTGGACTCCCTGCACCAGCAGCGCAACCCTGGAGATCGTCTCAAACTCCGCCAGGGATCAATACTTTTGTTGCCAGGCTAGATTGCAGCTTGCCTGCTTGCAACGGAACATTCTGTGCTTGCAATAATTGGAGGCGGCAGACAGGCACGCAATGACACCAATGGAGGGACAGGAGGGGCTGTAGTTAGACAGTCTACAGTTCGTGCTGCGTGTGCCACACTAGACAGGCCGGCTGGTTGCTGGAGACATCCATGAGCTGCCAGGTTTGTGTGGCTTCTTTTTTAGCCGGTCAAGTGGCTGCTTGGATGGCTGCCTTAGTGGGCGTGTCCATGTTGCTGCCTGGGTGTATGGTGGAGTTGAGATGGGGGGTGGGTTGTGCTGGTGATCTGCATCAGTGCGCATTTGATGCTGGATGCCCCTCCGATGTTATTTAGGGAACGCACCTTGCTGTGTGGAAATGGAGCCGCGATCAACCGCGGCATGCAAGGAAACGGTCTATGAAAGCTTGAATGCCGGGAAGATAGCATGCTGTCTTTGTAGCTTAGCTTTGTGCGATGTCGCCAACCTTTTTTTTTTCAGCGGTGTACATCAGATCCCTGGTCTGGGGGGCCAGCCCAAATCTATCTACTCCAGCTGTCTATCCACTCCAGATAAAGCTGTCTATGTCTATGCGGGTTGGCTGCCTCCTCCATCCCAACCTCTAGGCTCTGGTCACTTGTCGCCACTTTTGGATCTCAAGTCTCAAGTCAGCAGTCTCTAGTACCGAGTCTGTATCATGGCTTTCCTCGTACTGCCGAGCCCTGGCTGACCTCCGAGTTTCCCCAGTCCCATCGTATGCATATGCATCCGCCACGGGTGCATCCGCCGTGTGCTACGCCAGGAGCTGGCACAGGTCAACTGGATGGCCGATACCTCTGCTGGCGCGCTTGCCCAGAGTGCGGGCATTATGGTCAACTATCGATACGAGTGAGCACCCTGGCCCTCACAACTAGCTTTTGAGTAGTAGTAATAAGTAATTTGTGTTAAAGTGAGCTCTTTAGCAACTTGAGTAGTAGCAGTTAAGTAAGCGGGCATCGTGAACCATGGTCAATTATTGATGTATAATCAAGTGCCCGTATGTATAAACAAGTGATGTATAAACAAGTGTTGATGTATAATCAAGTGCCCGTAGCAAAGGAAATGTGTAGCAGCAGTGGTAAGTAACCGATGGCAAGTCGTAAATAGTACTATTGCTTCAGTCTATCATACGATACCAAGTTGGAGAAAGAGATATGTAACCGATGGCAAGTCGTTAATAGTACTATTGCTTCAGTCTATCATACAATACCAAGTTGGAGAAAAAGATATGAGGAATCAGGGCATGCCTGCTGCGGCCATTAAGGCTGCAATTTTGTTTACTAGTGAAGTAGCCTATGCTTGCAAGCTTATGCTTGCGTGTGGCAGACTGGCAGCATACATGACCGTGGTACGTTTGCAAAGGTCAGTACGATGTCTGTGGAGGTGTTCAAACTTTGTCCTTGACAGTCAATGATTCTCGTCTTGGGCATTCAATGTGCAGCACCTCTGACTGCTTGCATGGCTCCGTTTTTTAGGGATTTCTGTGGCATCAAAATGCCTGCATACATGCATATGTGCAAGCTGCATCTGGGATTCTCTTGGATTTGGGTAAACCTGCGACGTCATTACTCCCATTTTACACTGCCACCAGAGCTATCTTTTTTTCTTTTCTTTTTTTTTTTTGTTAAGACGCCTGTATCACAGGAGGCCTCACTGCTCACGCCTCAGTTTTTCCGGTCCAAACGGAGGATGTTTGTGGGGGAGGACGACAAAATCCTTGTGCTTTACGAATCGCTGACAGCATTAGAAGCATGGCAGCTTTGCCGATTCTCTGCTGCTCACCGCACGGCACTTTAGTTGCTGGGCCGCCAAGTCTGGGGTGGTGTGGCACGTTGAATGCTTTCAGTGCATTGCACTCCTCGTGGCGCACACGTGCTTGAATTGAGCAGTGGCAGCTGATGCCGTGACAACCCACCCTTGCATTCGGCACTTATATCTTTAGCTTACCGCCTGCCGCATTCATGGACTTGTGTGTGTACCTCATTTTTTCATGATCAGGTTGTTATAGTTGCGTGTATTATCCCCGTGTCGCCTCCCAGCCCCCCGGCCACGTATGAATGTTCTCCACCCGGTCTGTCAGCCCAGGCATCAGCCTGGACAATCAGCTTGTTTTTGTTGCCATCACACTACATTGTCAGATCATTTGCTGCCCGGTGCATCGACTCACAGCTCTTATGTGGCATAACCATTCCTCAAGGCTGGCCGCCAACTTTCTGTCACAGGTACAGCACTGTTGGCATGTAGTGTAGTTGTTGGTTGCCTGTGAGTGGTGGGCTAT
Organism: Mesostigma viride; assembly: GCA_009746045.1. Lineage (NCBI taxonomy): Eukaryota > Viridiplantae > Streptophyta > Mesostigmatophyceae > Mesostigmatales > Mesostigmataceae > Mesostigma > Mesostigma viride. Next base: position 82,875 of record RPFO01001109.1, on the reverse strand, counting down.
GCTTGAGTCTTGTCATACACCCCAGCACTTATTCTTGAGCTAACATTATTTCCTCTGTGGTGCTTGCCTGACTCTTCATGCTCTCCCGGGGTTTGACCGTCACTGTGTGACACTCACTCAACATGGGGAAACCTCGCGGTTTGCCTTGGGAACAGCCTGCTGAAGATCGAGTCAAACAGCTGTAGCTATCTCTCTGGGAATAGGGTATCTGCTGCATCCAACCTGTTGGCCACAGCATCGGGGTTGTAGAAACCTTCATGACAGTAGTGCTCATGGCATGGGAGATGCCAAGATATATGTGCATGGAGTGTGCAATAGCCAGTAAGTGCGTAAATAAGTAAGCAAGCAAGTAGAACGATAACTTTATTGTAAACAATAGTAAGTAAGCAAATAAAACGTAAATAAGTACGTAAGTGCCATGCGCAGAGGCATGGGCCACGGAGTGCTATGCTAATCTCTTGAACGTTACTTGGTAGTATAATAACACAATCGGGCCCTTCTTTGTCACCTCACCAGCATCCTTGCGCTTACCAGGTGCAGCATCCTTGGAACGGTCCCAGCGTGAGTTTCCTTGCCACAGAATGCCATGCTAATCTCATTCATATAAGAACAAACACGTTAAATAAATTTAACTTGGAAAATTAAATCAGAATCTAAATTAAAGCCTGAATAAATGCATGCCTAACTGTGCATGCATATAAGCAAATTTGCCCCCCATGCACTAGGATGTGTCGAGACTCGGGATCGAAGCTATACATGCCGTGTTGTCACAACTGATGGGACATTAAATTACTTTTAAGTGGACTGCTCCCTCCCATATATTGAATTGCTCAAGACAAGTACTGATCTGGACGTATGAGATCGAGTCATTACAGTAGAAATCACAACAATACTTGCTGCTGGCCATAAATGGTTGGAGCGAAATCCTGCGCTAGCCCATTGATCGTGTGCTTGTCAGGTTGACCTGTGGATACAAAACAATACAGCTAGTGGTCGCTGTGATCAATTAATTAATTGAAACATATCTCCGTTGGGAGTACATATATTCTGATCAGGCACTCCGCAAAGGTGAAAACCGTTTGCGTTCAGGGCCGGGCCGCGGAAAACGCGGAAAAACGCGATCTGCAAGTGAATCCGACCGTAATCGAACTGGGGACCTCTCGCACCAACTTTCGCTGACTATAGGACGGACGTCTCCGGTTACCATGGCATCGCCAACTTACACCTACAGTCATCCGCAAAAGTTCTCCTTTCCGGGGAGTGATGCAAGCCTTTCGGATTTGGTACTAGATAAATCACTCGAGATCTGTGTGTAGGAGTACTACACACGTGTCCACTCGAGACATATAGCACATATCGCTAAGTATATAAGTAAGTACTTGCGTGTCATGCGCAAAAGGCACATGTGCCACGGAGTACAATGCTAATCTCGATCATTAGAAAAAATAATTACACAAAAGTTGAAACAAATATCGTCTGCATCATTCCCCAACCATTAAGCACTAGATGGGGATGTAATCCTCATCCGAGCTGTCCTCTACTGTACTGGCAGACACGGCAGTAGTGTAGCGGCTATCCTCAGGGCCAATAACCTCCACCTGCGGACTTTTACCCTGGCTAGCAACGGGCCGCGGGGCCCGTGGGGAGAAAACAGGAGCATACCCCTCATGAAGGTGCTTATCGCAGATGGCAGCCCATTTCTCCTTCTCCACCAAAACGCAGCCTTGACAAACATTTTGAGCTGTCGTCGGCATTCCCGTCGACAGCAGCACGTGCGACATCAACTCCTGCGGACGCCAACCTTTTTGCGCTGATCGAAGCTCTCCCCCCCGGTCTGCCTCCCTCGACGCAGTGCTCTACGCCAAATTCGTCGCCCATTCCCAAGAAAACCCGAACTTCCCATACCAAATGGGACGTCCACCGCTTCGGCGCCGGCCAGCGGGATTTTTGCATCTTGGAAATCTTTACGCTCACGAAGGAACAATGTGACGATGTTATCAAGTTCCTGGCCCGCCATGACGAACTTTTCCTGCCTACCCCTGGCGACAAGGTCACCAAGCCCGCCTGGGAATGGCTGCTTCAAGAACCGGAGGCGTACTTGAAGGCAGTCATCATGTGCAGCTACCTGCGCTGCGACGCCCACGACATCACCCAGATTGGCTACGCTGGCCTCAGGAGCCTCCTGCATGAGCGCAGACGGGCAGCCACAGCAGCTGCAGCATCCCCGCAGAGCAGCACCTCCCCCAGCACGGACTCCATCCGAGCTGCAGTGGCGGAGCAGCTGGCGCCGATGGCTGAGCAGCTCGCCGCCCTGAACGCGCCTGACGGCCCACTCAACACTCTCTCGGCCAAGGTCAACAACATTGAAGCCAGAGTCGCCCTTAAGCTCCAGCCTCAGTTTACTGCTACGCAAGAGCACATTGCCACCAAAGTTTCCGAGGCCACAGCCACTGTGACCACCCGCCTTAACCAGGTGGAAGGCCGAGTCGGCCAAGGCACCGTGAAACTTGAGGCAGTTGCCGCCAAGGTAGACGCCCTGGCCACGCAGGTCCCCGAGATCGCCGAGCGAACGGCCACCATCGCCGCCCAACCTGCTGGTAGGGCTAGTGATGACCCCTCGACTCGCGCCTCCTGGGCGGACCTGCTCAAGAGCCAGGCATCCTCTACCACGACCGCCATCACCACCAAGCTCCAGGAGCTGGAAGACACGCGCCGCGAGGCCGCTGACCGCGACCGTCGCCGCTGCCGGGTCATCCTCAGGCGCTTCGACATGCTGCCGGAGGAGACCCCAGACTCTCTTCTCGACGAGCTGAAGAAACAGCTCTTGGCGCGCATGCAGCTGCCAGGTGCGATACTGCAGGGCGCCTACCGCCTGCCCCATCCACGGGCCAAGGCTGGGCCCCCTCCAGTGGTCCTCACCTTCAGCGACATCACAGCCCGAGTTCGGTTCCTCTCTCGCCGCAAGAAGCTGGTGGACACCTCCTGGTCGCTTGACGACGACCTGACGCCAGCCCAGCAGCAGCAACGCCGCGATCAGTGGCCCGACTACATCCGCCACAAGACCAACCCCGAGAAGCCCCAAGTGTACTGGCGGGGCGGGGACCTCTACGTCAACAAGAAACTGTGGAAGCCCCCCCGGGCTTCCCCGGGATAGAGCACTCCAGCTAGTTGTCTAGATGGGGGCAATCGATGATGGGATAGCTTAGGCATTACAGCACTTGAAACGATATTAGCGCACAGCGTTATAGTACCTTCAATTAGCTCTGGCACCTTGTGGCCATCAGCTTGCGCCTTAATTAGCCGACGTCTTGAGCCCACCTCACATTTGTAGCATAAGCTATGCGTCAGCCTACCTATGGTATTGCACTGGTTGTATTGCACCCACAGTGTTGCGCCCCGGCACCATGCCGTGGAGAGAGCGCTCTGTGGCCTGCCCACCTGCGGCAGTGAGAGAAGCTAGGGCGCCCTCCCTCCTTCTCACTGTGTATATAGGGTTGAAGGTTCCTTTACTCTGTATTGGCACCCACGTGACGCAGTCACGTGCTTATTAATTAATTAATTAATTCTCCTTGTCAATCATGCGGGCACGGAGTACGGATAGTCCCAGAAGCCCTGCATCTTCAAGCAGTTGTGTCACATAGGTCCGGGTCACGCCGCGCCGGTGCCGGGCGCGCACAAGTTTGCGGCCAGTGCATGGGTTGCGATGGGACCGTACAAGGGGACCCCGCCATAGGAGGAGGTGTCTACCTGGTTGGGCCGTCTCAGTAAGCCCCCTGGCAGGGCCCACATCGGTATTCACCTGGTCTGTGCGGGCAAGATGGCCGGCAAAGAGGAGGCGGCGGTGTCGGATGGTATCAGTGCCAAGAGGGAGCTTGCAGTAGAGCGCGGCCCGGGTGCGGCGTTCTTGGTAGCGGACGCCGAGGATATGACGGAGCATTCTAGCCTGACGGTGCTGTCAAGCTCAGTGCTGGCTCAGCGCCTGGTCCATGCAGGGTCCACGCCTCGCAGCCGTAAAGGAGGATGCTGAGGACAATTAGGGCCTTGAACAGAGTGCGCTTGCGTCGCTCACTCAGGTAGCGGCACTATTACAATTAGATCGGGTCCATGCAGAACCTGTCGAGGCGACGGAGGGCCGCCCAGGCCTGGCCAATGCGGGTGTTGATGTCGTCGGCCGTGGAGGGAAGCCAGCTGCCAAGGAGCTTGAAGCGAGTCGCCGGGGGGACGGGGCTGCCTTCCCGAGCAAGAGGAGGGTGGGTGGGGCTATATCCCAGCAGTGAAGCCGACGGCCATGCATGACCTCCGTTTTCTTGCTGATCATAAGCCCCATGCACCGCCCGCGCTTCCAGTGATAAGCTGTCTAGGGCTCCAGAGTTGGGCTGACTCCGGGGGTTCCACGAGCGTCGTGTCATGCATCAGCGTAGATCAGATCGCTCAGGCGGTAGGGTGGGTCAACCCCGCCGTACATAGCTGGCGTACTCCGTACGTGACCTCAATCCCCGGCGGGCGCCCCTCCACCCGGGCGAAGCGGGCTTGTGCACGCCGCATAATATACTCCACCATAATGATGAATAGAAATGGGGAGAGCACACAGCCCTGCCACACCCCGGTGTGCAGGGGGAACGCCGGAGTGACGTCGTCAGCGGTATACGGACCTGGGCTTGGGACCCTTCATAGTGACTGGAGGATGATCTCAACGATGTACGATGGGACACGGAACAGGATCGAGTGAAGGACCACCCATAGGGCCGGCGTCCCATATAATCGTATCGAATGCCTTGGTGTAATATCCAGGAAGATCAATAGCAATGGCAAGAGGCCGGGGGCCAGGCGGCCCACTAGTCCTCGATTAGGCGGCGCGCGGTTTAAATGGTGACCACAACACTGTCAATTGCGACCAACACGGAAGCCCATCTGGGACTCACCTAGGTGGCCGGATCAAGGCTGGGGCGCATGCGGTTCAGTCGGCAGCATGCAGGAGATGCATGAAGACTTTCAGCACGCAGCCTCGGAGGCATACCGGTGCCGCGCAGTGTATAATCATACGCAATACGCTATCGTACGCGGCCCTGGCAGGTGTATAATGTATAATACGCTTCATACGGTGTATTATACGCTAATCGTACGCTAACCCCTTAAAAGTATGTTTTTGCATGGTTTTGATGATCATTCATCAATCTGACCAACCCAACATGTTCTCCAGCATCACAAGTTTGGCTTTATATGCCACATTAGCACATGGCCTTGCCAATGTCCTCACTACCTAGAACAACAAGCGCTGTCCCTAATGAATAGTTACTCAATAAAAGCACAACAAAACGTCAAGTTTATATTCAACTAGGGGTACTGCATGAATAAGACATTTTGCCAGAAATAAGACACATTGCCTACTCATCGTAGGCCGGCCATTACTAATGGTTCTGCATGAAGCAAGGATACAAAAGGCTTTATGGCTGGCATGCAGGCTAACAAAGTGCACCGGATGGCCCAGCAGTAGTGCGCCCAGAGCCGGCCATGCCGCAGGAGCTGGCCGGCATCAGCGGACTGCCAATCGGAGGCGTCGGTTTCTACAAGGTCAGTAAGCTTGCCTTTGGCTGCCGCCCGCGCATCACGGCCTGCTTCCCGGCGTCACTACCCGCCTTTCTCTTCCTGGCCTTGTCATCCTTCTCCGCCTGCTCCCTCAACAGCTTGAGACGCAATGCCTTGGGCGGCTTCGAGCATGGGCACACTTTCGCATCCTTGGCATACGTGCCGCCCATGATATGGCACCTTCCTCGGGTAGAAGAACCCTTGAAATGTGCCTTGCATTCTGAGCACGTCATTTGGTAGTTATTTGTCTGCTGCCCATCCTTGAAGACACGCTCTTTGCTAACATATGTCCAAACATCCTCAGAATCAGCCTCTAACTCGTCGGCCCCATCATCATCATGGTCCATCTCCTCACTATCCGTATCAAGGAGACAACCAGCGCAGGCCAGAAATCGGGAGAATCCGGACCATGGTAGCTCGAGCCTGCCGTTATCTTGTCCGCGTGTTCGAGTCGTTCAGGATGATGAAGATGAATGGTGATGGAAATGTGTATCCTTGTGCATTGAAATTATGGCTGGCTTACGTGTAGAGCGACTAGATGACCTAGACGGTGGGGCCGGAAACAGCATGCGTGATCAGGGCGTGTGTTTCGAGCCTAACTGGCCGGGAGTGTCTAGTGGTGAGCACCATTGCTGCGATCGCTCTCCCACCATTTACGAGGAAATACCCGCAAATGGAAAACCATTGAAAAGGTAGCTAGTCAGTCATCACGTTAGCCATGCCATGATTCCAAACGTCCAAGAACTGCACACGGTAGTTATTATAAATAGTGACGTACGGAACCTTTTTGCCACTTGGCAATCAGGTCCGTCACTATTTATCCGGCGAAAACCATGCACTCGCCGGCATCTATTCCGCGTTAAGTTCACGTGAACGTGGCGCGGAATTGATGCCGGCGAGTGGTTTTCGCCGGATAAATAGTGACGGACCTGATTGCCAAGTGGCAAAAAGGTTCCGTCACTATTTATAATAACTAAAACGTCGTAGTGTGGGGGCCGATATCTATCGTACCACTGATGCCTACTGCAGTACCGAATCTCGCCTTAACGATATTCCAACCGGGCATATTTTCCCTTCTGGCACTTTCGTTTGGCCTTCTGGTATCCGGTATTCGGAAATACCCGTGTCACCACAGGGATTCAAACCCCCGACTTACGAGGTCTTAGTTATTATAAATAGTGACGGAACCTTTTTGCCACTTGGCAATCAGGTCCGTCACTATTTATCCGGCGAAAACCACTCGCCGGCATCTATTCCGCGTTAAGTTCACGTGAACGTGGCGCGGAATTGATGCCGGCGAGTGGTTTTCGCCGGATAAATAGTGACGGACCTGATTGCCAAGTGGCATCGGTTTTCTCTGAATATAGTTTAATTAACGCATGCGGGAAAGATAAGGCCGCCATGCCTTGGCCTGGATGTGGAAGGCTGTCTGCGACATGGGCTGACTAATTCGATCTGTACAAAGGGTTTCCTGCTCGCCCGAATTTTCCTTGGATGACCCGGTTGTTTATAAGGGTCGGTGGCTATTAATTAGCGGTCCGAGAAAATTAATTGTAGGTTTTATACGACTTCACTTGCAAAGATTCGTGTTTGGTTGCACCAGCTGAGGTTAGGTGGGGACCTGTAGGGTCGGCTGGTTGCTTACCGAATCTTTGGCTGATTTGGGTTATTTAGTGAGTCGTGATTAATTATTGTATAGTGGATTCGGACCGGCCCAAGGGGTCGATGGGCGCGTTTTATGGTTGTCAGTCTTGGGAACCTTGTACAACTACCTGTACGGTTAACGCACTAGCCTGGGGGTGCGTGGCCACGCTGTTTGTAGTGGCGTTTTCAGCACTGTTCAGGCCGGTGTGTGACGCATGCCGGTGTTAATTAATTTAGGATGATGTCAGCTTGTGTGTCGGCGGGCCATGCCTTAAGCAAGCTAGGCAGGCAATGATCCGCAATTGTTTCTTTCAGAATGGCGGCAATGGCCGCCTGTGCAAAATTGCACATTCTAGCGCGGGTTGCATCTGTCTTGTAGCCGAGGCAGATGGTGGCACAACCGCTAAGTTGTTCGACCAAGCATAGTATAGTTGGTCGTGCAACGGAAAGAAAATTTAAATTTACCCCCATGTCGTTTTCCCCGGCTGCGGGTCTTTTTGACATGGGCGAAGGATGGGGCGCTACTCCGGCGGTTTGGCCAGCTTCGGCGGAGCTGTTTATAAGGTTCTAAAACAGCTCTAGTGTCACATCGCAGGCTTGCCACCTTGCGATGGTGCGTGGGACGTGACCTGGACTCAAAAGGTCCCGAACCAGGTTCCTGTCAGCAACGACCTTTTTTTGTCATAAAATATTTTTTGTGGCGGCAGGTCAGTTGTCCAGCTGCCCCTGCCGAGGAGGGGTGGTTGGGGACAATAGGAGCCGCGCGAAGTTGCGCTCCGAAGCTAGAAATTTCCCTATTGCGAGACTCGAGTTGGGGAGGGCGTCTCAGGGAGGCGAGGCTACGCCAGACCTTTGTCGTTCCTTTTCGTCTCAGCACCTGCTGCGCGGCTCAGTCTATTATGGTGTCGTAAAACCTCTTTCCTTTTTGGACGGTTCCGGAATTGCGAAATGCTGGCTCTTTTTGAGGGCTTGCTTTTGGGGTGGTCACCGGCTTGTGTCGCATTGTAACCAGCGGGCCCCTGCGGGGGTTAATATAGCCTAGCGCGGGCTGAGTCGCCATTTAAGATGTTGCGACACGCTCTTTCGCGCACGGTGGTCATGAGTTTAATCGGCGCAATGGGGTTGGCGCCAGGGGGGGTAATTGGGTGGAGGCTTCTTGCTTCCGCGTGCGGATTGAGAAACCTTAAGGCCACTGTTAACTGCTGCATTTGTGGCAGGGCTCCACTTATTGTATTCAATCAAATGCTGGTCTTCTTGGGAGCTGAGTGATCTTAATCGGTTTTCTCTGAATATAGTTTAATTAACGCATGCGGGAAAGATAAGGCCGCCATGCCTTGGCCTGGATGTGGAAGGCTGTCTGCGACATGGGCTGACTAATTCGATCTGTACAAAGGGTTTCCTGCTCGCCCGAATTTTCCTTGGATGACCCGGTTGTTTATAAGGGTCGGTGGCTATTAATTAGCGGTCCGAGAAAATTAATTGTAGGTTTTATACGACTTCACTTGCAAAGATTCGTGTTTGGTTGCACCAGCTGAGGTTAGGTGGGGACCTGTAGGGTCGGCTGGTTGCTTACCGAATCTTTGGCTGATTTGGGTTATTTAGTGAGTCGTGATTAATTATTGTATAGTGGATTCGGACCGGCCCAAGGGGTCGATGGGCGCGTTTTATGGTTGTCAGTCTTGGGAACCTTGTACAACTACCTGTACGGTTAACGCACTAGCCTGGGGGTGCGTGGCCACGCTGTTTGTAGTGGCGTTTTCAGCACTGTTCAGGCCGGTGTGTGACGCATGCCGGTGTTAATTAATTTAGGATGATGTCAGCTTGTGTGTCGGCGGGCCATGCCTTAAGCAAGCTAGGCAGGCAATGATCCGCAATTGTTTCTTTCCCCTCCCTCCCACCCTGGAGGCTTCTTGCTTCCGCGTGCGGATTGAGAAACCTTAAGGCCACTGTTAACTGCTGCATTTGTGGCAGGGCTCCACTTATTGTATTCAATCAAATGCTGGTCTTCTTGGGAGCTGAGTGATCTTAAAGGTTCCGTCACTATTTATAATAACTAAGACCTCGTAAGTCGGGGGTTCGAATCCCTGTGGTGACACGGGTATTTCCGAATACCGGATACCAGAAGGCCAAACGAAAGTGCCAGAAGGGAAAATATGCCCGGTTGGAATATCGTTAAGGCGAGATTCGGTACTGCAGTAGGCATCAGTGGTACGATAGATATCGGCCCCCACACTACGACGTTTTAGTTATTATAAATAGTGACGGAACCTTTTTGCCACTTGGCAATCAGGTCCGTCACTATTTATCCGGCGAAAACCACTCGCCGGCATCAATTCCGCGCCACGTTCACGTGAACTTAACGCGGAATAGATGCCGGCGAGTGGTTTTCGCCGGATAAATAGTGACGGACCTGATTGCCAAGTGGCAAAAAGGTTCCGTCACTATTTATAATAACTACGGTGCAAAGGCAAAAAGCCGGAGGACAGCACTTTCAAATGTGCGGCGGGAACCAAAAGCCTGCGGATGCCAGAAAACATCGTGTTGCTATAGCCATGGCGCCTGTTGATATGCTACGATCGATAGGTACGTGACCACCGCGATCTCAGTTGCTGGCAGACCGCGATCTTGGCACATTTTGTCTTCTTGAACGGTGCCTTCCTGTCCTGCCAATACACGCAGCCATATGCATTATTGATCTTGGCCAAGTGGCACCTTGCTGCTCACTTGTTTCTACTACTCGGCGCGCCGCAGCCTAGTCTAGAAACTTTCGCTTCACCCGAGCTGTAAACTGATGCCGGAGCCAAAAATACACAAAAAATACGCAAAAAAATACGCGATACGCAAGAAATACTTTCTGAGCTATCTGCTCATTTTATAGTTATGTTGCGGCGGGCTCAAAGGGGGCCGATCTGCCGCCTGTAGCGTAGCTCTACCGTACGTCACCTACACCATGTTAGGTGCTTGTTGTTACTTAGGACTAGAGAGAGAAAGGGACCGGCGGTGCGCCGGTACTAGTGCCTACTGGCAACCGTGCCCGCCCTTGATTGAGGGGGCGCGGCGCCTTGAGACATGTGCTTTGTTTTCCATTTTCACACCGTACTTAGAGTGGTGTGGTGAACGTAGGGAGGCCTTTTTGCAGCTTCGCAACTTGATCCCAGCATTTGCTGGCAAGGTCGGCTGGCCGCTATGGCGGCTGCGCTGAATGTAAGACGATGCTATCGGCCTCTCCGGGCGTGGAGAGGCCTGGAATAAAAGTCTTTATGATCGCCACCTACCGTTACAGGCCACGGTAATGGTTGTTGGGTGGGGGGCTCTACGATTTGAGTAAAAGGGTGTGATTTCCGGCGCTGGGCCCACTGACGATTCCCCTCTACCCCTGGGTGCGGCAAGCAGCTTCCTGACACTGGGGAAGCTGCGTTTTTAGTCGGACAACGTCAGGGAAGGAGCCATACAGGCCAGGGCCAGCGGCTACGGTGGAAAGAATCACAGGTGGAGGCGAATCTGCCTTAAACGTGGAGATCAGGAGATGGCTAGCGCGGGGTGCCTGGGTAGCCCATAACTACCAGGAGCCTGACAGCGGACCCAATCTTTCGGCCTGTGGCCAGACGGGAGTTTCGGGGAGGATGCGGGGCTGGAGCGAATCTTGGTGGGAGGAGCGCGCTCTTCATAATTGCCCAGTTTTTCAGCAAAGGCAGCGGCTGCCGTGGGTCGGGGGGGGTCCTGTCGGCATGGGGAGGTCGGCAGGCACTCTGTACCCTCTCGGCGCTCCGGCGAGCAGGCCCCTTCTGCCCTTGGCGATAAGGGAGAGGTGGGAAGCTGCGGAAAACCGTGGGTATTCATGCGCACTTACAAAAAATCTGGTTAAGAAACTCTACAGCGCCTGGCAAGCCTGGAAAAAAATTTCCCCCTCGCGGGGGGCGCGTGAAAACTAAACACTAAGGCTCCGCTACGCCCGCCCAAAGGCGGCGGGCTCCGCTTTGCCTTTGCCGTTTTCACGCGCCCCCCACGAGGGGGGGTGCGTGTGGAACCCGGCAGTGCGGTCTGGCTTTGTTTTAAGAAAATGCATTATATACCATAATAAAGCTCCACTCGGCTGCGGCTGCGCCAAGGCTCGTGACACCATGGCGATGGTGAGCCTTGGCGCTAGGAGGTCCGCAGCCATCATTATCACCACGATGGGGGGTAATGGAGCCAGTGGCAGTGGCTCTACCCTCGGGAAATCCCAGCGGCTTTGCCGGTGGGCTGGTGATGGTGGTTGGGTGAGCTGGAGACGTTCCCAGGTGGCATAAGTCCTAAAGCGGCAGCACTGGGATGCGCCCCTCTAAGAAGGGGAACGCATGTGGCTCCGCCCTGCGTCCGCCGGGAGACCGTAGCGGCCACACGGGGGCGGGAAGGGGGGCATCATCATGCCAACAAGAGCCCAGCATTCCAAGTGGTTGCGTTCCTACCACCAGGGCTGGAAACGGCCTGGGTGGCCAGAGATGGTGATGTGGGACAAGATTGGACCAAGGGGGCATGTGCTGGGCCCCAGCATGGTGAACTGGCCTAACTTGACAATGACTTGTACAATGATTTTGAGGGTGTGGCTAGGCTCAACTGTTAAAGCCTGCACACACTTATTGTAATAAACTTGTTTCTCTGGTAGGAAGGCACTCCAATGGACCTTAGCTTCAGCCCCTGCGCTCCGATCATCGCATCGTCACCGCAACGAAAATGGCTGACGGCGGTATGGCTGACGGCGGAGTTCAGATCTTTTGCATCTGAGCCCCAAATTCGGTCAGACCACTCGCATTCGATGCGCTTTTTTGAGACGCACCCGCCAGTATAATCGGTTACGGCTGAAACGCAGTATTGCGGAAGTTATCACGTGACAGGCAGCTATGACGACCTCTAAAGCAAAACGGGGTTTGGAAAAGGAGCTTACCGGCTCCCAGCCCAACCCGCTCGCCATCGTTCTTGCCCAGCCGCCTGGGCTCGCCAACCCACCGCCAGCAGCCCCATCGCCCAGCGCCTCGCCTGAGCCCAAGAAACCCTGCCACGCTCGCAACTGGAGCAAGTTCCTCCCCGGCGACCGACGATTCGCCTGGACCGTGTGGCAAGAATTGTCGCCGCAGGAATGCATTGAGGTTCTCCAGTTCCTCGAACAGGAGCGGAAGCTCTTCGTGCCCAAGGGGGGGGCGGCTATCGACTACAATGGAGACATGTCCTGGCTCTATGCTTTGGACGAAGTACAACAACGCCTGATTATCTTGACCAGCCAATTCCAGAGCCACCTCTCCGACCTCACCCGCACGCTCCGCACCCCAGCCCCCGCACAGCCGGCAGCCCCATCGGCTTCCTCCCTCTGCAAGGATGACCTCCGCGCAGTGCTGGAGGAGCACGTGACCTGGCCGCTGGCCGAGCAGCTGACATCGCTGAACACCACGCTCAACAAGGTCGAGGCCCGGGTCTCCAACGTGGAAACCAAGGTCGTCCACAAGCTCCAACCCCAGTTCACGGCTCTACACACCGCGGAGCAGGCTTCGGAAAAGCATGCTACACTTGTCTCTCGCCTTAACCAGGTGGAGGGAAAGTGTGGCGTGCTCCTGAAGAAGCTTGAGGCCATCACCGCCCACACCGAGGCCCTGGCCACACAGGTCCCCAAGATAGCGGAGCAGACGGCCACCATTGCATCCCAGCCACCCCGGCAGGATGCTGGCGACCTCCCGCCGCTCTCCTACGCGGTCAGCGACCGCCTCCACCACCGACGCCATCGCCACAAAGCTCCAGGAGCTGGAGAACCACCGCCAGGCCCAGCAACGGGAGGTCACCGACCGCGCTCGCCGCGAGTGCCGAGTGGTGCTACGTCGCTTCCCCCAGAAGCCGGGTGAGACGTCAACCTCTCTTGCTGACGAGCTCAAGAACCAGCTTCTTACCCTCATGGGCCTGGTAGGTGAGGTAGCACTGAGCGGGTGCCACCGCCTTCCCCACTCACGGGACAAGGCGGCTCCCCCACCAGTCCTCCTCACCTTCCCCTCCCCTGAGGATAAGCAGCGGTTCCTCTCTCGTCGCAAGCGGTTGCACGACCTCACCTGGACGCTGGATGACGACCTCACCCCCGCTCAGCAACAGCAGCGACGCGACCTGTGGCCGGAATACCTCCGCCATAAGCAGGACCCCCAGAAGCCCAAGGTGTACTGGAGGGGCGGGGACCTGATGATCAACCACAAGATGTGGACGCCCCCAGCGGGCTAGAATAGCAATAGCCCTAGATTGTAACCCTTGGCGTCACTGCCGCTAAGGCAGCCATGCCTAGACTATTTGCCTAGCTGTGCCAACACACCTAGTCACGTGCCGCCAACGCACGGTCCACAACCAGCCATAGCCTAGTACAGCCATGCTACGCCCTGGCTATGTTTAGCCAAGCCATGCCTATAATGGGACCCCCCCATGGATGTTGCATTAAGAATTTAGCCATGCTATGCCATGCAGAGAGATGCTCTCTGTCGAGAAGCCATGTCCTAGCTCTTGTATAGCCATGCTGATCTTCCTCCCTCACAGGCATGCTCCCCCCCTTACCCGGGCATAGCGTGATAGACCATGAGGGTGCAGGTGCCCTGGTGCACCTAGAGCAAGGGTAGCTTACATTCCCACCCTTGCATGAAGTAGCCTAGGATGTATTAAAAGCCATATGCCCCTTCTCAGGGATATGCGCTACATTGACTCCCAACGGAGCGATGTTGATAATTAATTAATTATAATTAATTCAGCACCTATTTTCTGAGCTATCTGCTCATTTTATAGTTATGTTGCGGCGGGCTCAAAGGGGGCCGATCTGCCGCCTGTAGCGTAGCTCTACACCGTACGTCACCTACACCATGTTAGGTGCTTGTTGTTACTTAGGACTAGAGAGAGAAAGGGACCGGCGGTGCGCCGGTACTAGTGCCTACTGGCAACCGTGCCCGCCCTTGATTGAGGGGGGCGCGGCGCCTTGAGACATGTGCTTTGTTTTCCATTTTCACACCGTACTTAGAGTGGTGTGGTGAACGTAGGGAGGCCTTTTTGCAGCTCCCACCCACCCACCCTCGTTGCTGTTGGGGACAAGATTGGACCAAGGGGGCATGTGCTGGGCCCCAGCATGGTGAACTGGCCTAACTTGACAATGACTTGTACAATGATTTTGAGGGTGTGGCTAGGCTCAACTGTTAAAGCCTGCACACACTTATTGTAATAAACTTGTTTCTCTGGTAGGAAGGCACTCCAATGGACCTTAGCTTCAGCACCTATCCTAAAAATACGCGGCGTGTACGAAAGTACCTCGTTTTCGTACGCGCTGCTCGCGTATCGCGTATAATACGCGCGATACGGCGTATAATACGGCGTATGATTATACACTGGTGCCGCGGTAGTTGCCGGTATATCCGCGGCGGACCCCTTGCCAGGTGATGTAGAGCATGACCCGGACAGCGGTCTTCCAATACGTCGGCGGCGCGGGGGAGGCCATCTCGTATGTAGAATCCGGTTGCAAACACCCCGGAGGAAAGGCTCAAGCTCAGGCATCACCTCCGGTGAAATATTGTCCACTCCCATATGGCAGCATCATTGCGGAGGGTGGAGATGGCAGCAGCTAGCCCATTCCTGGGGAGTCCACTTGTCGTGGGGGCCGTCCACGTACCAGGGGGCCGGAGAGCGGTGGGACCAGGTAGTCCGTCTCACTGGTGGGCGCCTGCGGGGGCTCTTAATGGGCCGCCGCCTCGGCTGCATGGCCGCAGGGCGTGCATCATTGCAGCTGCAGCGGGGTCAAGCGGGGGGGGCGGGCCAGGGCCCCCCGATAGTTTAGCCTGCCCAGGAGCTGATCAGCTGAACCAAATCTCAAGGCGTTCACTGGGGGTGCCCGGGATGTCAGCCCGTTGCGTTTCCCGCCGTCCGGTGAGACGGTCGAGAGAGTGCCAGGCCGCCTTGTGCTGGTTGGCGGCCGTGTGGCGATTGATTTCTGCGGCAAGTGTCTCCACCTCCTAGCTCCGCATGTGCGGCAGTATATGCTTGAGTAAGCCGTTCCTAGTACGGGTACAGGTTTGAGGTTCTCCCCGCGGCGGCGGGCCTGCGCTAGCGCCAGCTGGGCGGCGACCACCCGGGCCGCCCGGGCGTCGCGCAGGTAGAGCGGGGCTGGTCGGGCGCGGCCGGGGTTGCTCGGGGAAAAGCTTAGAGCCAACTCAGCCAAGCTCCACCGATCACATGAACAGTTCGTAGGGTGGCGTGAGATCTACACCGCGATCTGCATCCAGGTACAGCAAAGGCAGACCTGATTGCATCGCGGCGTATGTCATCCTCTGACCACTTCTCCTAGCTGCGCCCACGGACGGGGCGTAAGCAGGTCCAATCGTCAGGGTTTTGACCCTATGATCATGTGCCCAACTGCCTATGTGAGATAATTGTGTTTGTGGCCATCCTGATGTACACGGAGGTATTAGGGTTTGCGTCCCTAATAATCGCACCCGCCTGCCGTATATCTGGTCGATATATTAATAGGCTAAGTAGGGCTTGCCGTGATATTTCCGGCACAGTTTGTAGCACTGAAAATAGTGCCGTATAGCAAAAGTTACAGAGTGCCGAAGTTGTAATTCCGGCACAATACTTTTCGTACCTACGGTGTCAGAATTACTTGGATCATTGCTTGCGTGGCTGTGTCCATAAATGATACTAGCGGACGCCCTAACAATTAAGGCGTGACAAAATGTTTAAGTTGAGCCGTATGCACTTGTGGAAAGAAATCTGATCTACTAGGTAGAGTACCAAGTGCTGGGCGCCGCGCCCTTCACCCATGTATGGGCCAAATGCATCCAACGCCCACGAATGCGCCGCTCCTAACTGGACGGCCAATATTGCGTGGTTTTGTGACTTGCCAGCTTTCAAGGCAGGTAACGTAGCATTTTAACCTTTGGGTTGTCTCCTTAACAATTATGCCTCAGGCTCCGCAATAAAAACTGGCTATGGCAACAAAGTTGAGATGAGTTACACATGCAATATATAATTTCGAGGCTATTCCTGGGTCTATTTTCTGACATGGTATCGGTCTGAGGGGGGAGAGCATCTTCGAAGTTTTTTAAATTGCAAATTCCTACAAACCTGAAATCAACAAACCTGGAATCAACTCCCTGTGCTACAGCCAGTCAATCAATTTTTAATCCAAGAGTTCCGGCTCCTTGACGACAGCCTGTATTTCGTCTTTGTAGTCGTTGACCATCGTTGCTACCTCACCGCCATTTTATTGTCCTGAAATTTCCCTTTTTTTCAAGAATGGCAACTGCAACTGTGGCAGCTACCACCAAGGCTACCAAGGACCTCAACCTGATTACCGCCTGCAAGAGCATCACTCCTTTCAATGGCTCCGACCCCAGCAAATGGGAGGACACTAAAATTCCGCTTGTAGCAATTGTGGCCGCTTTTGGCATGCTCAATATTCTGTTGGGCGTGGAAGATGATGAGCAGCGTGACTTTATTCTTTTTGCTGCTCTGACGCAATGCCTAGTGGGCCCGGCTCTTAAGCTCGTGAATAATGTCCCCAAGAAAGTTGGGAGCATTGCCTATAAACGTCTATGCGAGGAATACGAACAGCCAAAGCTTTTAATGAGCAATCGTCGTGCCCTTAGACGCAAGATTAACAGAATGAAACTGGAACGGGGACAGACCATGCGCCAATTTCTCACGCAGGGCGAGATGGATCACGCTGACCTACAAGCTGCCGGTGGCCACATGGCCGAGGAGGACCTGGCTGAAAACTTTATTGCTGGCGTGCCTGATGATTAATTACTGCCTGCACTTGCTTCTCTTAACCTGGCTGACAAAGTGACGCTTCAAGAAACCAAGGACGCTCTTCTCAAGGCCTGGGATATTGTTCACGGCACCAAGTCTGCCGAGGAGGCGAACTCAGGCACCGCCTACCACACCACCCGTGGCCGCGGACGCGGGGGCGGGGCCAACCGCGGGGGACCTACTCGTGATGCATCTGTCAAGTGCAAGTTAAAGCCCGACCGGCTCAGCTATGGCGGTCGGTCACGTTGAGCTTGGGATAAGGTGAACACAGAGAACTGCTGTCGGAGCTGGCCAACCACTGGTTTATGTCTTAGCCAGCAAAGCCTATCCGGTTAGCCGTAACCGTGGGACAAGCTAGCTGTCCGTACCGACCCGGATAAGGCCCCGGACTGGGGCCTAGGTGGCGCCGACCCTAGGCGCCGCCCTTAGACCGGTCGACCGCATCGGACCGCCGGATTATAGCCGGCGGCTTAGCGGACGCTAGCGGAAGGCGTGCGGACGGACATGGGGAACTTAGAGCCAGATCCTAGGGCTCTAGAGTTACTCAACTCCGACATACTCTTTTGTTCTTTGATTAATTATCAAAATAATTACATCAAATGCAGACCATACAAAACCCTCTAAGGTAGGGAACTCAAGGGGGCCTCAAGGCCGTCAAAATCACCACGGTATCGACCCGCGCCCTTGTGATCACACATGAATAGTGATGTAATAAGTATCGAGCAAAAAACCAACTATGCCACCAGACAAAAGGTGACCCATTTATTAGGACCAGTGACCCGCCGACGGGCCCAAGGCACCGTCCAACGTGGCTAGGGTATGGTCAGGACAAGCAAAAAAACTACCACCATGATATTCGTGAATGCTAGCAACACAGGGTGAGTTATGGCTGTATTCATAAAGCGCCCGAGCCGTAACCCTGTGTGGCTCACGGGTGTTGCATCGTCATGCGCTTGCGCAACACTGCGTACTGCGGGGCAGCCTCCCGCGCCTCCTTGGTGAGTGCATCCGCGGGATTGAGTTCATCCGCGATGTGCTGGAGACGCGTGACGCAGGAGGCCGCCTCAGCGAGTACGAGGTAATCAACGTCCTGTGACCGCGCATAGGGATTGTCAAGGAAGGCCAAACAACTTTGTGAGTCAGTGTGCACCGTGCTAGTCCAGTGAAGAGTGAACCCACACGAGCCAAATACCCAACCCAGCAAGTACCGCAGCCACATGCCATGTGAGATAGCTGAAACAATGCCCCGGCATTCAGCCGTGTTGGGGCTAGTGGCAATGCGGCTGTGCAAGCGCGAGTACCAATCTAACAACATGCCAGGCTGGCCCTCATTGCTGATAAAGAACAGTGCCCCCATGCGGGCCCGCACTTGGCTGACTGTGCGCGTCTCTAGATTAGCATCCGTCACTATCTCGAGGTGCACCGGCTGTGAGCAATCGAGCCCACGAAGCACAATGCCGGGCGTCATGGCCAGCTGCCGCCGAACATGAATGGACCCTAGTCCTTCCAGCACATCATCGGGCAGGCGAGCGAGCACTGCCAAATCAGGTGCCACCGTGTCCGCCAACCACCCGAGCTTGCCCTTAACCGAGGGCCCATGGGTTGCCAACAGCGGGGACGGGAGGTCGGCCAGCAGGTCAACCACATAGTTGCGGCTATCCTGCATGTGCATGACCCATTCGCCAGAACGCGAATCCCGCTGCAACGTAGACTGCACGCCGCAAAACACCACGGGTTTACCCTCCTCATGATCCACCGCCCTGCCCAGGGGAAACTTAGCCGCCACTGCAGCAAGAAACTGGGTAGCAAATGTGCGAGGTGCCACCAGCTTGAAGTCATCGCCATGCCACACGAAGAGGGCTGGCTCGCCAGGGACGCCGGTGGGGACCACAAAGAAGTTAGGATCAGCGCGATGGTACGTGGCCCCTAAGCTCTGCAAGACCTCCTCCGCGGAAATGCGGAAGATGATGGGAGAGCTCTGCAGCCCCTCCACCCCTGTCAACAGCTCGATATACTCGCTGCCAATGGTGCCATCCTGCCAGACCACCGGGACCTTCACCACGTAGCGGGTGCCTTGCCATGTTTGCTGCGCGACCCCAGCGTCGCTGTGGAGGAATGCCCGCTGAAAGTCACCGCACCACATCCCGTAGTCCTTGCCCGCGTTCCGCTTGCCCAAGTAGATGACCGTCAGTAGCCGATGCGAAACATGGTTGAGCCCAGGGGTATAAAGATCCTTGGCATCCAGCGGGGAGGACCCCTTCGTCTCCGTGACCACGGGCCTAACCCGGAACACCACCGAAGAGTTGGTCTCGTCCGGCTTGTAGGTGAGCACGAACTTCAACCGCAACCGCGTGGCCCCGGCTGGCACACTCTCCAATCCTCGGTAGACCTCGCGCTCTCGCCACTGCTCCTTGGCTCGAATGAACGCGTCGCGCCACAAAGCAAACTTGAGAGGATCTTGACAGTCCAGGACAAGTTGCTCCCACGTCACAGGGCTATCCGCCGCCAGTGAGTGTGAGTGGAGGCCGAAGCTGCGCGGGTGCCAATCCTGAGGCTGAATGATGGACTGGACGAGCGGCGGTGTGGAAAACGCCGCCATCGGTAAGCGCCGCACGACGCCGGGCTGCCCGACCACCACCCCCAATGGAGCGTGGTACTCGCGAAGCGGGATGCTGCCCACCCCCGCGACTGACAGCAAGTCAGCGGACACTGAGAACCCCGGGTATGATACGAAAGGTTCGCCCAGCAAGGCCACATCCTCGTAGCCATCCACGACGTGAAACGGCGTGTCAATGCCCAACACCGGCAGCACCACCATCCCGGTAACTTGATATGCCGAAGTGCCTGCAAAGTCGGTCACCGATTTGTACGGCGACTCTAGCACTGGATACAGGGTGGCTGCCCGACGAGAGATAATAGACACGGATGCTTGCGTGTCCACAGCCACCAGCTGCCACGGTCTACACGTAGGAAACAAGGCTGACTTAACCGGCCTGACCCCCTGTGAGAGAGTTTTGACCTGAGCCACCCCTGATGCAGCTTTCGCTTTAAGCGCCTGAGCACGCCACAAGGCCGTGACCGTTGAAGCCAGGTCCCTAGGTGGGCGAGGCGCATGGGCAGGACCCTGACCCTCCGGCGAGGCCACGCTAGGCGGGCCTCCCACATTATCCGTGGCTAGCACAGGAGGTGAGTCACTACGTGCACTAGGTCCCGTCAAACCCACCCCATCCTCATCCCACCCATCCACGGGGTCATATTGGGGCCCAGGGGAGGGGGGGGTGTAGCTGTGTCTGCCCCTGGGAGCGACCCGTGGGGTACCACCTCAGATGCTACGACAGGCGCATTATCCTTCACTACCCACCCCAGTGCCCTGTTGGCTGCCAGCTCACTCTCCATGCTATCCCCTTGCTTATAGCCTGCCACCGATGCCCATGGTACCCTATACACCCGATCATTCCACTCTATGTCTATGACCCGCAGCGGCCAGTCTAACTTTGTGATGGCCCCAGGCCCCTGCATGGTGCCCCGTTTGCCGCTGGGCGAGCTCTCCTTGTGGAACATGACCAACTGCCCGACCTCAAAAGCGCTAGACAAATCAGGCAGCGTGGCATCCTTGAGCCGCAGCTTGGCGGCGGTATCCTGTAGATGCTGTTGGTATGCCTCTACTACCTCGGGTGAGTAGGTGCCCGCTGACAGCCCCCGAGGCGTGACTAGCCCAAAGCCCTTGACATCAAGCACGTGCCTATGGTTGCACACATGCATGAGCTCCTTGCACCACGCCGTCTTGACCGCGTAGGATTTGCCATGTGGGTTATCCTGTCGCTTGGCTGCCACAGTCTTGACATAGCTTACAGTGCGATCTATCATGCCCATATTGCCGTGATCCTCACGCCCCACGATGACCACGGCCTCCATCCCCGGCAAACCTTGCACACAGCGGAACTGCTGGTCTAGCATGAGCTCCACTACGGGATGAAAGAAAGCCAGGCTGATCTTGATAGCCCTGTGCAGGTCAGCCTCAAACATGTGAGGCAGCGGCTCAATGTAGGTGGCCTTGCTGAACCTATCCTTGACTATGAAATAGGTGTCCCCCCCTTCCATGTGCATGACATCCCCCACAAGGTACCCTCGCTCCAAGGGTGGAGTCTTGGCATGCCGCCTACGCGACTTCTTCCTGATCTTGATGCAGGCAGGACACTGAGCACGCACATTCTTCAGCTCGTTGTATAAAGGTGCCCCTAACATGTGTGCCCCCTCTACCTCGGCTTGGGCCTCATGCCCGTATGCACGGTGCATCTGGTATGCTTGGCCAGTTCCGGTTGCGCCACGAGGGTTTGCATCAACCTCGTGGCCTCGTCCGCACTAAAGCGTGGCAGGACGGTCCCGGCGGCCTCGCCACTTGGCGTATCTGTGTGTTCGCCCGTGCGGCTCCGTGTACCGGAAGCCATCGGGATTTTTATGAATACAAGTTAAAGCCCGACCGGCTCAGCTATGGCGGTCGGTCACGTTGAGCTTGGGATAAGGTGAACACAGAGAACTGCTGTCGGAGCTGGCCAACCACTGGTTTATGTCTTAGCCAGCAAAGCCTATCCGGTTAGCCGTAACCGTGGGACAAGCTAGCTGTCCGTACCGACCCGGATAAGGCCCCGGACTGGGGCCTAGGTGGCGCCGACCCTAGGCGCCGCCCTTAGACCGGTCGACCGCATCGGACCGCCGGATTATAGCCGGCGGCTTAGCGGACGCTAGCGGAAGGCGTGCGGACGGACATGGGGAACTTAGAGCCAGATCCTAGGGCTCTAGAGTTACTCAACTGTGCACCCACTGTGGCCGCTACTCTCACGTGGAGGCTACCTGCTGGCACAAGTACCCTCACCTGCGTCCCACCCGCGCCAATCACACCGACGGGGGACTTCCAGCAGCCCATCTTACCTTCACCGGCAGCACGGACACCACTCCCCCTGGCAACACCATGGAGATCCCCTACTATGGGTTCCACACCTGAGACAGCACGCAGTAGCTTCAGCTGCCAGCTGCACCCAGCGACCAGACGTGGCGTCTTGAGAGCTGCAGCAGCACCTGAGCACCCCTGTCTCTAGGCATTGCCGCAGTCACCCACCCCGACCAGACGTGGCGGGCAGGAGCAGGAGTAACTGCCAGCATATCTGCCTCATCAGTGACAAGTACCAGTCACCAGCAACCAGTACCAGAAATCACCGGCTGTAGCGCACTCCCACGGACACTTGGGGGCTCCAGTCATCTTTGTGTTTGTAATAACCGTGTTTTGGTCCCTGTCTGTCCTTAACATCAGGATAGTCGTGCAAGGGGGGTGTCAGGGAACCTGTTGTATACCCGGCTACCCGGCTAGTTGAGCAACGGGGGTGTCAGGGTTTTGACCCTATGATCATGTGCCCAACTGCCTATGTGAGATAATTGTGTTTGTGGCCATCCTGATGTACACGGAGGTATTAGGGTTTGCGTCCCTAATAATCGCACCCGCCTGCCGTATATCTGGTCGATATAATTAACCCTTAAACTGTACTGAGTCCGTTTTCGTGGCGCCAGTTGAACTCGCGCCACTCTAACGGACTGAGTTTGTGGCAGAACCAGGCGCCGCGCCAATAATAATTTAACGGTCAAACCTGGGGGGATCGAAAGATCTAGACGTAAGCTATGCCTGGCGCTATTCAGACCGTATTTTGGACACCTGGCCAGGGAGATATGCTTGAGCAAAGTTAGGGGGGTACCATGGTCCAACGGGACCGACGTGCATGAAAAATATTGACGCGCACGGCTATGGCGGTGCACGCAACTGACTGGTACGAGAGAATGGCTTGACATAATGGACTCAAATTTTGTAGGCATGATTTTCAAGTCCTAAAAACGTTTTATCCCCAGCCATGGAACGTTTGAAGATGCGTAGATGGGTCATCGGGGTGCTGGTCGGCGCAGCAAATCATGTCAGCGGCCAGGCGGTGACAGTGCGAGTGCTGCATGTTGCTAGGCGGAAATTTTCGAGGTATTTGCGCATGGATAAACCTTTGACGTTGTTCCCAACCAGATTTGCTAGAATTGGCAGCCAGGAAAGGCCCGAGGCTACGTCCATGAATCGGGCGTGCTGGCTCCCGCAGGAAAGGTAATCTGCTGTTCCGACCTGGTACGTTCTAGCCTCCTAGCGTGTTCCGTTAACCGTATATGGTTGTATTATCGTTTATAACTAATATCAGGGTTATAATCGAGGGCTTGTGATTGTCATTTTGTTGTTTTGCTCCCTCTACGCATCGGCTTGTCATAGTTGTGGAATACCATCAGGTCAAGCAGATTTTGGACCATGTTTGGTCGCTGTTAGCTGAGGCTGCAACGGAAATAGCGTGATAACGGTTGGTATTGGTTAGTAATATGGTAAAGGTGATTACCCAATGCTTTTCCTGGCTCAAACAGCCCGAGACAAGTTCTTTTCTGACCAGTTTTAGGCATGGCTTCTTGTTTTGCTGGCCAACGCCCACCTTCTGATTTTGCATCCATTGCATGTGACAAACATGGAGATACCCAATACCTGTTTGCATGGAAGCATTACCAACTTGTTCATTTTGTTTTCTTTATTGTTGCAAAGAACGTGGAGGTGTTTTGTCATTCATCGGGTGGGTTAGTGATGTAGCTCCTTGCCACCCCTTTGACGCGCGCTTGAGGCCTTGATTAATGAGCCTTTCACCTATTTTTTAGCATGGTCTTGTGTCTTATATGCTGGCTTATCTCAGCTTCCACGCTGGGCCAGTGGCTGGCCTCGACGACGACGACGCCCGCCGCCAGCGTGCCATGCAGCCCTTGTCAGCCCGCAGCCCGGCTGGCCGCGCATGGGCTGAGGCCAATGGCCGCACGACCCGCACGTTGGCAGCTGGCACCCAGCTGACAGGGCCTTGTAGCAGGCAGGATCTGCGCACCCAGAGGCGCAATCCGTAGTTTGGCACATAGCCAGGTAGCCCAATTGACAGTTAGCTACACCCTTGGCTAGTCTTGCGCTATGTATACCGCACGCGCGCGCTAGTGCCATTTTGGCCCCTTGCGGCATGTTGGCATGTGTTATATGGCATGGTCTCTTGTTTTATCACCTGGGTATGGTGCATGATGCCCAATTGGGCATCCCTTGTTGTTTCATGCCAATTGGAATAAAGTTTTGTGTTGTTATGCTACCATTTATACCCCTGCCAGCTGGCACCGTTATAACGGTGCCAGCTGGCTTTGGCCATTTTGTAGCTAGCGTCCACAGTTTTGTGACATTTCATGTTGTGAATGCATTGATGGCATGTCTATGATTATAATAACCTGCCTTTAAAAGGCCAGGGCCAACTGATTTGTGTAAATGGTCGATAATGCATTATATATGTCTCCAACCCCATGTGCACTGTACCCCCCTGAGGGGGGTGCTATTTTTAGCAGGTGTAGGGCATGGATATGTGACCAACCAAATTTCCCAAACATTATTTGATATAAAAGCATGCTTGGTTCCAAGGGTGGGCCAGAAAATGTTATTTGGCTAGTTACTCTCAGGCGCACAAAGATACCCAAACTCAGTCCGTTCTCGTGGTTCGAGTTTTGACAGTTGAAGGGTTAATAGGCTAAGTAGGGCTTGCCGTGATATTTCCGGCACAGTTTGTAGCACTGAAAATAGTGCCGTATAGCAAAAGTTACAGAGTGCCGAAGTTGTAATTCCGGCACAATACTTTTCGTACCTACGGTGTCAGAATTACTTGGATCATTGCTTGCGTGGCTGTGTCCATAAATGATACTAGCGGACGCCCTAACAATTAAGGCGTGACAAAATGTTTAAGTTGAGCCGTATGCACTTGTGGAAAGAAATCTGATCTACTAGGTAGAGTACCAAGTGCTGGGCGCCGCGCCCTTCACCCATGTAT
This sequence comes from Mesostigma viride, assembly GCA_009746045.1. Classification (NCBI taxonomy): domain Eukaryota; kingdom Viridiplantae; phylum Streptophyta; class Mesostigmatophyceae; order Mesostigmatales; family Mesostigmataceae; genus Mesostigma; species Mesostigma viride. The sequence goes on along the minus strand of RPFO01001109.1, from coordinate 57,943 downwards.
GGGCCAAATGCATCCAACGCCCACGAATGCGCCGCTCCTAACTGGACGGCCAATATTGCGTGTTTTTGTGACTTGCCAGCTTTCAGGCAGGCAACGTAGCATTTTAACCTTTGGGTTGTCTCCTTAACAATTATGCCTCAGGCTCCGCAATAAAAACTGGCTATGGCAACAAAGTTGAGATGAGGGCGGTCCCACGCGGAATGGGGTCATTTTTGGCGCATTTTGCAAGAAAAAAACGCTAGTTTCAATCGTCCGATCGCGTTTTTTCGCGCGAATTTGGCGTCCGATCGCGTATTTTCGAGCTAATTTGGTGTCATAATGCTTAATTCATGTCAATTTGAGCGTACATTCCACATCGAGAGGCTTGAAAGTTAGTAATTCATGTAAATATTACGTGAAGAGACTCGACATCATCCTAACCTTTGTATTAACCATAGGACGAGCATTGCCAGCTGGCGCATGTCCAAGTGCTAACTTCCCCTCAAGCTTTCGAGGGCCTCTTCCGTAATTTCGCTTCCGCGATCTGCTGTTCCGTTTTCGACTTCCTCCTCTTGCTATCGATCTCCTTTGCAGGCGCCCAGACTTCCACATCCTTCCAGCTCTTGCCATCCGTCAGCTTTACCACCTTCATCGCGTAGTCCAGCGGCATCCACCACAACTTGTTCTTCAACTTCCCTCCCTTCTCCCCCTCAGCGAAAAACTTGAATGCGACGTCCCTCCACTTGGTGTCGTATCCAGACACCTGCCCATACATAAAGCATGACGTCTTCTAGCTTGGCATACATTGGCGTAGCCGTATCCTTGTTCCCTGCTTGCATAATGGCTGAAGTCCACCCATCACACCAAAAGGCCTCTGGTGCTCCGAACCCCATTTCCCCGTCCATAAGTCTCATTTCCAACGTGGGCTTCTCATCATCCTCATCGCCCGCCTGACTGTCTTCCGCCCCCTTAGGCTCCTCCCGTCCGGAAGTGTCAGCATGTACAGCCGCTGGTCCGAAGCCCACCGCCACATTTGCCAAGCGAAGTAACTGCTCCACATCCTCCTTACCTGCAAGCAAACCGATCATGCCATCAACGCATGACTAAAATCGAGTTAGTAGAAATCGGACTGCCAACCGTAAAAAATCAAAACACTCGACATACCAGAATTCACTCGCAGATTTTTTCTTACCCTTGTTGGCCTTTTCCTTCGACCTCTGCTCGCAGGTAGACCCCGTCTGGGGGTGGGGGGCAGGCGCCGGGGCGGGTTTGGCGGGCTCGGCAACCTTGGCAGTCTTCGCGGTCTTGGGTAACTTTTTGGAAGCAACGCGCTCCTTTCCCCCGTCCTCCTCCTCTCCGCCGCCATCCTCCTCCTCCTTCTCCTCCTCATCGTCCGAATCTGAAAGCACAACTGCTTTTCGACGCCGTTTCTGAGGCAGGGCAGGCTTGGCAGCCTTCCCCACCTTAATTGGCCGATTTCTTGGAAGCAACGTGCTCCGCAGCCTTCCCACCCTTGGCGGATTTCTTGGTAGCAACGTGCTGCTCCTCCTCCTCCTCCTCCTCCTCCTCCCCCTCCTCCTCCTCAGCATCGTCGTCCTCCTCCTCCTCCTCCTCCTCAGCATCGTCGTCCGAATCAGCCACTGCCACAACTGGCTTACGAAGCTGCTTCTTCGGTACCTGAGAAATGGCCAGAGTCGGCGGGGGAACCCGAAGCTGCTTCTTCGGTACCTGAGAACTGGGCAGAGGCGCCGGGGTGGGCAGAGTCGGCGGGGGAACCCGAAGCTGCTTCTTCGGAACCTGAAAAACGGGCTGCGGCGCGGCAGGCTTGGAAGGCCCACCTCCATCATCCTCAGCAAGTGACACGACTGCCCGTCGAGTCACTTGAGAAGCGGGCTTCTTCGCCGCAGGCGGATCCGCATCACCTTCAGGCCCCGTCATCTGTTCGGCCTGCTGCGTTCTCACCTCGACGGGGGTCTCTCCGCGAGTAGACCCTCCTGCCGGACCTCCATCCCCTCCATCCCCTCCCTCCAACAACTGTTGGTCATCCCTGTCCACCACGGCCGACGAAGGACCCCCAGCTCCGTGGGAAGCTTTTCGCTTCTTCGCCCTTCCGAGCCTAGGCCCCCCATCACCTTCCCCCTGTTCAAGCCGCTCCCACAATTCACTCCCAATCCCGATCCTTTCCACTATCTCTAGAAACCCCTTAATCGCCGGCTCGGTACCAAACACGATCACCATCGGTTCGAACCTGGAGAAAAACTCTTGGGCGCAAGCCTTCAGCACATGATCGTAGATCCCCCCCGGTTCGGGAATGTACGAGGCTGGCGGGCAAGGACCGTACGACCACCACCCTCTCTGAAAGTTACTCCACTTATGTCCCAATGTCCAGAAAAAGGCCTCAATTGAGGCCTTTTTTATATTGGGTGTTGCATGCAGCCAAACAACTTTTTTCCAAATATGAGCATAGGCCATGCATTATTATGATTGTTTTGGGGTTGCCAGCACTTAACATCAGTCATATAGCCCCAATACCTATTTAATTATGATTTAACAAAACAGGGTGTCGCTGCGGTGGCACCATAAACACAGCATGACCATAGATGCAAGCAGAAAAAAGGCGCTAGTACTCAGTTCCCTCTGCCTCTTAGGTGTCTTTTGGACCTTACGAGGTTTCCCCACAACACGGTAAGCATGGCATGACATGGCATGCTCCCCAAGGGACGCCTCTTACACAATTGCACGGCCGGGGCTGTCGCGCAGCACTGCAGGCAGCAACAGCCTGCCATGGGTATTGCACGTAACCATGAGGAATCCAAAGCCTCTATTACAAACACGCACAAGGATCATGCATTATAATAATAGGTGTGACCTTCCAAGCGCTTAGCTTCACTCACATAGCCCCAATATCTACGTTGTTACGGTATATTCTGACAGGGGTTTGCTGCCGCGGCAGCAGATGAACAGCACATGGCAAGATATACAAGCATAACTGGACACCATTTGCACTGTCTTCTAGACCTCTAGCTTGATTTTAAGCTTTGCAAGGGTTGCCTGAGACATGGCCAGCATGGCAGGAACTGCCATGCTTCTTATGGAAAGTAAACACGTCTACACGGTGGGGGCCAGCCGCAGAGCACTGCACGAAGCAATATAGCCTGCCTTACGTTACCTCGGCACTAGGTGCCGATAGGCAGCTAAAAACCGGCGATATCACAAGCAAATCGATGCCATTCCCTTTCTACCACCAGGACGCACTTACCTTTCACACCCCTCACACCCGGGATCACTAAGCACGCACATGCGTTGGCGCTGAACGTGGCTGCATCAGAAAAGCTGTTCAAGCTCGGCGTTTTCAAGTTGTCCGGAAGCGATGCAGCCCGCTAATCTGGCCGGACAGACGCTCCATGCTTCGTCCATTGACGTATGAAAGCGGCTGCAGCGGCCTCACCAGCGCTGTTCGCATAACTGCGCTCCCATATCTGGGGGCGCGCGCGCGTTTATTGTCCGCAACCCAGTTTTTCCTAGCTAAAAACACCCCTTCCTCTACCTATGGATTCACGACAAAAGGCTCGAATATAACCAGCGCCCCTTTAGTCACGGCTGCCCCAACACCCCCCCCCGCCGTTCCGCTAGTATCCTTCCCAACATATCGAAGCATCGTCCTGCTGGCAGGCGCACTATCAACGCCATCTACGCCCCATCTGAACTTCACTAACCTGGCATTCAGCACACAAATAACGATCCCACGAATTTATAAATCGACTTTTGACACATTTAGCGGTCGGGCTAGCTTCAAGGATAACTTATCTGCCCAACGCGCTCCATACTGCTCGAAATGATGCACGAACGTGGCCATACGGTCCATTTTACTCGAGGCCGCCATGGTCGTGCATTCGTGAAAATTCCTCGTCCCGTTGCACGAAAGTGGCCAAAATAGGTACTTTTCCACCTCACGTATTTTTCAGTAACCGTCGACCCCTGTCGACCCCAACGGGTCAGGACGCTCAGCACATGTACCAGATTCGCGCCACTGGGGCCGGACGACCCATAGGACCGGTCCTTCCCGCCAAAATGCCGTACTTTGTGAGATCTTGGGAAAAAAGGCCTCAATTGAGCCAAAAGGCCTCAATTGAGGCCTCTGGACACTGAGACACTTATCACCCCAGAGGTTCGCCAAGTTCAGCAGGCTCAGGCACGGAAGGGACCTGCCCAAGGGAAAGGGGTGGGCTGAAGCTGAGGCAACCTCGCCTGCCACCTGCTTGACGAGCGACTTGTCATCATCATCATCGAGGAGGACCTGACAGCAAAACCAGACCCGGCGACGGCCCCAGTCCAGACTATGCCACTCATACACAACGTCCCACTCCTCCTTCCCCTTCGCCTCCTCCTCCTTCTTCGCCTCCGTCTCCTTCCCCTTCCCCTTCCCCTTCTCCAGCCCCTTCACCGGCCCCTTCATCGCCGCCTCCTTCACCCCCCCTTCGAGTAATCCAACTTTTTTAGCGTACTTCCTGAACGCTTCCGGAGCCAAAAGTGCCAAACCCACCGTCTTGTCCTCGCTCTCTTTTAGCAGAATCTCCTGAAAGTCGATCTTGCCACTCATGAGATCCTTTCTCGGAATCCTCAGATGTGCGGCGTGTTTTTTGGCTTTAAGAAGGTAGGCGATGTTCCTCGTTATGATGACGGCCACATCCCAAAATTCCCGGTATCTGGCCACAATCTCCTTCCTGCCGACCGGCCGAGGAAGAGGATGGAGATTGAAGACGAGTTCGAAAATATGAGACGCCACAAACTCCTTGCCCTTTGCGTCCTTGCATTGCGCTTCCAGCGTCACATCCTCCTTGAATCTGGCGCAAATGGTCAGCCGCAGGCACTCCAGCACATCCTTGGCGAACTCCACCAACTTGGTGAGCTTTTCCGGTCCAACCTGGCAGCTCATGATGCAATCGATCACGGCGTCCATCATAGGAAGGCTGGCCAAGTTCCTGAAAGCGGTCCAAGAGACCTTCTGGCCTTTCTTCTCCCCACTCTGCATTGGCGAATTTGCACCTTTGCATCATCACCTCCTCAGGCGCGGGTTTTGTTGAGGCAGGATCATCAGTCTGCTCCTGTGTCAGACGGAGAAACGTGTTGGCCAGCGTGCGACTGTAAGCGGAATGCACTGAAGCAATGCTGTGGGCCGGTTTTTTCTTTCCTTCTGCTTCCTCCTCGTGTACATCCACCGCTGCCGGCTCCACATTCCCTTCCCTTCCCCCCGCTTGCCGCATAGCCGGGAGGATGTACGTGAGCAGATTGGTATAGTGGCCATCAGCAATATAGTGGCCCTTCCCACGCGTGACTTTGCCGTATAGATATAGCTTGTTGTAGTTCCACACGTCAAACAACGCCTGGCCCAGCGTACGATCCGCCACGGCTAAGTCAGTCCTCCGAATTCGCCCCCTTGGCGATGTCGAACAGCTTCTCCAGCTTGCCGGTCAGCACCCCCTGCGACATCAATTAACATCCAGCGAGCAACGACAAAACTCAGCCATAAAAGGCGAGGGGTATAGCTGCGGATAGACCCTAACAAAATTCGAAAAAGAAACGGCCTGTCGCGTGCCGGTCCATTACGTTCTTATTTACGCGCGGGTAAACTATTGTGACGTGACTTTTACGTCCGTGGAACCCTTGCGGTTTACTTTACCGCTTTGTCTTGGCGCCGCGCCGCGGAATCACGTGTCCGTTGAATCGTCGGCGGATCTTCTGAATTTGTCCAAGTGCGAGTGCGTTCGCATTTGCGGCAGTGGGCTAAGGGGGGATTTGGGCTACCGGTCGTCACCAGGGCAGTCTAGGCGCTGGCGCGCGCCACTAAGGCAGGCCAGGCATGTTGGGCTGGCTGCCGGCCCAGTGATCACGTGCTCTGCCAGGACTACAGCGAGGGACACCAGACTTTGTGGAGAACGACCAGGGCTACACGTGAAACGTCGCGAACGGTCAGCACGCTTTGAGCAGCGGTGCCTGAGATGGCCGGCAATTTAGCCTGGTTAATTTCTGATTGCGGCAGCGCTTTTTAGTGTTGCAAAATATCTACAAGTTGTTTAGCTCGTGCTTGGACAGATTTGTTCATGAGATTTGGTTTGTGTCAGGCAAGCACCAGCTGATCTAACGTTAAAAAGCGCATGCTAGATTTGCGGCACCTTGTTCAGCGTATTTTGGTTGTCACTGGCTGATGTCATGTTGGAAAGGTTAGCTTGCGCAGGTTAAAAGGATGAACAGTCGGCCATTGTGGTCGTTGTTCGTTCAGTTTTCACTTCACAACGACGCAGTTGTCTTCATGTGATTAACTAGTAGAACAACCCGGCCGCAACCTCCGTGATGGTTGCGAGATTGTTTTCATGGGTCGAGGCGAGATAGGCATACAAGTTAAGCCTTTTTGGATTTGTCTCGAGGACAGTCGTCGCAGGGACTGCCAGTATGGTAGATTCGCCTGGGCACTGTCGGTAGCTTAGGGTGAGAGCGGTTGGCTGGGTGTTGGCATACATCCGGACAAGGCCAACTTCCGTAAGGAGAGCGGGTAGCGGATGTTCATGGTATTGGACATGCCGGACTTGTTTGCTCGAAGCTAGGCAGGCCAGGGGCTGGAATTAGCCAGTCTTTCTTGTTGATGAACATTGGTTTTGGCTAAAATGTATTCTCAATTTTATTTGTGAATAACAAAATCTTGTTAAGCGTTATGTCATAAAGGTCGGTAGGAACTGCTCTTGCAACGGGTGGCTGCCAGTGGGGCAGAGCCCACACATCATCTTCCGTAACTGAACGAACAACCTTGTCAGGAGTCAGGCCTACCGGCCTAGTGGTGGAAAGAGGTTATTGCTTAGCCTTCAAAAGCATCTGAAGAGGTTAGGCTTTTCCCTGTAAAAAACCATTGAAGGGGTTATTGCTAAGCCTTTAAAAGCATGCATGTCAGGGTTATTGCTTATCCTTGAAAAATGAAAAGCATGGTCTTCTTCTTGCACCCAGCTGAGGGCTGGGGGGGGGGTATCACCCCATTTTTTTTTTTTCCCCCTTTGGACAGCGCAGCCTGTGCGCTTGTTTCTTCATGACCCCTCCTTTCTTTGTCGCTCGCGTTGAGGCTGCTCGCGAGAGGGGGTGAAAAGGGAGGCCTACTGAGCTTGGCTGACCTTGTTTGACTATGCTAGGGAGGCATAGAGCCATGTTATTTGGTTCCCTGAATTTATAATTGGTCTTTGCCCGCATGGTAATTGCAGTGGATATGCATTTAGACCGCGCATGGGGCCAAGGGGGAAGGCTTCTGCACGGTAGGCGACAGCTGTCGCGTGCCGGTCCATTACGTTCTTATTTACGCGCGGGTAAACTATTGTGACGTGACTTTTACGTCCGTGGAACCCTTGCGGTTTACTTTACCGCTTTGTCTTGGCGCCGCGCCGCGGAATCACGTGTCCGTTGAATCGTCGGCGGATCTTCTGAATTTGTCCAAGTGCGAGTGCGTTCGCATTTGCGGCAGTGGGCTAAGGGGGGATTTGGGCTACCGGTCGTCACCAGGGCAGTCTAGGCGCTGGCGCGCGCCACTAAGGCAGGCCAGGCATGTTGGGCTGGCTGCCGGCCCAGTGATCACGTGCTCTGCCAGGACTACAGCGAGGGACACCAGACTTTGTGGAGAACGACCAGGGCTACACGTGAAACGTCGCGAACGGTCAGCACGCTTTGAGCAGCGGTGCCTGAGATGGCCGGCAATTTAGCCTGGTTAATTTCTGATTGCGGCAGCGCTTTTTAGTGTTGCAAAATATCTACAAGTTGTTTAGCTCGTGCTTGGACAGATTTGTTCATGAGATTTGGTTTGTGTCAGGCAAGCACCAGCTGATCTAACGTTAAAAAGCGCATGCTAGATTTGCGGCACCTTGTTCAGCGTATTTTGGTTGTCACTGGCTGATGTCATGTTGGAAAGGTTAGCTTGCGCAGGTTAAAAGGATGAACAGTCGGCCATTGTGGTCGTTGTTCGTTCAGTTTTCACTTCACAACGACGCAGTTGTCTTCATGTGATTAACTAGTAGAACAACCCGGCCGCAACCTCCGTGATGGTTGCGAGATTGTTTTCATGGGTCGAGGCGAGATAGGCATACAAGTTAAGCCTTTTTGGATTTGTCTCGAGGACAGTCGTCGCAGGGACTGCCAGTATGGTAGATTCGCCTGGGCACTGTCGGTAGCTTAGGGTGAGAGCGGTTGGCTGGGTGTTGGCATACATCCGGACAAGGCCAACTTCCGTAAGGAGAGCGGGTAGCGGATGTTCATGGTATTGGACATGCCGGACTTGTTTGCTCGAAGCTAGGCAGGCCAGGGGCTGGAATTAGCCAGTCTTTCTTGTTGATGAACATTGGTTTTGGCTAAAATGTATTCTCAATTTTATTTGTGAATAACAAAATCTTGTTAAGCGTTATGTCATAAAGGTCGGTAGGAACTGCTCTTGCAACGGGTGGCTGCCAGTGGGGCAGAGCCCACACATCATCTTCCGTAATGAAAAGGGAGGCCTACTGAGCTTGGCTGACCTTGTTTGACTATGCTAGGGAGGCATAGAGCCATGTTATTTGGTTCCCTGAATTTATAATTGGTCTTTGCCCGCATGGTAATTGCAGTGGATATGCATTTAGACCGCCTTTCTGCTGAGCCCAGAGCTGCTGAAGACCCCTGATCCGGCGGTTAGGGATCTTCTGCTGGCGTTCTGCAACCGTGTCCTGCTCTCTGACGAGCCTCCGCCTGCTGAGTGGCAGACGGCCATCCGCGTCATGCTGTACAAGAAGGGCTCTGCTGCTGACCCCGGTAACTACCGGGGTGTCTGCCTCCAGAGCGCCGCGCTGAAGGTCTTCATGCGCATGATGCTGCACAGGCTCCGCGCCGCGCTGGACCCACACCTGGGTGAGTCTCAGATGGGTTTCCGTAGTGGTCGTAACACTGTCATGGCTGTGTTTGTCGCGCGCCGGTTGATGGAGGAGGTGCGTCGCCTTCCCCCTGACAGTTTGCCGCTGGTCCTCATTTTTGTTGACTATATCAAGGCCTTTGACACGGTCCTCTGGGAGGCTCTTTGGGCCATCCTAGCTCTGGACCGCGTGCCACCAGCGTTTATTGCTGCCATTCGCCGACTGTATGAGGGCTCACAGGCAGTAGTGCGGACTGCGGAAGGCACCACCCCACCATTCCCCCTTCACCACGGGGTGTGGCAAGGTTGTGTCCTGTCTCCATACCTGTTCATTATTGTCGTGGACCACGTCATGCGCCAGGCACGTGCGCGCTTTACTGCTCTTAAGGGGTTCGAGCCAGGCTTGGACATCCTTAACGAGCGTGGGCACGGCGGGGTTAGCACGGGTTACCGCCTGGCTGACCTGATTTATGCGGACGACACCACCCTCATCGCGCGCCCCGAGCACATTCAGACCTGGCTGGACTGTCTGGGCCTGGAGGCGAGGGCGGTGGGGTTGGAGATTAGTGTCAAAACTGAGGCGATGGTGATTGGGGCCTCCAGTCGCCCCCCGCTGCCGCGCCTGCTAGACGGGACGGAGGTCCCACTCCGCGACCGCTTCAAGCTGTTGGGGAGTTGGCTTCCGGACACTGCCGACGATGTGGACACCCGCATCGGCCTTTCCTGGGCCAAGCTCCGTTCGCTCAACACCTACTGGCGCTCCAAGGGCCTGGACGAGCACCGCAAGCGCATGCTCTTCAAGGTCCTCGTCCTCACGGTGCTCACGTATGGCGCCGAGGCATGGACACTCACGGCAACACTGGCAGCCAAGCTAGACGGCACGGTAACCCGGATGCTCCGACAGGTCCTGAATGTCGGGTTTTCTCAGCGTAGGTCCTTAGAGTCTTTGTATCACGGTATGCCGCGTATTTCGGACGAGATTAGACAGCGTAGGATAGCATTTGTAGGACATCTTGCTCGCACCAGCCAGGTCGACACCGCCCTTGGTCTGGCCGGTCCCCAGCGGCTCGGCCAACCGGGGCGGCACATTTTGACCTGGCCTGGCCCCAAGAACATTCCTAAAAAGGTAGGGAAACATGCCATGACCTATACCCAGATGTTGCTGGACGACCTAGTGGTCCCAGCCCAGTTTGAGTACCGCATCCACTCTCTCTCCCGTCTTTGGACTGCCATGCAGGACAAGACGCGGTGGAAGAAGATTGTCAAGGCGCACACGCCAGCCCCTGTGGGCAAGCCGCCTCCCCCCAAACGGAGGAGCCGTTTTGATGAGTAGCGTAGATAGGCTTTTCTAGACTAGATCTAGCTTAGAGTAGGTTAGTTCGATTACGCGGCTTCCTCCACACCACCCATCCAACCTGGAATATGTGCTACATGATCTCCCAACGGAGACATGTTATAATTTAATTTAATTTAATTTTTTAATGCATTTAGACCGCGCATGGGGCCAAGGGGGAAGGCTTCTGCACGGTAGGCGACAGGCCGACAATACGCAACGAAAATTCCAACAAAAAAAGGAGAGGGTCTAGCTGCAGCGAGACCCTCCCAAAAAACTTGAAGCGCACACAACAAATCACCACGAAAATTCCGAGGGTCTACCCGCAGCTAGACCCTGCCAAAACAGATAGCTTACATCTTCTTTAAGGTTAGGTAGATTTCGCTGCTCACTCCACGACGGGAGGAGGTCGCCACCCTTCAGAAGAATGACATTCGTACCCATGTAACCACCACGGAATTTCCGCAACAGGTCCTGGAATGCGTGCTCCGCCTCCTTAGGAGTGTTTGCGAAATTGGACTCCGCCCCACCCTCGCACATCAGTGCCCGAACCTCTCCCCACCCGCCATCCGGCCCCCTGAGAAACGACTTCAACCCCTTGAAGTAGTGGTTCCCATCCACCACCGCGTACCGGAGAACCAGATACGGTACCGGTACCCGTTCCTCAAAAAATTTCGGATCGTAGTGCTTCATCGCAGTATTGCACAGCAGGTTGAACACACCCCGACTGCCCTGGATGTCCTGAGGCAAAACTGCTTCCACGTGGACCTTGGCGTAGGTACGCCACTCAAGTCCTCTCGCGAGGAAAGAGGTGGTGGACTCCGTGTTAAGCCACACGTCGACTTCAGTATCCGAAAGGGGCCGGAAGTACCTGGACCCCACATCCTCCGCGTCAATCTTGGCGCCGTGGTGAATCTTCAGCCACTTGACGAAATCCGGCATGCACAAGATTTGCTTGTCGAACAGGTCAGGTTGAGATTCGGCAAGCGCCTGGAAAGGGAACTGCCAGACCGGGACAACAACCTTGAAGTGCAAGCTGTTGTCCCGCGCATTTAGGAGAATGCGGCCGTTCTCCTTAATGGTTTCAAGGTTTAAACGCCGCTGCCTCAAAGCCTCTGGCAAAATAAGCGCGTTGACCGTCTGGATCCGCATACTGAAACATCCGGTCTGCTTAAAATCGGCCGGCCGAATCCAACGCGTTTCCCTGAGAGTATTGGCCTTCCGGATGTTCTGGTCCCTGACCTCCTTGTTCGAGTCGACCTTTTTCGAAGGCTTCCAGCTTTCAATGATAGGGTCGGTGTCCGGGTTCCCACTGCTCGTGAGCACCCCCTCCTTAAAAAGCTTGTTGAGTGACCGGAGCAGCTCAAGAAAGGGGGAGAACTCGGGCCAGTTTGGCAGGTCATCGACGTCCGCCATCCGCCTACTCGAGCAGTACTTGAGCATATCCTTCACCAGCGCGAACACGGCGTCATGACCAGGTAACTTCTTCTCCACCGTGGCGTCTTCGTCCCCCCCGTCATCCTGAAGTAAAAAATCGAAAAGGACCGCAGGATTTGCTCAAGTCAGTAATATTTAGGCCGACCACGACATCCTGTTCAGGGACGAACAAAGTTCTGTTGGAATAATACCTTACTGACACTAAACACCAAGTCCCGCAGCCAGTCAGCGTCTACCCGCAGCGAGAGGTCTAAATTTTCACAACAATCGTACCTGTCCAGTTTTCTGCTGCTTCTTGGCCTCCTTAGCCTTCTCCTTCTCCGCCTTCTTCGCCTCCTTCTCCGCCGCCTTCGCCTCCGCGTTCTTCTTACTGTTAGCCTTTGCCACCGCATTCAGCGCCCTTTTTCCCTCAGCGGCCCGACGACGAAAATCAGCCTTCATGAATTTCTCGATCTTGTCAACCTTTGCCTCTGAGTACTCCTTAGGCTGCCACTTGAAATTCTTGGTGGCTTTCGACTTCACCAGATTTACAAATTCATATGCCAATTCACTTTAAAGGTAGCGGCACCCAACACCTCCGTATCGAAATCGGCATCGACTTCCGCCTCAAGTCGTGTCAGGTACTTGCGAAACTCGGACCCCGCAGGTCCCTCCGAATCGACGCCATCGGGCGGAGACTTAAGCATGATCAGGCCAACAGCAATAATATGATCCTTCGCAACCTTCTTGCGGGAATCCAGCTTTTCCCTTTCATGCTCAGTCAATTCGGGCTTCGCCGCCTTCCCCCCCGCAGTACCCCCAGCGACAGCCCCCGCCTGCATGACAAAAAAAAACAACAAGAAGGGACTTGACCTCAGTTCGATTGTTGCACCATCGTCTCTCTGCGGAGATACCCCTCAGCACGAAAAAAATCACACGAACTCGCGGCGGATGAACGTACCTGCACAGCCACTTCTCCCTCAGCGTCTCCCCCATCCTCATCTCCTCCAGCGTTTTCATCCCCCCCATCCTCATCTCCTCCAGCGTTTTCTTCCTCTCCGGCAGCGCCTGCTGAGGCCAAACCCCCCCCTGTCAACACCGAATACGACAGCTCATTGGAAATCAAAATTAGTCGACATTTGTATATTTCGCATAATGCGCTCACTAAAACTTCAGGCGAAATGCAGACATCCGGATATCGTTTAATGCTTACCATTTCCATCTCGAGTCCAGACCAAAGACCAGCACTGTCAACAGCCATCGCCGCAGCCGCCCCCTGAAAAAAGACAACAGATTGGTGGGGGCACCGTTGAAATTAGCCGAAGATGTCAGTCTCAATAAAAGGGTGAGGGTCTACCTGCAGCTAGACCCCATGTAAGATGCTCGTGGAAACTCGACGGACAAGCACCCACCTTATCAACCAAGTCTGACAAATTCGTTACATCCTCCGATACGTCCCCTGGCATGGAGCCCCCCTGCATGATATGACAGGACAAACCATGAAGGTTGGTCAGCATATAGAGCCCTATTCAGGGAATGGAAACAAACCAAATCGATAAACGATATCGGCAAGTTAACGTACCGAAACGTAGAACTTCCACCTCCTCAAAATCTTCCCCAAAGGCCATATCGGCACTTGATGGGCTCTCTCCTTTTCCAGATTGCCGCCTCAATTCCGCCTCGAAGAACAACTCGAGGGACTGCCAATGGCCTCCCGCCTCTAAATCAGACCACTCCGTGTCTAACTTGGTTCGGATACTCTGGAGACAATCAACCAACGAGATTTGATCCAACCATTCCTGGACGATTCCCGGTGTGGCTTATATGTCTGAATAACATGGAAGTCCCGGTGCCGGAAACTTTGGATCACCTGTCCAGCCCAATCCAAAAAGAAAGCGACCGCTTCCCGCGAAAGGCTGGCGTCCGGGCTGACAAGAAAGTCGTCCGCCACTTAACAAAAGATTGCAGTAAGTGGTCTCTTGCATGTCCAAATGCGCGATCACTTCATGTGCGCGCTCCTCCAATCCTCCTACGTCATTCATTCTTCCCGGCACAATTACGATAAAGTCACTGTTGGACATGTCAACAAATCCTTTCCTGACAATATCAAACACTTCATCTTCCGACAGTGAAGCCCTCGAATCCGCTTTCATATCTCCAGTCATGAGTTTAAAGAGCTGATGCAACGCAGTGATTTTCAAGGTTTCCATATAGGAAGCCTCGATGTGACGCCAATGTGGACCTCGAACTTTTCAACCTCATCAAAGAGCGTCGACCATATTAAAGCACGACGAGGAAAGTAACGTCCGACATCCTCCTTCAGATTAAGGATGCACGAGTGCGCGATCTTCAAAACCTCATAAACGTCGTCACCAACGACCCTCTTCCCATGAATGGCTCGCTGTGTGGCTTCGAACAATGCAAGACGGCCCAGGCGGTCGTTCTTCCAAATTATGTGTGCCGACGCCGGACGGTCCACGACGACACCGGACTTCTCTGCAAACGCTATCTCGGCCGAAAGAAAGCGGATCAAGCCGATCAAGCCCTTTTCGGCTCTACGACTCGCCCCAGACTCAGACTCAGCCTGAGCCAGGTACTGTTTCAGAATGGCCACCGTGTCGGGCTGCAGACAACAAGAGTAAAAAAAAGGCCACACATCGTCGTCGTCGTCGTCAACAACCTTAACTCCTAGGTCAACGTCTCTCCGCAGCTATACCCTTACGATCAATGTATGACATAAAATCCCACCCTTTCTACGATACACACACGCCGTTCAAAAGGCATCTGAAAAATGTACGTCTCACATCAATAAACATACCTGATAATCGACTGAACATCCTTCGGGAGCCCACCCCTTCTTCACGTTCTCGTCCTTCTCCCCCTCAACCGCCTTCGCAGCCTCCTCCTCCTTCCTCGCAGCCTCCTCCTCCATCTTCCTCGCGGCCTCGTCCGCCTTCATCCTCTCCTGTCGCATCTGCAAAAAAAGCAGCCTCCTCCGCAAGAAGTTCCTTGGCTGCCGCCTCCGTCTTCTTCTTCGCCTCCTCCTTCTGCTTCGCCACCAGGATCCTGTGCTCCTTCTCCTGGGCAGCCTTTTTCTCCTTGTACTCCCTCTCCTCCTCCTCCCTCTCCGCCTTCTCCAGCCTCTCCTTCTCCTCCCTCTCCACCCTCTCCCTCTCCGCCTTCTCGATGGCCTCCCTCTCCGCCTTCTCCTTCTCCTTGTCCTTCTTGTCGAGAGCCGCGTAGTCGTCAGCAAATGTTGCGGCCTTTGCTAACAAATCGGACAACAGCTCCCGACGCGACTCCCGAACCGGCGAGTCCGGGTCTTCAGGCCTCCCGTTAATCTTATCGCGCTCGTCCTCCTCAATAAGAAGATTGATAGACTTCCTCAGCTTCCTGAGCTCTTTGGTGCGGTCGTCTTCCTCTACCCATGCACTCGGAAGCAGGCTTACGCTTAGAACTGGAATGCTTGGGGGACGGCGAGCGGGACGCAGAAGCGGGGGACTTGGGTGGCGGCGAGCGGGACTTGGGGGAAGGAGAGCGGGACGGCGAGCGAGACGCAGGAGCTACGGACTTGGGGGGCGGCGATGGAGACTTACGGGGCGGAGAGCGGGACGCAGTTGCGGGGGACTTGGGGGACTTGCGGGCGGAGCGGGACGCAGTACCTACGGACTTGGGGGGAGGCGATGGAGACTTGCGGGGCGGAGAGCGGGACGCAGTTGCGGGGGACTTGGGGGACTTGCGGGACGGCGAGTGGGACGCAGTAGCTACGGCCGACTTGGGGGGCGGCGATGGAGACTTACGGGGCGGAGAGCGGGACGGAGCGCGAGACGCAGCAGCGAGGGAGTTGGGGGGTAAAATTCTGTCCAACTCGCTGGGGGGCAAGAGGGACTTGGAGGGCAAGGGGGACTCGGGGGGGGGGACCTCGCCAGAGCATTTACGGGACCGACCGGCAACGGAGGAAACGCCTCCGTTGCCGTTCGGTCCGGCGAGGTGTTCGACGTCATCTTGGGTGAAACGGGAGTGGCCTTGACAGAATCGGAATAGGAGGACGACATCTGCAGAACAATATTCAAAAAAGCAAGTTTCACTAATGTCATTCAGAATCTGAATTGCAGGCAGAAAAACGATGGGGAGGGGTCTCGCTGCAGCTAGACCCTTTCGTGGATTCTAAAAAGTACATTTACTTTAATGCAAAACTTTGGCGTCTCGCTGCAGCGAGACCCTAACTTCAAACAAAAACAAATCATTTTTAGGGTGAGCGAAGAAAGCAACCTCCCATCATGCAAACATAAAAAGTATACATTCCTTGGGGTCTCGCTGCAGCGAGACCCTAACGTCAAACAAAAACAAATCTTTTTTAGGGTGAGCGAAGAAAGCCCCCTCCCATCTTGCAAACATTAAAAGTCGACATTCGTAGGGGTCTCGCTGCAGCGAGACCCTAACGTCGATACAAAAACAAATCAGTTTAAGGGTGAGAAAAGAAAGACCCCCCCATCATGAAAACATGAAAAATTGACATTCCTTGGGGTCTCCCTTCAGCGAGACCCTTACGTCAATACAAAAACAACATTCCGAGGGTCTACCCGCAGCGAGACCCTAACGTCCATGCGTGAATTCTATCACAACAATGAAAAACAGTGCACAACAAAAATTTATTCATGCCAGCACCCCCCCACATTTAATTATTCATGCCATCACCCCCCCACATGTAACCATTCATGCCAGCACCCCCCCACATTTATTTATTCATGCCAGCACCCCCCCACATTGAATAATTAATGCCATCACCCCCCCACATTTATTTATTCATGCCAGCACCCCCCCACATAAATAATTATTCATGCCAGCACCCCCCCACATTTACTTATTCATGACAGCACCCCCCCACATTCATTTATGCATGCCAGCACCCCGGCCCCACATTTAATAATTCATGCCATCACCCCCCCACATTTAATTATTCATGCCATCACCCCCCCACATGTATTGATACGTAGCAGCACCCCCCCACATTTATTTATTCATGCCAGCACCCCCCCACATTTAATTATTCATGCCAGCAACCCCCCACATTTATTAATTCATGCCAGCAACCCCCCACATGCATTTATACGTAGCAGCACCCCCACATTTATTTATTCATGCCAGCACCCCCCCACATTTATTTATTCATGCCAGCACCCCCCCACATTTATTTATTCATGCCAGCAACCCCCCACATTTATTAATTCATGCCAGCAACCCCCCACATGCATTTATACGTAGCAGCACCCCCACATTTATTTATTCATGCCAGCACCCCCCACATTTAATAATTCATGCCATCACCCCCCACATTTAATTATTCATGCCATCACCCCCCACATGTATTGATAGGTAGCAGCACCGGCCCCCACATTTATTTATTCATGCCAGCACCCCCCCACATTTATTTATTCATGCCAGCAACCCCCCACATTTATTAATTCATGCCAGCAACCCCCCACATGCATTTATACGTAGCAGCACCCCCCACATTTATTTATTCATGCCAGCACCCCCCACATTTATTTATTCATGCCAGCAACCCCCCACATTTATTTATTCATGCCAGCAACCCCCCACATTTATTTATTCATGCCAGCAACCCCCCACATGCATTTATACGTAGCAGCACCCCCCACATTTATTTATTCATGCCAGCACCCCCCCACATTTATTTATTCATGCCATCACCCCCCCACATTTATTTATTCATGCCAGCAACCCCCACATGCATTTATACGTAGCAGCACCCCCCCACATTTATTTATTCATGCCAGCACCCCCCCACATTTATTTATGCATGCCAGCACCCCCCCCACATTTATTTATGCATGCCAGCACCCCCCACATTTATTTATTCATGCCAGCAACCCCCACATTTATTTATTCATGCCAGCAACCCCCCACATGTATTTATTCATTACATCACCCCCCCACATTTATTTATTCATGCCAGCAACCCCCCACATTTATTTATTCATGCCAGCACCCCCCCACATTGAATAATTCATGCCATCACCCCCCCACATTTATTTATTCATGCCAGCACCCCCCGGCACATTCATTTATTCATGCCAGCACCCCCCCACATGCATTTATACGTAGCATCCCCCCCCCACATGTATTTATACGTAGCAGCAACCCCCCACATGTATTTATTCATGCCAGCACCCCCCCACATTTATTTATTCATGCCAGCACCCCCCCACATTTATTTATACGTAGCAGCAACCCCCCACATTTATTTATTCATGCCAGCACCCCCCCACATTTATTTATGCATGCCAGCACCCCCCCACATTTATTTATGCATGCCAGCACCCCCCACATTTATTTATTCATGCCAGCAACCCCCCACATTTATTTATTCATGCCAGCAACCCCCCACATGCATTTATACGTAGCATCCCCCGCCCACATGTATTGATACGTAGCATCCCCCCCCCACATGTATTGATACGTAGCAGCACCCCCCCACATGTATTCATACGTAGCATCCCCCCCCCACATGTATTCATACGTAGCATCCCCCCCCCACATGCATTGATACGTAGCATCCCCCCCCACATGTTTTGATACGTAGCAGCACCCCCCACATGTATTGATACGTAGCATCCCCCCCCACATGTATTGATACGTAGCAGCACCCCCCACATGTATTCATACGTAGCATCCCCCCCCACATGTATTGATACGTAGCATCCCCCCCCACATGTATTGATACGTAGCATCCCCCCCCTCCGAGATCGACCTGGTCGCCCACCGCCTTCCCCGCGCGCGGGGTAAGGCAGGGCCGCCCCCGCTCCTTCTCACCTTTAAGACCCCGGCGGACAAGATTTCTTTTCTCCGACGCCGCAAGCGGCTCGAGAAGACTCTCTTCACCCTTGACGACGACTTGACCCTGGCGCAGCAACAACGGCGACGGGAGCTATGGCCGACCTACCTCCAGCTCCGGCAGACCAAGGCGGGGCAGCCGGTGTACTGGAAGGGGGCGGCCATCTACGTCGGCCACAAGCCCTGGCAGGCGACCCCCGCGGCCCCAACGACTCCAGACGCCCCAGCTTAGGGGACTACAGCAGTATAGTAGTGTAGAACAGATAGACCGTGGCCATGTACATGTACGCCTCCTAGAGGCACTATCCTAGCTAGCTAAGCCACACGCTTTATTTAATCATGTACATGTGTGCCTATGATGTGCCACACTCCAGATGATGCCTAGCTTTATTTAGTTATGTTGTGCCCATGCAGGGAGTAACTCTCTGCTGAGACGCCATGCCCTAGCCTTTTTGTATAGCTATGCTGATCTTCCCCCCCATGACAGGCTCCCCCTTCGCTGGGCATAGCTTGAAGATCATGGGGATGCAAGTGCCCTGGTGCACCTAGAGCAAGGGTCCTTTACATCCCCACCCTTGCAGGAAGTAGCTTAGGATGTATGATAGGCCATATGCCCCCTCTCAAGGGCTATGTGCTACATATACTCCCAACGGAGTTATGTTACAATTCAATTCAATTCAATTCAATCCCCCCCCCACATGTATTGATACGTAGCAGCACCCCCCCACATGTATTCATACGTAGCATCCCCCCCCCACATGTTTTGATACGTAGCATCCCCCCCCCACATGTATTGATACGTAGCATCCCCCCCCCACATGTTTTGATACGTAGCAGCACCCCCCCACATGTATTGATACGTAGCATCACCCCCCCACATTTATTTATTCATGCCAGCAACCCCCCACATGTATTGATACGTAGCATCCCCCCCCCACATGTATTTATACGTAGCAGCATCCCCCCACATGTATTTATACGTAGCATCCTCCCCCCACATGTATTTATACGTAGCAGCACCCCCCAACATTTATTTATTCATGCCAGCAACCCCCCACATTTATTTATGCATGCCAGCACCCCCCCACATATATTTATTCTGTCCTCCTGACGGTGGTGCTCGCCATGATTCGGTCGGTTTTCCCCCACGCGAACATCCGGTCCGAGGATGCGGATGGCGCTGCCTTCTATTCCCCCAACCACCGGCCTGACATCGTGGTGCTGGACTTTGAGGGGGGTGGCCGGCATCTGCTTATTGACGTTTCGGTGGCGCGGCCCTTGGCTCTTAGCCACGTGGCTGGGGCCTCCCTCACGGCAGGTTACACGGCGGACCGGGCGGAGCGGGCCAAGCTCCTGGCCTACGGCGACGTCGGGCACCATCGTGTGGTGCCCTTTGTCCTGGAGGAGTTTGGGGCCATGGGGCCCCTGACCTCCGCCTTCTTCAAGGAGTGTTGCCGGCTCCGGGAGGACCGGCTGGACCTGGAGGGCCAGCGGGCCCCATGGTCGGCGCGGACCTGGACGTCATATTGGCGTCAGCGCTTGTCGGTGGCGCTGACTCGGGCCATGGCGGACATCATGCTCCGCCGTACGCGGGCTGATTTTGCGGTGCAGCAGGGCTATTAGGTTCCTCCCGTTAGGCGTTTCCATTGGTCTTATCGTACTTCGTAGTATAGAGCTTTGACATGGCTCTGTATATAGGTTTATAGCTGGGCGTTTGCTTTGGTTTGAGTGATTTCACTCTGCTGTAAGTAATTATATTTTTAACATATATTTATTCATGCCAGCACCCCCCCACATTTATTTATGCATGCCAGCAACCCCCCCACATGTATTTATACGTAGCATCCCCCCCCCACATTTATTGATACGTAGCATCACCCCCCCACATTTATTTATTCATGCCAGCAACCCCCCACATATGTATTTACTGCCAGCACCCCACCACGAAGCAGCCAGGGATAAAGAGCCCATATTCGTTGCACATTTACCTGCACGCATAAAGGAAGGGGGAAAAACAGCATTAACGTGAGCACCGATTAGAAACGCGGCAAATGCAGTATGTGCACATCTACACCTATAACCTAACCAGACCAAAGGCATAGCAAACATTGAAAGGGTGACCCAAGTGAAAGCCTAGCACCACCATGATCGACATGTGCGAGACAAAGAAACGCTCCAGGGCAACTAGACTAAAGGGATGGATGCCAGATGTGGATTAGGATCGGCTTAGCTGACTCTACTGAGATGTCTGCAGGGTTCCGCTAGCAACGAAAAGAAGTAGCCCAGAGAGATTTATCACTCTTGCTGCAACGTAGAGTTTCTTGCGATGGCAGCAAGGACATGTCTTCGCCCAGCTGGCTAACTGTGTCGTCGGCGTGCATGCGCTGTTTAGTTGCCGTTTTTGATAGAACAATTTTAGTCAGCCTACCATCCAGGATGCGGCAAAAGCTCACCTTTTTTTCGTTGTGCGGCGAAAGCAGACCGATTTCCTTGTAAACTTCCGGCACCAGGCAGGTATCAACGTAGGATTTTATAATCCAGCAGGTAGCATGCAAACGTCGAAACGATATGGCAGCTCGTATCAGCGATGGGGTCTCTCTGCGGCTGCGCTTCTTTTTCGATGTGCAATGGGACCGTCGCAATTCGCAAACCGGACGCGGCGTCACAGGGCTGAACGGTATTGAAAAAATTGGAAACGTGGCATCCTCGTTCCTCCCCACGGAACTGAAAACTGGAAGCGCGGCGCTGGTGCAAAGGCTCGATCCCATTTTTTGGACACCAAGCTAGCGGATTGGACGACATCCAATATGCCGTCACCCGTGCTTGTGGCCGCAGGTATAAAAAGAGACGACCTCCAGCCAATTTACCCCGGAACATTCGGATGTTTGGTTGACATCGTTACCATGCAGAAATGTACAATGAGGTTCTGGGTTCGATTCCTGGTGTGGTCATGGTAATAAATTTTTTTCTGCACATCTACTGAAATCAGTCATAGCACCAAACGGTCACGCTGCAGCGAGACGCTATAGCCCTGGAGGCCGCTGATAAACCTGCCATCCGGTATGTCTTACTATTATAGATTGCCGAACTATAAAATAATAATACTGTATACCACTTTTTCTTGTAAATGATTTCCTAAATAATGATTCTATATACTTTAACATACCATATTATTAAAGTATGTGGAAATTAATCCATGCTATTCACAATATATTATAAAATCTTTTGCAAAATGTATTAGTATATATATTTTCTGATAGCCATTTTATCAATGCTACTGTGTTATTTTTGTTATTCCCGCCATGCAGGTATCTGAGTGTCCTGGGAGAACTAATAAGAGAATGAGCCGCGAAGGTGAGGAAAACCTGAAATCTTTTCGTCCTTATTGGGGTCTCTCTGCAGCTAGACCATTTCTAACCACAAGCAATAGCTTAAATTCAAGGGTCTCGCTGCAGCTAGACCCTCTTTATGGTTACTATAAAATTAATGAATCAGAAGTCTGTGATTTATCAATCGCACGCCGCAATGAAGGGTCTAGCTGCAGCGAGACCCCAATCTTGGTTTGGGTATGCTAAGTTCACCACATCCGGTAATCTTTTCGTCTAACGGAAAAAGCCCCTCTACTAAGGGTCTAGCTGCAGCTAGACCCCAATCGTGGTAAAAAATGATACACTTTCGAACTTTGTCTGTAATTGTCGCTTTTCCCAACGATACTCGATTTGCATGGATTTCGTTATGCCGGTCGTCATTGCATGCAGCACGCGAACGGGTGGGAGTTTTCGCCCTTGCGTCCGGTCGTCCAGGATTCAGTGCAATTAAGTTGAACACCGGGACGAAGCAGCCAACTGGCGCAAAAAGGGTTTTCGGAGATGAGAACCAGAATCCAGCGCAGCCTGAAGCCAAGGAAGTCAAGCGGCCGGGAGAATACAAGAAATCCAAGAGGGTTATTGGGGAATTTTTCGCTGACAAGGCGTTTGAAGCGGCTCAGGCGATGACAAAAACCGAGGGGCGGGGGCCGGCATTCGAGCAGATGATTGCTGGCTTTAACTCTAGGGCTGCTGAACTAGGTCACGGGCTGTATCATGAGGAGGCGAAAAATCTTTACAATCAGGAGCGGATGGCAGAACTGAACAGGTTCTGGGTGGCTCGGATTAACGGCTTTTTTGATGGTCTGACCAAAAGCGACCCAGACAGAGACGTCAGGATGGTGCTGATGTCCACGCTTTACTGTGGTGACGACTTGGAGAAGGAGTTTTCGGCCGCGGAGTTGGAGAAGCTGACGGGGATGGACGCCAAGAAGATTCGCGGAATTCGCGCGATTCGGAGGCAGCAGAAGCTGGACTACCTCAGACACGCGCAGGCTCGCCAGGGGCGCCCTTTGCCGCAATTCGTGATTGACGCGATAGTGGACGCGTGGATGCACGATGATGAGTCGCGCGCCTCCTCCCAGATGAAGGATGTCAAGCGCACTTACAGCAGGGAGGGCCGTGGCAATCACGGGGTGCTCGTCGCCGTTGAGGGAGCGCGCTATTACATGACCTCCAAGGAGGACATGTACGATCACTTTCTCGAAAAGCACGCGTACTGGAACAAAAGGAGTGACCAGTATGATAAGGAGGTGGGCATTCACGTGGGCTACACGACCTTCTGCAAATACGCGCCCGATTGCATCAAGGGCAAGTGGAAGGAGAGGAACCTGTGCGCGTGTGAGAAGCACGTCACCATGCAGTCGGCCATGGGGGCGTGGACCTCGTACTGCAATGCGCACCACGGCAAGAAGTGCCAATGTGGCGCTGAGTGTGCGGGATGCTCCAAGTACAGACTGCCGGACGGTACTTGCGGAATGTGGAAAGCCATTCACACGACGGACTGGATCAAGCACTTTCACTGCCCGGTGTCCGCCTGTCGCGTCTGCGTGCCACAATCTCCGGCGCCACCATGGCGGCTGGCCACTCAGCTTAATTTGGTAAACCCCAAATGAGCTGAGCTGACGTGCCTGCCTTAACTGCATGCCCTGTGGGGTGGGCGAGGACCTGTCCCATGATAATGAAATGAGGGCTCTCAGCCGAGGACAAGGAACTGTCCCTCGTGCCTGATGACCACCTTCTTGATCCCCTTGTGTACCGTCGCGTGCCGCGTTTGAATATCCTTGCTGGGGCGTTAGCTAGACGCTCCAACTACTCTAATTGCGACAATATGATGGTGCAAGAGGGTGCTTTTGCCTCCCCTGCTATAGAACAATGCTTTCACAACACACACTTTGCACAGTCTGATGATGAAGCCGCACATGCGGAATTTATTGAGAAAGTTAATACAATTACAACACGTTGATAGTCTCAATATCGATGCACTCCATGCTCACGAGCCCGCAGTAAGGCAGCGCTCCATGACATGCTACCGGCCTTGCTCCCAAGGAAAGGGAGAAACACGAAGGCCACTAACGAGAGACTCGAAGAGACTACACGCTGCGTGAGAGTCCTCTTCGACTATGAACCAAACCATTCGTCATGCCACACGCATGACACACGCCACACTTGTCAGTCCAGCCAGGAATGCCAAAACTATCTTGCTGCCTGAACCATGCAAATAGAAACCGCATTCCAGTTGCCGTCCTGGCTTTCTACCACACATGCCAACAAAAGCAGGAAGGCATCCCGACAAATCTAAATTGCTACCCTGTTGCCGATCTCATCTCCTAGAGGCTCCGGCATTTCTGTCCCTGGGAATGTCCGACATTGAGTCACGTCCAGCAAGGTCGAAGCATAATATCCTTCAGAAAATCTGCATGCTCACACCTTGCGTGTGAGTGGCCCAGCAAACATTGCGTCTAATCGTTCCTTTCTAGAAGAAATCCCTTTGTAGGGCTGCCAGCGATTTCGCATTCATTCCAGCGATCTGGCTCCGCACCGCAAAATGTCCTTTTCCATTTTCTGTCCAGTCCTCATAACGTTGACCCGCTATTCTACACCACAAAGACACCTGGCCTGTCAATAGCCTCGGCGCTGTTGAAGTCCAGCAGTCCAGCTTCAGCTCCAGCTGTCCACTAACACGCGTATGATCCTCTCGACGCTGCGCACTTGTGCTGCCGTCCGCTCAAGTCAGTGCTGCGCGCCCAGCTGTGCCTGGCCCGGCGCGCGTGCACGTACACTTTCGTCCGCTCTTATGCTGCAAGTGCTAGTGTCCCCCCCCCGCGGTCACTAGCCTTTGTCGAAAATGCGTAGAAAACAAATTCCTTGCGCACGTCACCGGTCTTGTGCATAGTGGGCGCCCGGATGACATATTAGCTCGCGTCCGTGACACGCCGAGGCTGACGGCAGGGATAACGGGCTGCGTGAAGGGGGCGGAATGGGCGGGGGGATGGAAGAGGGGGAGGGGGAAGATGAATGGCGGGGACGGGACCTGGAAGACCTCGACATTTCTGAGAGGCTGGTGGAGGACGAAGATGGGGTGCCGAGGACGGAGAGGGTTCACCGCATACTGAAGATGGCGTGTGTGGAGGGGTTCTGTCCTGAGGAATCATGCGGCATCCATAACTGGGTGCAGTGTGATCGGGACAAGAATTCCACGGAGATTCTGAATTGGTTCAAGTTCGAGATGGTGGAGCAGACTGTGACCCGAGGGGTGAGGGTGAGTAGGTTTTGATTTTAAATTTCTCCGTTAAAATGTTGTTGACTTTTTGTTTTTGTGACCTATAGCTGCAGCGAGACCCTGTGTAAGTTGCAGTTATCTGATCGAAATGCGATTTTATTGCAAATCGAAACTGTCTGCGGACCTTTGCGAAACAGGGCGAGACCGATGGCAGGGCGGCGAAGAAGGTGAAGCGGCCCGAGCAAGTCCAAATGAGGTCCACCCCAGCTGAGCTGCGGGACGAGATTCGTAAGAGGTGGGACAAGTTCACCGTGCACTGCTTTACGGCCTGGTCGCAGGCGGATACAATCAAGGATCGGGAGAAGAATCTGAGAGAGGGGGACGTGCTCGTGCACGGCGACTGGGCCGAGAACTACGAGAACAGCAACTACGTCCAACTGCAATCGCAGTACTTCCACAAGCGCAGCCACATCCTGATGCCCATGATCGTGCGTTATCGGCTCAACGGCGAGCTGGAAAAGCGCGTCTTCTTTTTCCTGGGGGATTCCAGTATCAAGCGGGGCGAGCGCGCACTCGTATACGCTCTTCGCAAGATTCTGGAAACACTGCGGGTAGAAGTAGGGGTAGAGGTGCGAAACCTGTACATGTGCTCGGTAAGGTTAAGTCCAGGTACGTGATTAACCAGATTAACGGTCTGCTCATGGGGGATCCCGACCTGCAGGCCTTTGAGTTCCACTACATGGGGGAGCAGCATGGGAAGGGGGAGGTGGATGGTCAAGGAGCGAAGTGCAAGTGCGCCTTGAGGGAAATGCAGAGGATTCCCGAAAACCAGCACATATACTTGAGACCCACCAGCTAGTCGCCTACTTGAACCAGAACTGGCAGGGCGGCAAGACATCGAGCAGGGAGTCGGCCCGCGCGCGGGCCGAGAACGTCACTCGCCACTTCTTCCTTTTACCCCCGGTACGGAATTTTGTGTTATTTCAGGTTTTAAGACGTCAACTGCCGCTGTTCTATAAAAATTCAAACCCAATAAAGGTATCTCTGCAGAGAGACCCTACATACTGTCCATGGGTTGCTTTTCTTTTAGGTATGAAATTTCGCTTGTTCTATCGGTATGAAGGGGTCTCTCTGCAGCTATACCCTGTGTCGAATTTCGATCACTTGATATCTTGTCGTATGTTGTTATTATGATTCGAATGGGGTCTCTCTGCAGCTATACCCTGTGTCGAATTTCGATCACTTGATATCTTGTCGTACGTTGTTATTATGATTCGAATGGGGTCTCTCTGCAGCTATACCCTGTGTCGAATTTTGATCACTTGATGTCTTGTCGTTAATTTTTTTTTTTGTAAGGGGTCTCTCTGCAGCTATACCCTGTTTTATTGGTTTTTGGTCAATTTTGCTAACTTGAACGGTATTCTTTTTGTCCTAACTATTTGATGACAGGACGTCGAGTCCGGCCGACGCGCGGAGGTTGAGGAGGTGCCTGGCATCAAGAAGGCGCATTGGTGGCGACTGGACAAGTCCGACCCTGGCCTTTTGATGATTAGGCGCTATTCCTGCTACTGTCCGCCCTGTTTGGCTGGGCGGTTTGAGGGATGTCTAAGCGAGTGGTCGTTTATCATCGAGTTCAATGATGCAGGAAGCTCGATGAAAACTGTCCGTTTGCTGCCACCGAGCCAGCCCAACCCTCCGGTTCGCATGGTGACGCGGGGGGAGCAGCTGAAGGACAAGCGGGAGGCGATGGGCCGGCAGATGAGACTCCACGACTATGTGGCAGTTCCATCGGACAAGGACACGGATCACGATCCCATCCACCCGTTCTGGTTGGCTGAGGTTGTAAGCGAAGCCGGGCCGATCGTGTTAGACGAGAACTTCGAGAGGTGGGTCGAGGGCCGGAACGGACGGGAGAAGGAGCTGTTCCTCGCCGGGAACGGCATTCTTCCCGTTCGGATTTGGAAGCGGGATAAGCATGACCCCCTGCATTTCACGCTCAACGTTGAGGATTGGCCACCGTCACGCCAGCCCGAGCTTGTGAATTGCTATCTCTGCGTCGCTCCGGCTCTCCGGCTAGAAGCACGCGTGCGCAGCGACGGAATGTGTGCCGACATCAGGATGAGCAAGGAGCTCGACAAGTGGCTTACTACGCTGGTGATCAAGGATGAAGCCCCGGAGGGGCCGGCACCGACTTAAACAAGAAATTGGGGTCTCGCTGCGGGTAGACGACGCCCTAGTTTCGGCTCGTATTATATCTTTAGAGTGGGGCTTCAGTAGGGTGTAAAAAGGTGGCCGCATATATTGTATATATTTTTCGAGATCTTTCTGTGGTCAAGTTTAAGGGTAGTTGATAATTTTTTGCGGCCTTCAATTAACAGTTATTTTTTACTGCAACATAATTTTATGCTGTATATTTAAATAATGATAAGGATTTCGATATTTTTTTGCACAATCTATTCGACATTTGTTTCTGCATGTCGAGAATTTATTGCTCCACCCCCACAAAAAAAATCGTTCCGGAACTGTTCGAAGCGAATAGCACTGACAGGATTCGAACCCGGGTCCACATTAATGTTCGGAGTGAGGTAGGCCAGCCATCATGTTCCGCACTCAAATCTGGCTCGGGTCCGATCCCTTCCATTGCTCTTCGCTTCGAACAGCTCCGGAACAAGTTTTTGTGGGGTTGGAGCAATAAATACTTATTTGCCGGGCGCAGTTGTCATTCCGCCTAGTACAATTGCGTCACTAGTACAATTTTTGTCTGGGTACGGTACGAACCAATAACGCAATATTTAGTATCTAATCGCCGCTGCTCTTGCTGAATTTTATCCGGAAGCTGAAAAAGGTGTCCGGTGAAGCGAATACTAGTGACTGGTGGTCGTGCCCTTCCATTACTCCTTATCGACAAATTTTGGGTTCTACCTGCAGTTATAACCCTTGCGCGTCTGGCTGTCGGGGTCACCAATTTCCTGTCGATTGCAAGCAGCCAAGCTTGCCGAAATTTAACACTGTCACAAATGGAGCAGAGCAATATTTTCGGTTCTCAGCATACCTATGTGATGGTCGACAAAAATGAGCACGCTGCAAACATCAGAATTGATGTAGAGTTGCTCGGACCTTCTGCACAGTGGGGTGCAGGTGTCATTGCGTTCGGCAATGGCATGATCGATCTGGTGCCACCCGATTCAGATTTGAACCCTGCTTACCAATGCGTGCCTGACAATCAGGCGAGAGTGGTGGTGGAGAGCACGGAAATTCCGGGCTCTCCCAATGTATCAATGATGCGCCTGAGGGCTGAGGCCCAGCAGGAGTTCCTGGCTGCTGCGGAGAACGGCGGGGCCAAGTGGAACACCAAAATGTATACAGGCGAGCCTCCCAACTACAGGGGAGACCTGTACCAGGGAGTGTACTCCTTCGGCGATTTCGACATCGACGGATGGGGCACCTTTTTCTAGGCGCAATGCCTAAGTTGTCAAATACTCGACAATGTCGACTTTATGTGCACATATGTATATTCATTGAGAATGATAAAATTACGGACATGTGCACATATATATTCACCACCATGTGCACATATATAGGTTCCTCCCGTTAGGCGTTTCCATTGGTCTTATCGTAGTATAGAGCTTTGACATGGCTCTGTATATAGGTTTATAGCTGGGCGTTTGCTTTGGTTTGAGTGATTTCACTCTGCTGTAAGTAATTATATTTTTAATATATATTCACCTATATATATTCCTTCGTGCTCTTCCCATGGCCCCCCCATTCGCCTTGGCTCCCAGCCACTACTCGGTGGCGCTCCGGCACCAGCTATTTGCCCCGCAGCCTCTTGTTCCGGCCGGGCGGCCTTGTGGTAGCTGTGGGCAGCCGCTGGATCCCACGGGGACTCACTACCTTGCCTGCATGGGGGGCCAACAGAATCAGAATTGGTATTTGTATTTGCACACTGTCCTCCTGACGGTGGTGCTCGCCATGATTCGGTCGGTTTTCCCCCACGCGAACATCCGGTCCGAGGATGCGGATGGCGCTGCCTTCTATTCCCCCAACCACCGGCCTGACATCGTGGTGCTGGACTTTGAGGGGGGTGGCCGGCATCTGCTTATTGACGTTTCGGTGGCGCGGCCCTTGGCTCTTAGCCACGTGGCTGGGGCCTCCCTCACGGCAGGTTACACGGCGGACCGGGCGGAGCGGGCCAAGCTCCTGGCCTACGGCGACGTCGGGCACCATCGTGTGGTGCCCTTTGTCCTGGAGGAGTTTGGGGCCATGGGGCCCCTGACCTCCGCCTTCTTCAAGGAGTGTTGCCGGCTCCGGGAGGACCGGCTGGACCTGGAGGGCCAGCGGGCCCCATGGTCGGCGCGGACCTGGACGTCATATTGGCGTCAGCGCTTGTCGGTGGCGCTGACTCGGGCCATGGCGGACATCATGCTCCGCCGTACGCGGGCTGATTTTGCGGTGCAGCAGGGCTATTAGGTTCCTCCCGTTAGGCGTTTCCATTGGTCTTATCGTACTTCGTAGTATAGAGCTTTGACATGGCTCTGTATATAGGTTTATAGCTGGGCGTTTGCTTTGGTTTGAGTGATTTCACTCTGCTGTAAGTAATTATATTTTTAATATATATTCATTGAGAATGATAGATTACGGAGGTGAGATAGGCATGCAACATAAGGAAAAACCCGATAACTGGGAGAATAACCCTGAAGAAATTAATAGTAATCTGACACAGACATCCAAGGATCACGCCAGCGGCACAAGGTACAACTAACTATACATCACAAAACTACACGCAGCAACAGCGCTGGGCACCGGCCCACCATGCAGGCCTGGAAGGGATCTAGACCGCATGGGTCGCGACAAAGTCGGCCCGGGTGCGGCGGAATAACACATCAGCCACGGTGCGAGTGAGGGCGAGTGACAGACGCTGCCGCCAATACGAGGACCACGTGCGGGCCGACCACGGGGCGGTCTGACCCTCGAGGTCGAGGCGGTCTTCACGGCGCTGGCAGCACTCGTGGAAAAACTCCGCTGTCTTGGGGCCCATGGCCCCGAACTCCTCAAGGACAAAGGGGATGACCCGGTGGGGCCCCACATTGCCGTAGGAGGCAAACTTGTCGCGCTCAGCCACAGCGGCAGCAGCGCCGGCATCCACAGCCGCCCGGAGGATGTGGCGACCGGAAAGCGGCCGAGCCACGGAGACATCGATGCACATATATATACTGATTCAATAAAAAATTTCTGCGATTTTGTTCCCGGCATTGATAATTGAAAAGCTGCTAGCAGGCCAAGGACTTTAAAAGTGGCAATAGATCGATGTAGGTCGTCGATAAACTTGTCTAGTCGTCATATTTCGGTCGCAAAATTCGTGCGTGGCCTGCAGGCATCGGACAAAGTGCACGCAACAGCAGGAGTCGGTTGAGTTCGAAGCACGGCAGACAAAAAATTTCGGCGCAAAGTCCGTCCGGCAAAAAATTCGCTCGGCTGCCAAATTTTCGGCAAGAATTTCGGCGCAATGTCCGGTTTTCGGACGATTGAAATTAGCGTTTTTTTCTTGCAAAAATCTACCCCATTCCGCGTGGGACCACCCATGAGTTACACATGCAATATATAATTTCGAGGCTATTCCTGGGTCTATTTTCTGACACCAATCAGGGCGGGGCCGGCAGCGGGGCCAGCCCAGCAGGTCCAATCAGGGCGGGGCCACATCAATCCGGCGCAGCGCCGGGCGGTTCCCCGGTAATTCCCGCGCGAAAGTTGACGAAATTCGGTGCGCGCGTGCAATGTTGACTGAAATTCGGTGTGCAAGGCTATGGTAGCTGAAAATTTATTGCTCACGGAATACGAAGCCATTGTGTACCGGATTTCGCTTGTTCGAACGGCATTGTCATAGGGAAAAATAATATTCACAAAAAAACTCGCGAAACGCTGCTGTATTGGGTGTGAACGAGGACAAGCACGCAGTTGGCGCAGTTTTTGCTCGCCGTCCGACCAGACCCGTGCATCTTTAAGGTAAGGTCTCGTTGCCCAAACTACTTGACGGTGGAAACGAACACGTTCCACCAGTTCCTTACATCATTTCAAAGAAACCCAGCGTAGGATTTCCCTTAATTTTGCGTTTCCGATTTTTACGCCCCTTCCGCGAAAAAGTGAGAATTATAGGAGCGCTGACAGGGGCAACACTGCATGTCGTGCTTTTAATCGCTTTTACGTCTTTTCTTGCAGCTATATGACTTCGCTTGGGCGCAGCAACATCGCCCGGTGTTTATCCTGCGGGCGGGGCTTGCTGGCCCCGTCCGGAGTGTGCTCGGGGTGCGGGAAAAACCACAGCTACTGGTTTATAACGTCGACAACCCCCCATTTTCTGGTCATTAACCGGCGTATTCTTGTGGTTTAAGCTTCCGGCGACGGGCGAAAAGAGCTCTTACCATGACGGCATGCTCTGGGGAGGCGTTCCGAGAAGGACTGGGGCGGGCAGGCAAATTTACACGCGACAGTGCCCGCACGTCGCCTGCGCACCCCGGCGTACAAGGCAAAGCGCAGTGTTTCCCTCCTGGACGGCCCATCGCTGCCTTTGCCGGGCGGCATGTTGGGGAGGCGGCTCCTTCTTCCTTTCTTACCGCCCGTTTCATAGTTCATACCCCGTGAGTTTCCCAACGGAGGCGTGTTAATGATGAGCGGCTGCATGCATGAATGAACGGGTGTATGAATGAGGGAGGGGGGAGGGAGGGAGGGAGGGAGGGAGGGAGGGAGGGAGGGAGGGAGGGAGGAGAGGGAGGGAGGGAGGGAGGAGGGAGGGAGGGAGGGAGGGAGGGAGGGAGGGAGGGAGGGAGGGAGGGAGGGAGGAGGGAGGGAGGGAGGGAGGGAGGAGGGAGGGAGGGAGGGAGGGAGGGAGGGAGGAGGGAGGGAGGGAGGGAGGGAGGGAGGGAGGGAGGGAGGGAGGGAGGGAGGGAGGGAGGGAGGGAGGGAGGGAGGGAGGGAGGGAGGGAGGGAGGAGGGAGGGAGGGAGGGAGGGAGGGAGGGAGGGAGGAGGGAGGGAGGGAGGGAGGGAGGGAGGGAGGGAGGGAGGGAGGGAGGGAGGGAGGGAGGGAGGGAGGGAGGGAGGAGGGAGGGAGGGAGGGAGGGAGGGAGGGAGGGAGGAGGGAGGAGGGAGGGAGGGAGGGAGGGAGGAGGGGGAGGGAGGGAGGGAGGGAGGGAGGAGGGAGGGAGGGAGGGAGGGAGGGAGGGAGGGAGGAGGGAGGGAGGGAGGGAGGGAGGGAGGGAGGGAGGGAGGGAGGGAGGGAGGGAGGGTATGTATGACTGCGTGCGTGCGTGCGTACGTGCGTGCGTGCGTGCGTGCGTGCGTGCGTGCGTGCGTGCCTACGTGTATGCATGGGTGGGTGGATACATGTGTATGTGTGTGTGTGTGGGTGGGTAAGGGATCGACGTGTGTGTATGTATGTGTGTGTGTGTGTGTGTGTGCTTCTCTGCTTAGGCGTTGGAGCACACGCATGCACTGGAGGAAGGGGATGATGAAAACCCAGACCAACTGTCGCACCCACCCCTCCACCTTCACCAAGCGTAAGGCCAAGCGTGCCATGGGGGTAGGGTAGCGGACCCAAGTCACCAACGTCAGGGTGCTCACCAGGCTGGTGGATGAGAAGATGGGGGGCAGGCCCCTGTCAGATGCAGAGAAGAAGAAAAGGAAAAGGATGCAGCAGGGCCGTGAGAACGTGCCCCCGGGTGTGGCATTAGCCACTATATAGCTAGCTAGCTGGCTAGAGGTGTGTTATTAATGCATTGTACTATAGGCATGTGCCCCCAAGTATGCCTTCCTGCATTGTAAATATGATGCATAATGTAATGATGTGTTGTTTGGAACCTTCTGTACACCAAGGTGGAATGATTGCCATGAAACCCTTGTAAGAACAATAGAAAGCTGCTTTTTCTGTGGTATTTATGCTAGCATCTGTCACCAATTTGTCATCCAACCAGCCTGAAGCTTTGTGGGCATGCTGCATGGGATGTGTTTAGAACATGTGCCAAGTTCTAGCTCCAACTGAGTCCACTTGGGTCTTATATATGTGCAAACCTATGATGAAATACTTGGAAAACACTGAAAAACTGCATTTTGGGGGTATTTATGCTAGCATTTGTCACCAATTTGTCATCCAACCAGCCTGAAGCTTTGTGGGCATGCTGCATGGGATGTGTTTAGAACATGTGCAAAGTTCCAGGCCCAACTGAGTTCATTTGGTGTCATTATGTATGCATATGTGTGATAAAACCCTTAAAAAACCATGAAAAACTGCATTTTTTGGGGTATTTATGCTAGCATTTGTCACCAATTTGTCATCCAACCAGCCTGAAACTTTGTGGGCATGCTGCATGGGATGTGTTTAGAACATGTGCAAAGTTCCAGGCCCAACTGAGTTCATTTGGTGTCATTATGTATGCATATGTGTGATAAAACCCTTAAAAAACCATGAAAAACTGCATTTTTGGGGTATTTATGCTAGCATTTGTCACCAATTTGTCATCCAACCAGCCTGAAACTTTGTGGGCATGCTGCATGGGATGTGTTTAGAACATGTGCAAAGTTCCAGGCCCAACTGAGTTCATTTGATGTCATTATATATATGCATACATGCCAGAAAGTGCTGAAAATACGGTATTTTTTGCTAGCAAATGTCACCATGTTACCATGGTGCCGACTCCCAAAAAATTTTTTGACCACATGGCATCATAAGATATCTGATTAGGTACCTTGGTGCCAAATTTGAGGCCAAACTGACTATTAGCCTATCTTGAAATAATTACCAGGGAACCAAAACGCGTTTTTGGATTGATGTGGCCGGGGGCGGCAGCGCGCAGGGGCCTGAAGACGTAGGCGCAATTAGGTTGCGGTGACCATGCAGTTAGCATTTTGGGCAACCAATATGCTAAGTGGATGCAGTTTGGAAAGACCTTTCCAACGCCGTGCTGACCGCCTGAAACAGACAAGGGACGAGAAAGATATCAAGTCCCGAAGTCCTAGCCATCCGTGGCCGACTAGGGTGCAGTCCTCTGGTATAGTGGACAGGACACGTGGCAGGCCGTGCCTGCACAGGCTTAGCCTGTTTATCACGTGACTGTGGTCCACGTAGACCAGGAGGAGCAGCAGCCTGTGACTAGTAGGGTACTGGAGCTGGCACAGGGCTGCAAGGATACTAGACCTTGCAACCTAGGCTTGTGACAGGTCCTGTACTTCCTAGGTTGCAGAGTCTAGGCAAATCCAGTACGTCCTGGCTCTGCACTGATGCCAGTGGACGTTGTGGATTTGCTTGCACGCCTGCACGTGCCTCGTCATGCCGATGGGAACGAGGAACAACGCAAAGGATATAGCTTGGTCATGGGGGATGACCAGCTATCTCGGAAAGCACGAACCGTGGGTGCCACCTTGGTCGTGGAAGTGCCCATCGTGGTCGTGGCCTGGTGAACAGATTTAAGGTTGCTGCCTTGCAACATTGGCTAAGACGCGCTGTGAAAGACCAAGAGCTCACATACGTTGGGAGCTCTTTCTAACTCGTATTATTGTTACCCAAAAGGAGGCAGGACCCTGGGCCCTATCTGGTCTGATCAACCCCAAGGGGACCAAGTGTCCATCTTCCCAGTAAAAGTCCTAAATTTAGGACCAAGTGGAATTAAAATATATATATGCAAACATTAAAATTTGACCCTGGCATTCGTGCCCATGACAGATAACACACTTTTTTAGTTTCTATCAAAAACCTGGGGTCAACTAATTACATTTAGTGCATGAATGGGCCCTGCCACCTGCCAGACCTCAAAGCGCGAATTTGGCCAAAATGTGGGTTTTAGGACCATTAGGACCAATTAGTGTCAACGCATGACCATGCTATCCACACGGTCCCTTGAGCATCTTACAAGCGCTAGGGGACCCTACGAGGCCTTGGGATGGCGGGGCAGCGCATAACAAGGCCATGCCCTGCTGTGGCTGCCTCTATATATACGCGTGCTTAACGGTGTCACAGATGGTGCAGGTAATGCAATATACGGTTGCATGGTTGCTGAGGTTGCCCGGCTTGAACATGGCCCACCCCTTGCGGTAAACTTTCTCTAAGCATATGCCAAACCTTCTTTGACATCACGGACATGCTGACCACCACCCAGCGATGAAAAAACAATGCATTTGCATTGCAACTAACACATGAATGCAGCCAAATCAAGTTACAAAACAACGGTGTGCTAACATGCAACGCTTTGTGAGCGAATTCAGGGTGCATGTAACACGTAAACCATACTGTATATACTGTCTGAGAACACCCTGAACGACTGCAGGCCATAGGACCATGGTTTATAACTAACACATGAGTAAAACTGCTCTTACGCATGTGTGTTTTAGCTGCAGCGGACGACGAAGATAGAGACGTAAAAAATTGTATGACGTAAACCAACTATGTGTGACAGTTATGTGCACAGAGAGCGTCCCCTCTTTTTAGGCATAGCTGGCTGACTTAAAACACCACGACAGCGTTGCCAGTTACACTCATGATCTAGGACAACCCGGCACGTACCTGCTACTTACGTCGCCTCATTCCAGATGGTTGCAAAAAAGTCGCTGAAATCCGCAGCGAGGTCAGCTTTCCGAGAGCTGAGCGCACCAAAGCTGGCCAACCGGTTCGACAATGATATAAACCACGCTTGTGCTGCGTTCTAGGTCCAAGAAATACCGAAAGTGAAGACCTATAAGGTGCGCTCGCTGCCCAGCCTGAACGTCCCTAAAACATGGTCGACAATGGAAATCGGGCAAGAATATCACGGCCCAGGCGCTCCCATGTCAAATACTCCGTTTCTAAACTCCAGACTATAATAAAAATCGTCCACAAAAATTTCCTGGCTTGATTCGCACCACCATTGCTAATACACTAACATGTTTGTGCCAAAATCGACCCTCCGCGAGCAGGCGATCTGCGACCCATTTGTGTTGTGCCGCTGTGCTACAGCGCTACACATAAAAACTTGCGCAGAAAATATTCACAGCCTTTAAGCATAACTAACAACCTTTCGTTTTTGCTACTGGGCGCCCGAAATGATAAACGCACGTGAAAACGCCGGCCACGATTGTCAGGTCGCCATATCCACCTCACTTCATTCCCGCACCCACTTTTTCGCTCCAAAATCGGTTATATTTTTGGTCGAGGTACCTACTTTCCCGCCATTATACCCGGTACCCGGGTACGGAATCCGGGTACCATGTGCCGGTACCACGGGTCGGGTACATCATGCCGGGTACGGTGGACATGGGGTACGGTCCATATAGTGACCCCCCCCCCCCGGTACCTCGGTTATAGTGACCACTAGGACGATTTAGGACAAAGTCCTAAATTTAGGACCGTGGGAGGCTTAACACAAGCGGTCTGTGGCTGAGTGGGCACAAGCAAGGTTAGGCTTGTTTCAAGCTGGTCCAGCTCCAAAAGAAGAAAGGGTTGGAGTTAGCATTTTGGAACTGCAGCAGGGCCGGCGGCGAGCGACCCCATTGTGATGCAGATTGAGGCTTCGACAGCTCCCGGCGAATTGTCGCGAGAGGCCGTCGAAAAGTTTGTGTCGCTGAGGGACGAGCTGTCCTCGACGATTTACGGTCTGGAGGTGGCTCACCAGGGCGGGCACGTGACCGTGTCGCAGCTGGATTTGGCGCGGGAGGCACTGGGCCAGATAGTGGCCATTGGACTGGGAGCAGCGCGACTGTTCAACCATCAGGTGGCAACTTCTGTGCTGGGCGCGGGAGTTGAGGTCCCGGACGTGATCAGGCAAGCGCAGGCGCGCGAGGTCGACAACCCCTGGTCGTCGGCAGAGGTGGTTTCCCAGACGTGCGAACACCTCGTGAACATTCTTTTGCAGGAGTCACGGGGCAACGCAGATCGGTGGGTGATAACCACACGACCATTTGGGATTTAATTGGTCAACACTCGACACACCGCGGGCGGCGGAACCAGAAGCGCACGATCCAGTGGTCGAGGTCATCACGGGTCGGGAGGTAACGCCAGAAGACTTCCATTACCAATTCGTTGATCAGCCAGAGGGGATCATCGAACGTTCATCTCAGCAGATTGACGAAGGCGACGGTACCGTAGAAGGGTACGCTGCACGACGTCGTGCTGAGCTGCACGTCCCGCAAGAGCCCGAACACGACTACGGTGGTCGTGGGGCCTGCAACAACAAGCGGGGTGGTGGGACGCGGTGGGTGAAGAACCTTGAGTGGGATCGCCAGAGTGGGAGCGAGCCCCGGATCCCAGTGGAGAAATCTGCAGACGGGCGACCCGTTAGCAGAGTGCTAGGACCCTACGCCGACGGGGAGGACGCCGCTGGCAGCGACGAGGAGCGGCCAGAGACGCCCATCGCAGCCACTGCTCAAGAGCGAGAGCTGGAGGCAGCGAACCAAGCAGGTGCTGAGTCAGTAGCTGGGACGGTGCCCACGGCATCCCCCAGCGACGCCAGTGCTTGAGTCAGTTCTTCCTTTTCCTTCGCCTTTATTGTTGTGTCCCCACTTGTATATAATGCCTCGTGGCAAACCGGGCGACGGCGACAAGGGCGAGGCGGAGGCACCGGCTGGGGAGAGCCAGGAGCCTAGGAAGGACAAGGAGGCGCTGGTGGGAGAGGCGATCCCAGCCAGCGACGGCGATGGGGGAAAGCGGCCAGGGAGCAAGAGGCGACACGAAGACTCGGTGGAGGAGGCGCGCAAGGTGCGGGCGACAGGGCCATCTGATGCAATAACGGCACCTGGCGAATGGGCAACCACTGTGGAGAAGCGTAAGAGGGACCCCTCCGCTGACGGCAATGGTAAGAGGCTTCATGTGGATGTGTTCTCCCCTGTGCCTGCTGGACCAAGTGGTGCTGTTGTTGTGACACCCGCTGTGGTTGAACCAGTAAAGGCGCTGCCAGGGTCGAGGCCTCACATGAGTGCTGTCACTGTTATGAATGGACAAAAGCCTCTTAACCCACCACTAGCACAGGAAGCTTTGGACAAGTGGCTAGAGGACATGGAGCTTGTTGTGTTCTCCGTGGACCCCACTGTCAACCTAGTGCAAGTGTTTCACTCGTCCACGTGCAACAGGGACTCATCAGAGCGTGTCATGCAGGGAGAAGGCTAGGACTGCTGTCAAGGATAAGCTAACCTGAGCACAGTTCCTGGATGGGTTGAGGGAGGAGTTCTCTGACAAGGTTCTCAACCTCACCAACTATTATAAGCATCAGTATGACACCTTTGAGATAGTGGGTCCTGTGGCAGAGGAATGGGCTAGGCTCAACCGTATCAGGGACAAGGGGGCCAAGTATGGCTTCCTGGTCACAGATAGGGCCTTGGCAGACTATTTCCTGGACCGTATGGGTCTGAGTGTGGATGGGAGGAATGGTGCCCGCATGTTTCTTAACCAGACTGATGGCTCCTTGCGTGCTCTGGAGCTTGTAATCCTCAGCATAAGGAAGCCAGACCCTGCCTGCAAAGCTATCCAATCCCATGGCAGCAATGCCACCTCCGCTGTGCAGGGCCAAGGTGATGTCCCCGGGTACCCAGCCCGTGGTGGGGCAAGGCCCAACAAGCGTAAGCGCTTCAGGCGCCAGAGGCAGGGGGCTCAGGGTGGCAAGGGTGCAGGTTCCCAAGGAGGGGTTGGGAGCCAGCAAGCTGGTGGTCAGCAGGGTAAGGGTGGCCAAGGGCAAGGCAAGGGCCAAGCTCAAGGCAACCAGGGCAAGCAGGGTGGGCAGTCTCAGGGAGGCCAGGGGAAGCCTGGCAAGGGTGGGGCTGGAGTTGTAAAGCATTACAAATGATGCTGGGCAGGGCTCGGTTATGCAATATATCAGTTTGCCGCACGTGATGTTGATTACCTGGAATCGGACAATGAATCCGGCGCGACTCATGTCGTTGGCCAAAATGGTTGCCACAATGGTTGCAGTCTTGCCACGGGTTGTTAAGATATAACCATGGCAGACTTAAGTTTGGCGTCTGGTGTCTAGAAGGTTCCATGTGCACAACGCATACTGCATTGCCATACTTGTAACGACAGTGCAGGACAAGGTTTCTAGGCATCTCTAGAAGGTTGACGCTGTAAATGTATAAATTAAAGCAATAAACAGCGGCCAAGGGGCCGCAGCCATTGCAACCAAACCCTTCCAAAGTCTTTCTCAACTCGTACTCTTAAACACAGATTTTTTTTTCCATGGCTCGTAGCCGTGCTGCAGCAAGCGCTGAGACTGACGCCATTGTCCTGACTGGACAGGACAAGAAGGAAATGAACAAATTAAAGCAGCACGAATTGGCAATGCGTTTGCTGCCCAAGCCGCTGCCACCCGGCAGCAAGGACCCGGAGAAGAAGGACTACTACGACGGCCTGGGGTACTGGTACGCGAAGACAGTGAGTTTCCTGGACAACGACCACGTTGCTACGTTGCGATTCAGTGGACACGGCTCGTCGGGAATGCCGGCCGTCCGTGATTTGATCCGGATTGCCCACGAGAAGAAGATGGAGTGGGCGGACTTTTACAGCCGTTTGAAGGAAC
Organism: Mesostigma viride; assembly: GCA_009746045.1. NCBI lineage: Eukaryota > Viridiplantae > Streptophyta > Mesostigmatophyceae > Mesostigmatales > Mesostigmataceae > Mesostigma > Mesostigma viride. Next base: position 18,338 of record RPFO01001109.1, on the reverse strand, counting down.
TCCTGGTGCCCGAGGGCCTGCTCAAGTCGATCAAAGATATGATGCGGATCCTCACTTTTGAGGTGTCGGGCGACCCGGTCCAGGCGACACTGGCATTCGAGAGGATGCTGGAAGACACTACGTTGACTTTTCCAGATGATTTCAGCGTCGTGCTTTTCCTGGGCAAGGCCCTCGCCAGTGGTGTGATTACTGACAGCAGTATCCAAGGCTTGGCTCCCGTCCTGACAAAGGAAAAGCTGGAAAGCAGGGCTGCCAGCTTTACTGCCATCCGGGAGGCCTTCGCCCTCGGTGGCGCGGCACAGGAATTGGCGGGAAGGGGATCTGCCACCAAGCCCGCGGGAACAGCAAGCATCAGTGCTGTTTTTGGGGAGGGCGACAGACGCGAGAAGTGCCCGAGGTGCCAGGGCACTGGCCACAACCGTGACAGCTGCAATGCCAACAAGAATTTTCCTCTGTCGACCAATTTGTGTGGCAAATGCCACAAGCCAGGCCACAAGGCCAGGTTCTGCAAGTCCGGCAGGCAGCCGGACAAGAAAAACGATGCCACTGCCGACGAGGGTAGGCCGGGCCCATTAGGAGGCCTCGTCGGAGCATGCGCTGGGTTCGTCCGCAGCAGGCGCAGCAGGCGCAGCAGGCGCAGCAGGGAAACTAGACGGCCCAGGACAGGGCGTATTCGACAGTGATAGGGTTCTGCAGTCTAGCCCAGCGGAGCGGCCATTGGCAAATGAGAATCAAGGGGCAGCACAAGATTTATCGGACAGTGTACCCGTAACTGATGGTAATGAAAAGCTTGTTTCTATTTACGGAATTGCCTCTCGTCTGCACACATTATTTGGCCATGGCACAAATGCTTATAAATTTGCAAATGCACTGGGTGGGGCAGAGCTTTTGGCAGCATGTCGAGATTGCTATGCGCATTGTCCTGTGTGTCAGGCTACTGGGCCAAAGCTTCCCCGCCACCATGCTAAGCATCCCTCCGCATGCAAAGGGCAGATTGTAGGCGACGTACTGTTCTGGGCGTTTCTCCCTTATTTCATAGCCATAGATAGGTATGCTCATAATGTAGCAGTCATCCCGCTGCGGGGTCAGTCAGCGGAGATTTGGCGGAGGCTATTGACATTCTCTCTGCGTTTTTCTCTCCTATTGAGTCACTACAAATGGACAGGCAGTTCGCATGCTTTGAGGGCAAGCCGGGGTTTGAGTACCTCCGGACAGTGGGCCGTCAAGACCATGAAGGGCAAGGTTTGGTGGAACGTGCTGTGCAGGAATTTAAACAAGCTGCACGGCGGAACGGTGAGGCTGCTCTTGGTTCTTATGCTTCCCGTTTAGTGTGGGCTTTGCATATTTCTGCATGCCTAAACCGCCGTGTGCTCCTTTCAGTGCCTTCGCGCAATTGTGTTATCACTGCAGAGGGCTTGCAGCATGGCCACTACCTGCCTGAAGTAGAAGAGGAATGGGCACAGCATTTGCAGCAAAAGTTTGCCAATCTGGTTCGAAGGGATATGCGTAGGCCGGTTACCGCCTATAGCGTAGGGGACCAGGTTTGGATTCATGATGAGGGCTCCTTTGGCAAGAGGGGACAATGGGAGGGCCCAGCCACTGTGGAGGCTGTGGACGTGCATGTACGCAAGGCGATTGTGTCCTTGCAGGGCAAGCAACACCACATTCCCTGGAGCAGACTCAAGCCTTACCTGCCGCACACGAGCGCATGGGAGCGACTTCTCCACTACTACGCGGACGTGGCGCACTTCGTGCGAGAGCCAGGTGATGTTCCCACCTCTCCCCCTCGTTCTCTGCCTGCCTCTGACCCTATGGATGTCTTTGTGGGGAATAGCGAGGACGATGGTGACGTAGATGATGATGGGGACGTGCGGGCTCTAGCGGAGGATGTTCGAGGCGTAATGAGCGAGCCCCCTGCTGACCTGCGCGAGGGTAGTAGGGCGGGCTTTACTCCTGCCGTTAGCCAGGATCCGGCTGCCGTTAGTCAGCCTAGCCAGGGGCGTGGTGGTTTGCTGAACAAGATTGTGCTAGGGCTGAGGCGCCGAGACAATACCATGGGGCTTGCTTCCCTTCGCAACCCAACCTGTGCAATGGGCAGTGCACCACCTCAGCTTGACCCGAGCATCGCTGTGATTTCCTCACTCTCGGCCACTTGGTCACTTCAGTGTGGGCTTCTCGTAGACACCCAAGCCCAGGTCTCCATTATTGGGGAGTATTGTGTAGATGATGATTGTCCCTTGTTTCCCTCCCGGTGGACCCAGGTCACTGACTTTGCTAGGTCGGGGTCTTACAAGGTCTTGGGGGAGATCCCACTAGAGATCCTGGGTGTTGAGACGCCTATGTGTGTGGTGGAGGGATACGAGGGCCCAGCACTTTTGGGGCAGCCATTCTTGTCCCTACCCGGGGTCACAGTTAGTAGCACACAGTTGTCTCGAGCGGGATTCGGTTACCTGAGATTAAACAATTTCTCCCTTGATGTAGCGACTAGGGGCCTCTCCTTGCCTATGGTGGCAGCCCTGAAAGGGGTAGAGTACAATGATTCTGAGTTGCCTCCTGCCCGTGATCTCATTACCCCTAAGGCCCTTACCCCTGAAAGCTTGGGGCTTAATTTTCATGACTTTGCTAAAGAGAGCCCCATGTCCTTCTTTGATGTAGCCAGGCACGTCTCGACTGAGGAGGGTCTAGACAATACCCAAGGTGCCATCTTGGCTGCGGGGGAACGATGGCTAGGGCTGGGGTGTGTGGAGCCTGTGGACGTTGTACCGAGGGATGGCAGATTGCTTCGCTTTAAGTGGACATTTCAGATGAAGCCCGTCCCGGGCACTGATAGGAAAGTAGAATTTGCTAGACCTGTAGTGCTAGAGTTTTCTGGATCTTCTGACCTGCCCCCTTCGGCCTTGACTGCGCCAGGTTTAAACAAAGATACGTGGCGCATGGTAGTGTGCTTTCATCTAGGGCGCTTGAATAGGGGTATGCCACATGGGTCCGCTGTGCTAGATTTTTCAAAGGCTTACCTCCACGGGGATGCCAATGAAAGTGCTCGGCTATGGGATGGAACCACACCCCTCTATGTTAGGACACCCAAAATCTGGGAGCCTCTTGTAGGAAAGAAGTTTATGCGGTTGATAAAGGCGGTTGATGGGACCGTGGCTGGTCCACGGGCTTGGCGCCTGAGCCTAGAGCGCCTTCTCCTTGACACAGCTCGCATGGTGTACAGTGACTTGGACCCCTCCTTGTTTGTGGGCGTCTGGAAGGGCGAGCTGGTGTTTGTGTTCGTGCATGCGGATGACTGTGATTGCTTTGGCCCGCGTGAATGGATTGCCTGGTTCCATAGCATTGTGCATGCCAGGTACCCTGTGGGCAAGCTTATTTTCCGTGAGCCGGGCAAGGTGGTTCAGTTCATGGGCATGGACACTGTCATGGATCACGATGAGCACGGCAAGTGGGCGATGTTGCTTCAGCCCAAGGGCAGCTATGTGCAGGATTTGGTTAAGGAGGTGATGAGCAGCAGTGGGCCGCTTCTTGCGTCTGAGTGTGGGACATTGCGTGGCAAGCTTAATTGGCTGGCCTGCACCACTAGCCCTGATTTGGCTGTCCTTAGCCGACTGCCTGACAATGTACTGTGCCTTATTGACCGTGCGGTGATTGTGCAGTACCTCCTGGCCTCACCCGGGTTGATGTTACAAGGTGTAGACTGGGATAAGCCCGTGGAGCTTGTGTCTTATTGCGACAGTTCCCTAGATGCCCGCGTGCTCACCAAGATGCGTGGTAGGTGCGCTGCTGTCACTACCATTTGCAACGCTGACCAACCCACGATGTCTTCCATCTTTGCATGGTATTCCCGTTTGCACCGCCGCGTGTATGTGGGATCCGACACCGCTGAGGCGCGCGCATACTGCGAGGCTGCGAGCGAGCTGTCCTACTTCCACGCGCTCATTTGCTGGATTCTCGCGGTGGGCGGCACCACTCCGCATCTCCGTCGCGTGATACGCACGGACAGCCAGGCGGTTGTTGATTTCATTGAGAACCCTTATGCCCGCACCCGGGACTTGGACTTCCTCAGGGTCAAGGAGTTCTCTGATTGTGTCAGTACCCAGCATGTGCCGGGCGAAAGGAACTACTCCGATGCCCTTACTAAACTGTATAGCTCAGCTAAGGCACAGTACCCGCTTCTGCGACACACGATGAATAGGCTATCACTGGGTCAGTCTTCGCACTAGTTGAGTTGCGTTGAACCATGAATGGCCCCGCGCCACGGGTTTTCAGCCTTGGTAGGTTTTCCCCGGGAGTTATTACCTCTTGTATAATAATGTTCAGTGGGCATTACCCTCTGAGACTATGTCGGTGTTGTAGTTGCTATTCATGATGGCATGGCCCGCGCGGCCGTTAATGACTGATAAGAGTACGCTGGCCATCTTTGCCACATGAAAAAGAAAAGTGCTGGAGTTGTAAAGCATTACAAATGATGCTGGGCAGGGCTCGGTTATGCAATATATCAGTTTGCCGCACGTGATGTTGATTACCTGGATGCGGACAATGAATCCGGCGCGACTCATGTCGTTGGCCAAAATGGTTGCCACAATGGTTGCAGTCTTGCCACGGGTTGTTAAGATATAACCATGGCAGACTTAAGTTTGGCGTCTGGTGTCTAGAAGGTTCCATGTGCACAACGCATACTGCATTGCCATACTTGTAACGACAGTGCAGGACAAGGTTTCTAGGCATCTCTAGAAGGTTGACGCTGTAAATGTATAAATTAAAGCAATAAACAGCGGCCAAGGGGCCGCAGCCATTGCAACCAAACCCTTCCAAAGTCTTTCTCAACTGCTGGGTCTGGGAAGAAGGGTGGAGCATGCTTTGTGTGTGGCAAGGAAGGTCACTGGCGTCGTGAGTGCCCTGACAGAAAGGCCAAGCCTGCTGGGGCAGGGGGCCAGTCTGGGCAGCAGTGACTAGCTACACCATCCCCTGTAAATAGTCAATCACCCCTTGGGGAAGGTGTGCTGGATGTACATAAGGACGGGGGTGTGCCCCTTGTGCAGCACCAAGGGTGTAAAGATGTTGTTCTTCCACTGGATTGCAATAACAATGCTGCAGCTGAATTCCCTATGCCTCATGCAGGTGGTGGGTCTCCAGCAGGTGCTGGCCTGGAAGGCCAAGGGACCTTGCTGGAAGGGCCTGGAGTTAACGCCAAGCGCATTGGCGTGATCCTGATTCGGCATATCTCTGCGATTCCAGCGGCACCGGAACGAGTTCATTCCGACAAGTATCAAGAAAGTTATGGCGTTCCGACTTCCCGGTCGCGCGCGAGCGCGAGCCGGCTGTTCTTCTAAGTCGGACGTGAATATTTGCCGACGACATATGGGGTCGACAGTAATTCCTGGGCTGACAGGAATTAGGTGCTGTACCTACGACGGTATTGGATTAATACGTCGTACGCAGGAAATAGGAACCTTAACCTGTGGTCTGTTGGTACCGCAGGCTTAGTCCTGGACTTCTAGGTGCAGATGCAATAGTCACTGTGGACTGTGCTCTGTGGTCACTGTGCCTGTATGGCAGACCTACTGCCGGTATAGGAGCTGGGCGCTGTACAGGTAGTGAATACTGTACCGGGGGTGTTATTACTGAGCATACCTCTTAGGTTGCTCAGGACTAGCAAGCACAGTGCACAAGTATATAAACAATAGGCCAGTGCCATTTGGGTAGATCTCTTGCGAGCCCGCCTCACGTGTTGTGCCTTGACTTGGCAAGCGCGTGTACAAGCCTCAAGTGTGTGAGCGCTGTAACATTATCCAATTTTAACAAAGCTCCGTTTCCAACCATATTCACACATTGCTGCATTGCAACCATATCCTTCACATTGCGTTTGCTAGGAACGTTAACTCAAATTACAACCAGTCTCAGCGGAACGGCCAGGAGGGTCGTTGCCGGTTGCGGTGTGCAGCGTTGACGACAAGGAGTTCGTCCGGTGGTGAATGGTGCAGGAAGAACAACGGCAGCAGGATTTCCGGTTTCGGCAGTCTGCTGGGGGTTCGATTTCACCTGAATTGCGTCGTGTCGTTCGGGATCTATCTTTATTGCTTGCAGATCGTCCGCCTGTTAATCGCAGCTTCGTGCAATTCGTCGACGACCAGGTCGAAGATTGGGAGCGAATTCTGCGGCACGTACAAACCATCGTCATTCCGGAGCACCGGAGCATCGACGACCTCGAGCAGGAGCTTCACGGTTTGGTCGGCATCCAGACGGTGATTACAGCAGTAGCTGAGCGAGTGCGTGCGGAGTTGGCGGCAAGGCGTTGCGAGGTTGCGGAGGCAGCTGGCGCAGTGCGACACGAGTTTGTACCGACAGCAGCGGGTGCGGGTTTACCACGTACTTTCGCAGGCGTCATCGGCGACGAGGGTGTCGCAGCGGGACCAGTTAGGCGTGAACGACGCGGAGCGGAGCATCACAGGCGGCTTGCAGAGGTCGGGGCGACAGCGGAAGCCATCACCGGAGGACAGCGCGCGGCAAGAGTCGGCAGGTTTCCGGAGCGAGCAAGAGTTCCTTTTCAGGAACTGCCCCAGCCCCTTCGCGTTCGTGTGACGCGTTGGGAAGAGTTTGCACCTCTTGGGTACGATAGTGACCTTGAGGTGGGAGCAGGGGGTGTCGCTGGGCTAGGCGACGAGACACTTGGCGACCACGAGGTGCCAAGATACAATCCGCGGGGTGCCAACGACGGGTTGTCACCTGTCTACTATTATACCAACGGTGACGATTCAGTCATCGCGGGCCGACAGCGGGTCGACGACGGCGCAGCGGGTAGCAGGGTGCCAGAGCTGATTGTGGTGAGCGACAGCGACGACGACAGCGACAAGGAGAACCAGGACGCGCCTGGGGCCAGCCGTGGTGGTCTTGCCTGAGTGGTAACACTTGGCACTTTCCTTTCTTGTTCAGTAGCTTATATTGCTTTAATTACTGCTTGGCCACTTGGTGTTACGTCCCTGCCCTTTTGGCTGGACGTAACAATGGAATAAATTACTAAGGCTGTTTGGTCTATTGAACTTGGGTTTTACGGACCTTGGCTATTGTGTGAATTGGACTAGTTATTTTGGTCCTAGGTTGTCCTTTTAGGGGCCGGCGCTGTGGCGCCGCGCCGGTTCTGAGTCTGTCAGTGGTTCTAGGCGTGGATCCTATAGTTGAGGGTCGATGTCGGCCCGGATCCTACGTGGAATGAGTGACTCGGATTGTTCTAAGGAAATTGGCGTGTATCTGCGCCGCAACCAACCTAGGTTAAATTGGTCCAAGGACGAGAGTCTCGTCCTCTTGGTTTAATGAATGATAAGTGCGAATACGCCTACACATTGAGCCCGGGGCATTATCCATTTGTAATTGGTATTGCTAGCCATTATAAGTGTGAACTAATTAGCTTGGCATTAAGCCGTGATGCCAGATATCTCACGACTCACGTCGTGAAGCGCAACCTACTTTAGGCTATCTTGAATTATTCCTAATTCCGGCAAGAAGGGTCTTTTGCTACGTAGCTCAGGCTAGCTAGGTGAGTCTGGGCAGGGACGTAACACTGGTTATCGGAGGAAATGTGCTGGAAAGGTTAGCTAACTCTCGCGGAGAGGGTTAGTGAGCCAATTAGGATACCAAGACGAAGCTTGGCGTAGGTAGAGGTTCCGGAATTCAACGATTGCTGTCAGGCCGGCGGCCAGCCCGTAAAGGGATTCAACGACGACCTAGCAGCAAGCGGCCAGTCTGGGATACTCGGCGGGGCTAGCAATAGTCCTGTGGTGAGGTGCTGTCAACTATAGCGTTCAGCCCTCCTGTTTTCAACGACACCTAGTGGCGGCCAGGGCTTGCCTTCAACGACACCGGGTGGCGGCCAGTTCAGGAGGGATTAACGTCATCGAAGATGGTACGTCCCCTAGTTAGAATTCTTTCTTTACAAAGCTATGCCTGCTGAAGGCTAGCTGGCGAGCTTGCTCTCTATCCGGGAACGCGCGCGCAGGGGGTTTATGTTATATGTTGTGCCTCTATAGGTTGTAAATGTTGTTGGTGCCCATGGACGTCGCGGAGACGGACATTCGTTGTTTGACCTGCAAGGGGTCGTGGGGGTGGATACCGTCTGGCTGTTGCCGACTGTGTTGACGGTGTTTACCTCCGTGTGTGCGTATAGCCCGTTCCTGCGGAAGGCTCGGGCGTGTGCTGTGATATACTCCGTGCTCCCTCTCCTCGTTTGTTTAACCCTTAAATGGTGTCCAACTCGCGCCTAAAAATAGGCTCCAGTTGCACCTTGCATGGTAATGTCCACAACCTAACCTAAAAACAATTTAGGGTCCATACTGGGACCAAAGCACACACATATAGGGACTTACTTGGGGGTCATGTCATTGGTCATGTTGCAATGTCCTATGGGTGCTAAATATAGCACCACCCTCAGGGGGGTGCGCGAGTGCGAGAAAAACACTCATGTATAATGCATTATTACACCTGAAAACAGTTCCGTTGCTCCCAACATTTTAAAGGCAGTTGCTTGGGTAGCCAGGCATGGCTTCTGAACACTGACATGACAGGTTGTCCCAGGGACCCAGATGCATTATCTAAAAATAACTCGCGCCTAAAAATAGGAGCCAGTTTGGCTGGTGACATTTGCTAGCATTACAAGGCAGGCGCCTCAGTCCGTAGCATCATAAAACATCATAAATGATCAAACATGCATTATTTCATCAATTCCAGCATACAGAACATCCATAACAGCGATTAAACATAGGTAGCCATGCCAGTGCACAGTCACATTCGCGCGTATCATGGCATGGTAAGGCCAATGACTACCCACCACACAAGCCTACCACATGCACAGTTTTTCTCACATGTCAGTGCTACACTAAATAAGTAAAAGTAAGCCTAGATCATTGGAAATGCTAACTGGAGCTCCTTATATGCTGGGCTTCATCATTTCAGCTGTTAACTGGCTACGGGGCGACATGCGGCACTAAGTGGCATTACAATGGTATGAGGCGTGCACAATGGTGCTTTTGAATGGCCGGGTAATGCTCAAAATGATCACTAACACACAGCTTAAACTATGCCTCATGTTGTTCTAAAGAAAACGTCACCATGTGGTGGCTACCAAGCTCTACTAGCAGGTATACCACTGTGCCAAGGCCCAAATGCACGTGTGCAAGGGGCTACGTAGCCCATGCATCCACAACATAAAAAATGACCTCCATATGCTTGCCTGAGATGAAATGACACAGAGACAACTCATGGACCTTCTTTTGAATGCAAGCAGGGCACTGGGACCTCCACAGGTGTTACATGAAGACAGATGGGGTGACTGCACAACAGCAATACTAACAAAGCTAAAAGGCTAACCAAAAACAGGCCAGGATACCATCTATTCTTAAGGATTTAGGCTATAGAAACCATCATGATACCATATAGAACTTATTTACATGTAACACCAATCATTATTCTAGTATATTTGGTGCAGACGCAGCCAATCATGCACAAAACTGATGAAAATCTGACCGTAATGGCTGTGCGCAACCACCACCACAAACCATTACAGAAAAGTAGTAACGAAGCAACTTTGACATCCCAAACCTTCAACAATGAGTCCGAGATTACTTACCGAGTGATACGACGACTTTATCTTGTCGACGGTAACCGCAGGGACACTAAACTACGCCAGGTCGAAACCGCAAAAAAAAGGCTCAAGGACAGCTAGCAAGCTGACGACAGGGCCGATGCGTCAAGACTTTCCTGGCCCACGACACTAATGAAATATTCGAAATACATCGTAACAAATTTACTCGATGCGAAATATTCAATTATAAAGCCGCCGATAACAAGTGCTAGCTTCATTGTCACTCCCGTCACAATAAACACGCGTTGACGCAGTAAAACCCAGACCGAGATGATTGCGCACCTCAGTAAATGTTGCGCGACTGCGGCTACAGCATCTTTATAACGCATAAATAATGCCTACAAAATTTGGAACGAATCCATGCATCGATGCTCCTACACCAATCAGTTTTCTGCACCGCCATAGCCTCGAATATGCATGTTCGTAATTATTTTACATTCACTTTCGTCCCGGTGGACCTGGGTACCCCCTGTACTGTAACCGTTAATTAGTCCCTGTAGACTTGGTCGAAACATAGTGATGTCCGGTATCAGGGCGTAGAGCACATCTAGCTCTAGCAGCAGACCTAAAAATATCACGGAAATGTCTACTGGCATTCGCGCCGCGCCGCTTCCCATCTCGCGCCTATTTGTAGGCGCGAGTTCAACTCGCGCCTACAAATAGGCGCGAGCACCATTTAAGGGTTAAGGTCACTGCATTAGAGGTAGCCTGGGTTTCCCCTTTCTCTCTTGCTTGCAAGCCGCTGCCAGACTATGATGTAACATGCCACGACGTAAAATAAACAAGGGTGGACAGTCTGGATTTCCTTACTACGCAGTAGCTCACGACGGGGATAAGGGTAGGCCTGCTATATTCTACAGCTGGAAGACGTGTGAGGAGCATATTAAAGATAAGATATTGTCCCAAGGCTCTAGTGCTAAGTGGAAAGGGTTTGATAACATTACAGATGCAGATAGGTTTGTTAGGGAACACATGCCATTGCCTGAGGGGATGCACACCACACGTGAATGCTCCAAGCCACCCACACTCAGCAGTCAGGGGGAGGGGACAGCAGTTACAGTGACTTTCTCTCAGCTGACCATTGGCCCTAGCAAGCAGTAGAGGAGACCAGTACTAGGGAGTAGTATTAGGTTCTATAGTTATAGCTCTATAGCACGTGGTTGCTCTCTCTCTTTCTCTCTCTTCCTTCCTGGGGAGGTGTTGCCTGCAGTGTAAGATACCGGTACGAGCACCATGCCCACACGGTCCCAAACAAGGAACGCCAGAGATACAGAGGAAGAGATTAGAGAACGAGATCTAGAGAATACAGAGATAGAACCGGTAGACAACCACGAGCACGGTACAGAGGGTATAGAGGTACCACTGCACGTCCAAGCAGGGACAGATACAGGTGAGGTCATGGAGAGACCTGCGGAAGGCTCCCCACGATCCAGAGATCAGAACCCTAGGTTCCCAGCGGATGGGGACAATATAGACGCCTTACCCAGGCAGGGAGATGACAGGAACGACCGAGAGAGACTCCAAGAGTACTCGCAGCAGCAGCAACGGCAGCAGCAGCAACAGCAGCAGCAGCAACAGCAGCAGCAGCAACAGCAGCAGCAGCAACAGCAGCAGCAGCAGCAGCAGCAACCGCAGCAGCAGCAACAGCAGCAGCAGCATCAGCAGCAGCAACGGTCACCACAGCAGCAATGGCAACAGCAGCAACCCCGGACGCAGCAGCAACAACCCCAGACGAGACCACAATGGCTACCACCGGATCCAGAGCAGCGGGGAGACGAGAATGGAGATACCCTGCACTACCGCCAGCAGCAGCCAGTCACCGGGCGACCAACGCATCCTTGGGCAGGTCGGGGGCGGCCCCAGGGACCTCCACCGGGTCCCCCGCACCGGGGCAGACGCAGGGTGTCCTTCGGCAGCACGTCCCTGTTACCCACGGCGTTATGGTATTCGGACGAGGAAGGGGAGGCCCCAGGGGCAGATGGCGAGTTCGATGACCTGGAAGGAACTAACGAGACGGACGAGGGAACTGTCACGCAGGGCCCGCCTGTTGGTACTCATAGACCTCGGACCAGCCCAGGGGAGACCAGGAGCAGTGTCACCACCAGAGACGAGGAGACTCACACGCCAGTCCAGCGCCCGGCTTCTCAACCGCAGCGTCCACGGGTGCTTAACCAAAGCGCGGTCCCCTCGCCTGCGCCTGCTGGCAACTTCAGTTTCAGCAGGGTGGCATTGGATGACCCGGGATACGAACACCCCTCGTCCGTCCAGGTGCGGCGGACTCATGGTACGCCGCCCAGATCCAGCCCTCTCCCCCGGTCGCAGCCCCCCGACTTCGGCGATATCCCCCACGTAGACGTCGGTGGGCCTGTCACCGCCGCAGTAAAGGCCCCACCGATGCCCAATTTCAAGAATGTACCCAAGCTGCACGCGGACATGAAACCGCGCGAGGTAGAGGAATGGGGACGCATGTGGCGACGACAGTATACCATCTGGCGCAATCATCACAACTGGCAGCTGGCCACCAGTGATCTGATTGATCTGGTGATTAACTCCTGTATGGACCCCTCGGTGATAAGCATCTTGAACTGTGAGAGCATCGCGTCCCAGTCATACCCGCAAACCTTGGCGGAACTGATGGACCGCGTGCGTCGCAAGCTGGTGCCCCCAGATGCTACACTCCACGAGCGGATGGCCTTCAGCAAGCTGCGCCAGGGGACCACCCCATATCGCGAGTTTCTGTCTAAGTTCGAGTCCAGCGCCGCCTACCTGGCTGACATGACCTGGTACGAGTACAAGAGCAGGTTCATCGAGGCACTCTGTCCTGAGCTGCAGGATGAGGTATTCAAGCACTATGCCGATGTCCCTTGGGAAGAGTGGGACATCTTGAATATCCAGAGGTATCTCCTACAGGTGGCCGACGTAGTGGCTCGCGGGCGTGCCCCATCAGTGCGCCGTTTCTTCAGACCTACTCCCCCGCGACGGGTGAACCAGATGTACTCCACTGATTTCGCCGGCGAGGAGGAGGACGAGTACCTCGACGACCCTGACGAGGGCTACACTGATCCTGGCGTCAACGCGATCGACGCTAGCAAGGCGCGCTGTTTCATGTGCAGCGAGGTGGGGCACCTCAAGCGCGACTGCCCCAAGCTCCGGGGCAAGAACGCCAGTCGTGGGACAGGAGAGGGGACACCCAGTGTTCGTTTCTCCGGCCCGGCCTTCGGCAGCCGCCCCGACTCCTCCGGTCCTCGGGATCGACCCCGCAACGCGGGTGAGCGTGCGGCTCGCCTGCAGCACGCCAGACAGGCCCCGACGCAGTACCAGCAGCCGCGACCACCCGCGACCAGCTCTACCAAGGGTGTGTTGCGTGCGGTCAACGAGATGGAGGCGCGGCGACAGTCCTCCTCTTCAGGCCAAACGCAGGCAGTGGCTGGCTACGAGTACGACGATGAGGAGGGGGGGCTGACGAAGAGGAGGAGGGGGGGAAGAGGGCGGGTGGTCGGGCGAGGCGGCCTCCCGTCCCACCGCTCCTCGGGAGTAGTAGCCCTGCCCATGGGCTTGGGTCCCGGGGTAGGGGATAGGATAGAAAAATCAGATGGTAGCCCAGACGCGGAGTCAACTAGAGTAGAGGTAGATGTTAATAACGTGGCCGCAGACGCGCCCTCCCAACCGGCGGCGCGTGCATCTCAGGGAGATTCGCGGCATCTGTTTCTTTTCAGCGGAGGGTTATTGGTCCCTCCCACCGTCCTTGATCCGTATTTGAAGGAGAAAACGATCATGGACGTGAAGTTCCTGGTCGACACCGGCGCCTCCACGTCCTTCATCAACGAGGCCCTGGTGCGTCGGCTGGGCCTGGTACCCCGGCCTCACACCACGGCAGTCTATGTCACCTACTCAGACGGTCGGCGACACCAATCGCCGGGCCTAGCAGACATTAAGGGTGTGCTGCAGGGCACGCCGGTGGACCTGGTGGCGACTATTGCGCCGCTGGGCGCTGCCGACATCATCATTGGCGTGGACTGGCTGGACAAGCAGGATGTGGACATCAGTGTGCGCCGGCGGGTAGTTTGGTTTCCGGATGGTTCATTCTGGTGCCCTGACAGCGAGTATAGGGCACAGGCCGCGGAGGTCCATAACATTACACACGAGCGCTCGGCGGACGGGCCTCGACCAGCGTCCCAGATCCTGATGAGCAGCAAGACGCTGGCGCGCCAGCTTCGGAAGGGCAAGGAGTACGCGATGTATCGCATAGACCTGGATAGCACTCAGGCTCTGCTTAACGAGATCGGTGCCGGATTCACACCGGATGAGCTGGCGCGGTTCAATGCCGTCCTGGAGAAGCGCACTACCCTTTTTGCGGACCGCACCCCCCAGTTCCCTCCCAATCGATCGGTGTTGCATCGTGTCCAGCTCCAGGAGGGTTCCGGTCCTACCGTGTCTCCCATGTACCGCATGGGCCCAGTCGAGCTGGTGGAGCTCAAGAAGATCCTCATTTCACTGCTCGACGCGGGGCTCATCGAACCCAGCAACAGCCCTTCTCAGCGGGCGTGCTGCTCGTTCCCAAGCCAGGAGGCAAGTGGCGTCTGGTGACGGATTACCGGAAGCTGAACGCCATCACCGTCAAGTCCCGGTATCCCTACCGCGGATCGACGACATCTTCAACCGTGTCCAGGGGGCCACGTGTTTCACCGTCATCGACTGTGCGGACGGTTTTGGCAGCTGCGCATCGCTCCAGAAGACTGCCACAAGACCGCGTTCGCTACGCCCTTCGGTCACTATCAGTTTCGGGTGGCTGCAATGGGGCTGTGCAATTCGCCGGCGTCCTTCCAGATGCTGATGAATGATATCCTCCGTCCGGTGATGGGCACAGCCCACTTGCCGCAGGTCTCCCAGGACCTGGCGGACCCGCAGAAGGGGGCGCGCCCGCCCTGGACCTACAAGCGCACGTGCGCGCTGGCGTATCTGGACGACATCCTGGTGTACTCCAAGACGTTCGAGGAGCACCTAGAGGATGTGGACGCCGTGCTGCAGATCATGGAGGATGAGCACCTTTCGGCGCGGAAAGCCAAGGTGCGCGCCGGCCGCTGCGTGCCGTTTCTGGGCCATACCTTGTCAGCAGACGGCATCGCGACCGACCCAGAGAAGATCGAGTCCGTCCAGCAATGGCCTGTCCCTACGGACGTGAAGGGGGTGCGCAGCTTCCTGGGATTGGCATCTTACTACCGACGGTTCATCCCGCGGTTCGCCACCATCGCCGCTCCGATCAACGCTCTTCTCAAGAAGGGTACCCCGTTCCTCTGGGCTGAACAGTGCCAACAGGCTTTTGAGGCGCTTAAGCGCCACCTCACCACAGCACCAGTCCTTATCCTGCCGGACCCGGCCCTTCCTTTCGTCGTGGCTACGGACGCCAGCAAGGTGGCCATCGGGGGTGTCCTCTTGCAGGACCAAGGCAAGGGTCTTCAGCCCATCGAGTATATCTCACGCACAATGATTCCGGCGGAGCGGAATTACCCAGTGCATCAGCAGGAGCTTCTGGCAGTAGTCTACAGCTGCCACACGTGGCGTCATCATCTTCTGGGGGCCCAGTTTTCGGTGGCCATTAGTGAGCAGGGGGATCTCGACCCCCACCGCCTGGTGATCCACACCGACCACCGGCCGCTCACCCACCTCCTGGTGCAGCCCAACCTGACGCCCCGCCAAGCGCGGTGGATGGAGTACTTGTCACAGTTTGCGCCATTCAAGATCCAATACGTCAAGGGCGCAGACAACGTGGTGCCAGACGCCCTTTCGCGACGGGCGGACTATTGGTTCTACGAGGACATGGATGTGCTTCATACCACTTGCGTACCAGTGGCCGCCCCGGGGACCGCCTACGGCGCGGAGCCACGGTCTCCCCGGGCCCGCCACCTGTTTCATCTGGGACACACCACCAGTGATGACTTGTCACCTCTCTTGGAGGAGGCGCATGCCCACGAGGACGTGGATACCCCCGGGGAGGGGGAGGGATCGCATATGCGCATGCCCCTTAGCCATGTGGTGCCGCCCCAGGGAATTTTTCAGCTTCAGCCGATCGGCCCGCCCACAGTCTTCTCCGAATTCGTCAACCAGACGGGTGCGGAGCCAGAACCGGCCGCGGACGCGTTCACAGTCACGTCGGACCTGGAGACGATGATCAGTCGTTTCACGGTCACGGAGGAAGCGGCGCTTGAAGCCATCCGGGCGCATCCCCAGCGATGGGTGCCTACCCTTGCAAGTTCCAGGATGGACGCCTGTTCGTGAGTATCCAGCCGGAGGAATGGCGGCTGTATGTCCCGGAGCTTTGTAGAGCCGCCTTGCTTCACGAGTTCCACGACTCGCTTCTAGGCGGACATCAAGGAAGCCACCGTCTCTATCCTCGGGCCCGCAAACATTTCTACTGGCCAGGGATGAAGGAGTATATTGAGACATATGTGCGCCAGTGCCCCTCGTGCCAGATCATGAAGTCCAGGAACACGGGCTCGCAAGCCGTCCCCAAGACGTTACCTGATCCGATGGGTCCTTGGGATTCTATCATGATGGACTTCATCGGCCCGTTCAAGAAGGCGAAGAGCGGCAACAGCATGGTTCTGGTGTTCGTGGACCGCCTGACGCGCATGTGTCACCTGGCCCCGTGTCCGGCCGACCTCACTGCAGAGGAGTGCGCCAAGATATACCTGACGCACGTGTTCCGGTTCCATGGGCTCAGCCGACAGTTCATCTCCGACCGCGACAAGCTCTTCACGGCCAAATTCTGGCAGGAGTTCTTCGAACGGCTGGGCACCAAGGTGTCGCTGGGCACGGCATACCACAGTTCGTCGTCACATCTGGTGGAGCGGTTGAACCGCACAGTGCAGGAGACCATGCGACACTACACCGACGCGGTGGGCAGCAATTGGGAGGAGCTTCTGGGCTTGGTGGAGTTCTCCCTGAACAATGCTCCCCAGGCCGCCCACGGATTTACCCCTTTTTCCTCAACTCTGGCAGGCACCCTCTCACGCCTCCCGACCTGCTTATGAGCCCCGAACGGGGAGAGGATCAGGTCAAGCTGGACACACGCCAGGGGGTTGATCGCTTGCTGCAGCGGATGCACCAGGCTCATAACAGTGCAGTCCAGGGCTACCGTGCCGCGACCGAGCGGTATCTGGAGAGGACGGCCGGCAAGCGGGATAACCGGGCGCCGTCCATTGAAGTGGGCGATTGGGTCCTGGTGGAGGGCCCACAGATCGGACGATTCTCACACAAGGTGGAGAAGGAGCTGAAGACTAAGCTTCGTCCCATGTTCCTGGGCCCCTACAAGGTTCTCACCAAGTTTGATGACGTCATGTGGGTGGTCCCACGCGGAATGGGGTAGATTTTTGCAAGAAAAAAACGCTAGTTTCAATCGTCCGAAAACCGGACATTGCGCCGAAATTCTTGCCGAATTTTTTGCAGCCGAGCGAATTTTCCGCCGGCCGGACTTTGCGCCAGTTTTATTTAACTTGACCTTTTCCTGCTGTCGCGTGCACTTTGTCCCATGCCTCAGGGACTGAAATTTTTGTAGCGGAAACGTTTTGGCCGTCACTTCCTTTTGCGCCAAGTGTTGGACTAGAAAATTCGTAACAGAAACTTTTTGGCAGTTGGCGTCACTTCCTTTCGTTCGACTGAAAATTCTCTGAAATTCGCTGAATTCGTACCGTAGCCTAATTTTTTAATACCTCGAAGTGACGGGGCACTTAAAAATTTGCCCACAAGTACACTTGGCAGCGCGCTCACTGGGAAAAATTGTACAGCCGCTCGGCGGGCCACTTCAAAATTCGTGCGTGGCCTGCACTAATACAATTCGTCTCCATGGCCTGCTAGCAGCTTTTTACTATCAATTCAGGGAATCAACAAACTCTAAAAAAAGTTTGATGGAATCGTATATATTCTGATCGTATTTTGATGGAATCGTATATATATTTGCATGTACTAATTGACAAGGCAATGTGCCTACAAAAAGGTGCGGGGACAACCTGATGACGGAAATTGTCGAAGTCTTTCAACTACTACCGTTCCTGCTATCGCGTGCACTTCAGTTCGTCCGTTGCCTATATCATTTACATAACTTAAATAATAAAATCAAGGTCGCGCTGCAAAAAGAGGCTTCACAACAACCATCACCAACAATACTAGGATCAGAATACTAGGAAGAAACCTGATGGCTCTATCTTGACCGCATAGAATAGTAATTCCCTCAATTCAACAAAAAAACGACTCACCTTTACTCACCCTCGTTCCGGGCCACCTCTTGCTCCTTCATCTCGTGCGTGAACCATGCACCGCAAACATTGACTAGGTGTGCTTTGAAAGAAACCGAGCATACATGTCAAAGTGTAGAAAATACATGTCAAAGTGCGCCCCTTCGAACAACAGCAGCAAAATTATAACCCCTGTTGCCGCGGCCCATCCCGTCACATGTGACTTCAAGACGTCCTCATTTGCGACGAGTATTGCAAAGTAGTGTCGTAATCCATCGATGTGTCTGTAATCTGGGGGCCAATTGTTCGCAAGGATAGGTGGCAATTAGTAATGAAGGAGACCACCCCCAAGCCAGTGGGGGCTCCGCGTGTGACACCCCCAAGCCGGTGGGAGGCATTCACAGTACCCCAGATTCGGGCCGTGGTGCCCACATACCCCTGTCACTAGGACTTCGATAATAAGCGCCATCCATCCA
>RPFO01000392.1:3011180-3096102 GCA_009746045.1 Mesostigma viride | reverse complement strand
CCAGTTTCGCTAACCGGCGGCTAACAACGTTTTCAGTGAATTTTGGGCTCCAGATTTAAATGCAACGTGCGGTTTGAGGCAGGGGAAAACATGCGTGGACGATAGGAATTATAGCACCGGCGGGCTTCAAAGTGCCGGACGGCGGCGGACCTACCACCATTCCGTGGCAGCTTGGCCCAGTTTGCTACCGGCTGGCACACGTTTTCAGTGAATTTTGGGCTCCAGATTTAAATGCAACGTGCGGTTTGAGGCAGGGGAAAACATGCGTGGACGATAGGAATTATAGCACCGGCGGGCTTCAAAGTGCCGGACGGCAGGCGGTACCACCATTCCGTGGCAGCTTGGCCCAGTTTGCTACCGGCTGGCACACGTTTTCAGTGAATTTTGGGCTCCAGATTTAAATGCAACGTGCGGTTTGAGGCAGGGGAAAACATGCGTGGACGATAGGAATTATAGCACCGGCGGGCTTCAAAGTGCCGGACGGCAGGCGGTACCACCATTCCGTGGCAGCTTGGCCCAGTTTGCTACCGGCTGGCACACGTTTTCAGTGAATTTTGGGCTCCAGATTTAAATGCAACGTGCGGTTTGAGGCAGGGGAAAACATGCGTGGACGATAGGAATTATAGCACCGGCGGGCTTCAAAGTGCCGGACGGCAGGCGGTACCACCATTCCGTGGCAGCTTGGCCCAGTTTGCTACCGGCTGGCACACGTTTTCAGTGAATTTTGGGCTCCAGATTTAAATGCAACGTGCGGTTTGAGGCAGGGGAAAACATGCGTGGACGATAGGAATTATAGCACCGGCGGGCTTCAAAGTGCCGGACGGCAGGCGGTACCACCATTCCGTGGCAGCTTGGCCCAGTTTGCTACCGGCTGGCACACGTTTTCAGTGAATTTTGGGCTCCAGATTTAAATGCAACGTGCGGTTTGAGGCAGGGGAAAACATGCGTGGACGATAGGAATTATAGCACCGGCGGGCTTCAAAGTGCCGGACGGCAGGCGGTACCACCATTCCGTGGCAGCTTGGCCCAGTTTGCTACCGGCTGGCACACGTTTTCAGTGAATTTTGGGCTCCAGATTTAAATGCAACGTGCGGTTTGAGGCAGGGGAAAACATGCGTGGACGATAGGAATTATAGCACCGGCGGGCTTCAAAGTGCCGGACGGCAGGCGGTACCACCATTCCGTGGCAGCTTGGCCCAGTTTGCTACCGGCTGGCACACGTTTTCAGTGAATTTTGGGCTCCAGATTTAAATGCAACGTGCGGTTTGAGGCAGGGGAAAACATGCGTGGACGATAGGAATTATAGCACCGGCGGGCTTCAAAGTGCCGGACGGCAGGCGGTACCACCATTCCGTGGCAGCTTGGCCCAGTTTGCTACCGGCTGGCACACGTTTTCAGTGAATTTTGGGCTCCAGATTTAAATGCAACGTGCGGTTTGAGGCAGGGGAAAACATGCGTGGACGATAGGAATTATAGCACCGGCGGGCTTCAAAGTGCCGGACGGCAGGCGGTACCACCATTCCGTGGCAGCTTGGCCCAGTTTGCTACCGGCTGGCACACGTTTTCAGTGAATTTTGGGCTCCAGATTTAAATGCAACGTGCGGTTTGAGGCAGGGGAAAACATGCGTGGACGATAGGAATTATAGCACCGGCGGGCTTCAAAGTGCCGGACGGCAGGCGGTACCACCATTCCGTGGCAGCTTGGCCCAGTTTGCTACCGGCTGGCACACGTTTTCAGTGAATTTTGGGCTCCAGATTTAAATGCAACGTGCGGTTTGAGGCAGGGGAAAACATGCGTGGACGATAGGAATTATAGCACCGGCGGGCTTCAAAGTGCCGGACGGCAGGCGGTACCACCATTCCGTGGCAGCTTGGCCCAGTTTGCTACCGGCTGGCACACGTTTTCAGTGAATTTTGGGCTCCAGATTTAAATGCAACGTGCGGTTTGAGGCAGGGGAAAACATGCGTGGACGATAGGAATTATAGCACCGGCGGGCTTCAAAGTGCCGGACGGCAGGCGGTACCACCATTCCGTGGCAGCTTGGCCCAGTTTGCTACCGGCTGGCACACGTTTTCAGTGAATTTTGGGCTCCAGATTTAAATGCAACGTGCGGTTTGAGGCAGGGGAAAACATGCGTGGACGATAGGAATTATAGCACCGGCGGGCTTCAAAGTGCCGGACGGCAGGCGGTACCACCATTCCGTGGCAGCTTGGCCCAGTTTGCTACCGGCTGGCACACGTTTTCAGTGAATTTTGGGCTCCAGATTTAAATGCAACGTGCGGTTTGAGGCAGGGGAAAACATGCGTGGACGATAGGAATTATAGCACCGGCGGGCTTCAAAGTGCCGGACGGCAGGCGGTACCACCATTCCGTGGCAGCTTGGCCCAGTTTGCTACCGGCTGGCACACGTTTTCAGTGAATTTTGGGCTCCAGATTTAAATGCAACGTGCGGTTTGAGGCAGGGGAAAACATGCGTGGACGATAGGAATTATAGCACCGGCGGGCTTCAAAGTGCCGGACGGCAGGCGGTACCACCATTCCGTGGCAGCTTGGCCCAGTTTGCTACCGGCTGGCACACGTTTTCAGTGAATTTTGGGCTCCAGATTTAAATGCAACGTGCGGTTTGAGGCAGGGGAAAACATGCGTGGACGATAGGAATTATAGCACCGGCGGGCTTCAAAGTGCCGGACGGCAGGCGGTACCACCATTCCGTGGCAGCTTGGCCCAGTTTGCTACCGGCTGGCACACGTTTTCAGTGAATTTTGGGCTCCAGATTTAAATGCAACGTGCGGTTTGAGGCAGGGGAAAACATGCGTGGACGATAGGAATTATAGCACCGGCGGGCTTCAAAGTGCCGGACGGCAGGCGGTACCACCATTCCGTGGCAGCTTGGCCCAGTTTGCTACCGGCTGGCACACGTTTTCAGTGAATTTTGGGCTCCAGATTTAAATGCAACGTGCGGTTTGAGGCAGGGGAAAACATGCGTGGACGATAGGAATTATAGCACCGGCGGGCTTCAAAGTGCCGGACGGCAGGCGGTACCACCATTCCGTGGCAGCTTGGCCCAGTTTGCTACCGGCTGGCACACGTTTTCAGTGAATTTTGGGCTCCAGATTTAAATGCAACGTGCGGTTTGAGGCAGGGGAAAACATGCGTGGACGATAGGAATTATAGCACCGGCGGGCTTCAAAGTGCCGGACGGCAGGCGGTACCACCATTCCGTGGCAGCTTGGCCCAGTTTGCTACCGGCTGGCACACGTTTTCAGTGAATTTTGGGCTCCAGATTTAAATGCAACGTGCGGTTTGAGGCAGGGGAAAACATGCGTGGACGATAGGAATTATAGCACCGGCGGGCTTCAAAGTGCCGGACGGCAGGCGGTACCACCATTCCGTGGCAGCTTGGCCCAGTTTGCTACCGGCTGGCACACGTTTTCAGTGAATTTTGGGCTCCAGATTTAAATGCAACGTGCGGTTTGAGGCAGGGGAAAACATGCGTGGACGATAGGAATTATAGCACCGGCGGGCTTCAAAGTGCCGGACGGCAGGCGGTACCACCATTCCGTGGCAGCTTGGCCCAGTTTGCTACCGGCTGGCACACGTTTTCAGTGAATTTTGGGCTCCAGATTTAAATGCAACGTGCGGTTTGAGGCAGGGGAAAACATGCGTGGACGATAGGAATTATAGCACCGGCGGGCTTCAAAGTGCCGGACGGCAGGCGGTACCACCATTCCGTGGCAGCTTGGCCCAGTTTGCTACCGGCTGGCACACGTTTTCAGTGAATTTTGGGCTCCAGATTTAAATGCAACGTGCGGTTTGAGGCAGGGGAAAACATGCGTGGACGATAGGAATTATAGCACCGGCGGGCTTCAAAGTGCCGGACGGCAGGCGGTACCACCATTCCGTGGCAGCTTGGCCCAGTTTGCTACCGGCTGGCACACGTTTTCAGTGAATTTTGGGCTCCAGATTTAAATGCAACGTGCGGTTTGAGGCAGGGGAAAACATGCGTGGACGATAGGAATTATAGCACCGGCGGGCTTCAAAGTGCCGGACGGCAGGCGGTACCACCATTCCGTGGCAGCTTGGCCCAGTTTGCTACCGGCTGGCACACGTTTTCAGTGAATTTTGGGCTCCAGATTTAAATGCAACGTGCGGTTTGAGGCAGGGGAAAACATGCGTGGACGATAGGAATTATAGCACCGGCGGGCTTCAAAGTGCCGGACGGCAGGCGGTACCACCATTCCGTGGCAGCTTGGCCCAGTTTGCTACCGGCTGGCACACGTTTTCAGTGAATTTTGGGCTCCAGATTTAAATGCAACGTGCGGTTTGAGGCAGGGGAAAACATGCGTGGACGATAGGAATTATAGCACCGGCGGGCTTCAAAGTGCCGGACGGCAGGCGGTACCACCATTCCGTGGCAGCTTGGCCCAGTTTGCTACCGGCTGGCACACGTTTTCAGTGAATTTTGGGCTCCAGATTTAAATGCAACGTGCGGTTTGAGGCAGGGGAAAACATGCGTGGACGATAGGAATTATAGCACCGGCGGGCTTCAAAGTGCCGGACGGCAGGCGGTACCACCATTCCGTGGCAGCTTGGCCCAGTTTGCTACCGGCTGGCACACGTTTTCAGTGAATTTTGGGCTCCAGATTTAAATGCAACGTGCGGTTTGAGGCAGGGGAAAACATGCGTGGACGATAGGAATTATAGCACCGGCGGGCTTCAAAGTGCCGGACGGCAGGCGGTACCACCATTCCGTGGCAGCTTGGCCCAGTTTGCTACCGGCTGGCACACGTTTTCAGTGAATTTTGGGCTCCAGATTTAAATGCAACGTGCGGTTTGAGGCAGGGGAAAACATGCGTGGACGATAGGAATTATAGCACCGGCGGGCTTCAAAGTGCCGGACGGCAGGCGGTACCACCATTCCGTGGCAGCTTGGCCCAGTTTGCTACCGGCTGGCACACGTTTTCAGTGAATTTTGGGCTCCAGATTTAAATGCAACGTGCGGTTTGAGGCAGGGGAAAACATGCGTGGACGATAGGAATTATAGCACCGGCGGGCTTCAAAGTGCCGGACGGCAGGCGGTACCACCATTCCGTGGCAGCTTGGCCCAGTTTGCTACCGGCTGGCACACGTTTTCAGTGAATTTTGGGCTCCAGATTTAAATGCAACGTGCGGTTTGAGGCAGGGGAAAACATGCGTGGACGATAGGAATTATAGCACCGGCGGGCTTCAAAGTGCCGGACGGCAGGCGGTACCACCATTCCGTGGCAGCTTGGCCCAGTTTGCTACCGGCTGGCACACGTTTTCAGTGAATTTTGGGCTCCAGATTTAAATGCAACGTGCGGTTTGAGGCAGGGGAAAACATGCGTGGACGATAGGAATTATAGCACCGGCGGGCTTCAAAGTGCCGGACGGCAGGCGGTACCACCATTCCGTGGCAGCTTGGCCCAGTTTGCTACCGGCTGGCACACGTTTTCAGTGAATTTTGGGCTCCAGATTTAAATGCAACGTGCGGTTTGAGGCAGGGGAAAACATGCGTGGACGATAGGAATTATAGCACCGGCGGGCTTCAAAGTGCCGGACGGCAGGCGGTACCACCATTCCGTGGCAGCTTGGCCCAGTTTGCTACCGGCTGGCACACGTTTTCAGTGAATTTTGGGCTCCAGATTTAAATGCAACGTGCGGTTTGAGGCAGGGGAAAACATGCGTGGACGATAGGAATTATAGCACCGGCGGGCTTCAAAGTGCCGGACGGCAGGCGGTACCACCATTCCGTGGCAGCTTGGCCCAGTTTGCTACCGGCTGGCACACGTTTTCAGTGAATTTTGGGCTCCAGATTTAAATGCAACGTGCGGTTTGAGGCAGGGGAAAACATGCGTGGACGATAGGAATTATAGCACCGGCGGGCTTCAAAGTGCCGGACGGCAGGCGGTACCACCATTCCGTGGCAGCTTGGCCCAGTTTGCTACCGGCTGGCACACGTTTTCAGTGAATTTTGGGCTCCAGATTTAAATGCAACGTGCGGTTTGAGGCAGGGGAAAACATGCGTGGACGATAGGAATTATAGCACCGGCGGGCTTCAAAGTGCCGGACGGCAGGCGGTACCACCATTCCGTGGCAGCTTGGCCCAGTTTGCTACCGGCTGGCACACGTTTTCAGTGAATTTTGGGCTCCAGATTTAAATGCAACGTGCGGTTTGAGGCAGGGGAAAACATGCGTGGACGATAGGAATTATAGCACCGGCGGGCTTCAAAGTGCCGGACGGCAGGCGGTACCACCATTCCGTGGCAGCTTGGCCCAGTTTGCTACCGGCTGGCACACGTTTTCAGTGAATTTTGGGCTCCAGATTTAAATGCAACGTGCGGTTTGAGGCAGGGGAAAACATGCGTGGACGATAGGAATTATAGCACCGGCGGGCTTCAAAGTGCCGGACGGCAGGCGGTACCACCATTCCGTGGCAGCTTGGCCCAGTTTGCTACCGGCTGGCACACGTTTTCAGTGAATTTTGGGCTCCAGATTTAAATGCAACGTGCGGTTTGAGGCAGGGGAAAACATGCGTGGACGATAGGAATTATAGCACCGGCGGGCTTCAAAGTGCCGGACGGCAGGCGGTACCACCATTCCGTGGCAGCTTGGCCCAGTTTGCTACCGGCTGGCACACGTTTTCAGTGAATTTTGGGCTCCAGATTTAAATGCAACGTGCGGTTTGAGGCAGGGGAAAACATGCGTGGACGATAGGAATTATAGCACCGGCGGGCTTCAAAGTGCCGGACGGCAGGCGGTACCACCATTCCGTGGCAGCTTGGCCCAGTTTGCTACCGGCTGGCACACGTTTTCAGTGAATTTTGGGCTCCAGATTTAAATGCAACGTGCGGTTTGAGGCAGGGGAAAACATGCGTGGACGATAGGAATTATAGCACCGGCGGGCTTCAAAGTGCCGGACGGCAGGCGGTACCACCATTCCGTGGCAGCTTGGCCCAGTTTGCTACCGGCTGGCACACGTTTTCAGTGAATTTTGGGCTCCAGATTTAAATGCAACGTGCGGTTTGAGGCAGGGGAAAACATGCGTGGACGATAGGAATTATAGCACCGGCGGGCTTCAAAGTGCCGGACGGCAGGCGGTACCACCATTCCGTGGCAGCTTGGCCCAGTTTGCTACCGGCTGGCACACGTTTTCAGTGAATTTTGGGCTCCAGATTTAAATGCAACGTGCGGTTTGAGGCAGGGGAAAACATGCGTGGACGATAGGAATTATAGCACCGGCGGGCTTCAAAGTGCCGGACGGCAGGCGGTACCACCATTCCGTGGCAGCTTGGCCCAGTTTGCTACCGGCTGGCACACGTTTTCAGTGAATTTTGGGCTCCAGATTTAAATGCAACGTGCGGTTTGAGGCAGGGGAAAACATGCGTGGACGATAGGAATTATAGCACCGGCGGGCTTCAAAGTGCCGGACGGCAGGCGGTACCACCATTCCGTGGCAGCTTGGCCCAGTTTGCTACCGGCTGGCACACGTTTTCAGTGAATTTTGGGCTCCAGATTTAAATGCAACGTGCGGTTTGAGGCAGGGGAAAACATGCGTGGACGATAGGAATTATAGCACCGGCGGGCTTCAAAGTGCCGGACGGCAGGCGGTACCACCATTCCGTGGCAGCTTGGCCCAGTTTGCTACCGGCTGGCACACGTTTTCAGTGAATTTTGGGCTCCAGATTTAAATGCAACGTGCGGTTTGAGGCAGGGGAAAACATGCGTGGACGATAGGAATTATAGCACCGGCGGGCTTCAAAGTGCCGGACGGCAGGCGGTACCACCATTCCGTGGCAGCTTGGCCCAGTTTGCTACCGGCTGGCACACGTTTTCAGTGAATTTTGGGCTCCAGATTTAAATGCAACGTGCGGTTTGAGGCAGGGGAAAACATGCGTGGACGATAGGAATTATAGCACCGGCGGGCTTCAAAGTGCCGGACGGCAGGCGGTACCACCATTCCGTGGCAGCTTGGCCCAGTTTGCTACCGGCTGGCACACGTTTTCAGTGAATTTTGGGCTCCAGATTTAAATGCAACGTGCGGTTTGAGGCAGGGGAAAACATGCGTGGACGATAGGAATTATAGCACCGGCGGGCTTCAAAGTGCCGGACGGCAGGCGGTACCACCATTCCGTGGCAGCTTGGCCCAGTTTGCTACCGGCTGGCACACGTTTTCAGTGAATTTTGGGCTCCAGATTTAAATGCAACGTGCGGTTTGAGGCAGGGGAAAACATGCGTGGACGATAGGAATTATAGCACCGGCGGGCTTCAAAGTGCCGGACGGCAGGCGGTACCACCATTCCGTGGCAGCTTGGCCCAGTTTGCTACCGGCTGGCACACGTTTTCAGTGAATTTTGGGCTCCAGATTTAAATGCAACGTGCGGTTTGAGGCAGGGGAAAACATGCGTGGACGATAGGAATTATAGCACCGGCGGGCTTCAAAGTGCCGGACGGCAGGCGGTACCACCATTCCGTGGCAGCTTGGCCCAGTTTGCTACCGGCTGGCACACGTTTTCAGTGAATTTTGGGCTCCAGATTTAAATGCAACGTGCGGTTTGAGGCAGGGGAAAACATGCGTGGACGATAGGAATTATAGCACCGGCGGGCTTCAAAGTGCCGGACGGCAGGCGGTACCACCATTCCGTGGCAGCTTGGCCCAGTTTGCTACCGGCTGGCACACGTTTTCAGTGAATTTTGGGCTCCAGATTTAAATGCAACGTGCGGTTTGAGGCAGGGGAAAACATGCGTGGACGATAGGAATTATAGCACCGGCGGGCTTCAAAGTGCCGGACGGCAGGCGGTACCACCATTCCGTGGCAGCTTGGCCCAGTTTGCTACCGGCTGGCACACGTTTTCAGTGAATTTTGGGCTCCAGATTTAAATGCAACGTGCGGTTTGAGGCAGGGGAAAACATGCGTGGACGATAGGAATTATAGCACCGGCGGGCTTCAAAGTGCCGGACGGCAGGCGGTACCACCATTCCGTGGCAGCTTGGCCCAGTTTGCTACCGGCTGGCACACGTTTTCAGTGAATTTTGGGCTCCAGATTTAAATGCAACGTGCGGTTTGAGGCAGGGGAAAACATGCGTGGACGATAGGAATTATAGCACCGGCGGGCTTCAAAGTGCCGGACGGCAGGCGGTACCACCATTCCGTGGCAGCTTGGCCCAGTTTGCTACCGGCTGGCACACGTTTTCAGTGAATTTTGGGCTCCAGATTTAAATGCAACGTGCGGTTTGAGGCAGGGGAAAACATGCGTGGACGATAGGAATTATAGCACCGGCGGGCTTCAAAGTGCCGGACGGCAGGCGGTACCACCATTCCGTGGCAGCTTGGCCCAGTTTGCTACCGGCTGGCACACGTTTTCAGTGAATTTTGGGCTCCAGATTTAAATGCAACGTGCGGTTTGAGGCAGGGGAAAACATGCGTGGACGATAGGAATTATAGCACCGGCGGGCTTCAAAGTGCCGGACGGCAGGCGGTACCACCATTCCGTGGCAGCTTGGCCCAGTTTGCTACCGGCTGGCACACGTTTTCAGTGAATTTTGGGCTCCAGATTTAAATGCAACGTGCGGTTTGAGGCAGGGGAAAACATGCGTGGACGATAGGAATTATAGCACCGGCGGGCTTCAAAGTGCCGGACGGCAGGCGGTACCGCGACCGCAGCGCGTTGGGGGGCTGCCGCCCCCCAAACCCCCCGCGTGGGGGGCTCCGCCCCCCACACCCCCCGCCCCCCCCTCGGTGGCTGCCACGCCTGCCCTGATTGTTCATGGACGACCCACGACCCCCTTCGCCCAACGGCTCCCCCGCTCCCCGGTTGGCGCCTCGGCGGTCCTCTCGGCTTGCGGCCCTTCTTGCGGAGGTGGGCGACCCGGCTGCGGGGGGCTCGGGCGCCCCGGTCTCCCCCTCCTTGGTCTGCGAGGTCTGCCGGAGCGGGCACCGCGGGCACCACATGTTAGTTTGTGATGCTTGCAATTCCGGGTGGCACTTGCAGTGTCTTACTCCCCGGCTCTACCGGGTCCCGCCGGGCTCCTGGACGTGCCCGCGCTGTCCCCCCCGGCGGGCCCCCGGGCTGCCCTCCCCGCTGGGTGCTCCGGCCCCCTGCCCCGTGTGCCCCCCTGCCGAGGCCCTCGGGGCGGGCCGTGGCCTGCCCGATGGGGCCGCCGTTGCTCGGGCCCTGGCGCCCTCGGCCCCGGGGCCCCACCCGTCGCCTGGCCCCGCCGACGGGGGCGCGGCGCTGTCGCCTGGGCTGGCCCGGCCGACCCCCGGCGGGCCTGGCGACCCCGGCGCCCGCCCCCGGCCCCTCGCTCCCCGACGCTCTGGCCTCCCTTCCCCCGGCCGCGGTTGGCCACCCAGCCGCCACCCCCGTCCTTGCCGCGTGGGACGGCGGCCCCCGGGCCCACGCGTTCACCTCGTGGCCGCCCTCGCACATTGTCGGCGTGGTGGGCCGCGCCACCTTTTCTTGGGCGTACTGCCCTTTGTTGCTGGACGCGGTCGGGTTCCAGGCCGCCTTCCCCTCGCTCCCTAGGCCCCCGGCCTTCCTGGCCCTAGTTGCGCGGTGCGGGCGACATTTCTTTCCGCCGCCCCCCGGTGACGGCCTCGACTCTTTGGGGGTATGTCTTGGAAGGATATCACGCCGGCTGCCGGCTGCCGTGGCATCTCCCGGCCGCCCGGCAGGAAGAGCTGCTTTCCCTGGACGAGCGGGTGGGTCAGGAGGTGGTCGAGTTCGTCACGGCGGTGGCTCGAGACGCACAGGTCTCGGTGCGGGCGGCCTACCTCGCGGGCGGCGCCGACCTGGGCCTCATGTCCCCGCGGCAGCTTCGCCTCTTCTTGGACGCCCAGGCCCCGCCTCCCGGCCCGGTTGCCAGTGGGGGCTTTCTCATCACCTCCCTCAGCCTGGCGCAGGCCGCCATGCTGCGTGTGGAGTTCGGGGCCCCCATCGCGGTTCAGGGCGGCCAGGCCATCTTGGTGGACTCGGCCGGGCGCGCCCAGCCCCTAACCGCGGGGACGCCTGTTTCTGCCTTCCTCCACGACATCCTGGAGTTGGCAGGCATCCCGCACGAATGGCACCCCGCGGCTGACCAACCGGTCGGCATCCTCTCGCGCGCCCAGATTGCTGCTCTCCCGGGTTGCTGGGAGGCCGGCTGGGACCCGCCCCCCCTCATGTCCGGTCCCTTCTGGAGGGGGACGACCCCGAGTCGGGCTCCTGTGCCATCTGCCTTGAGCCCTTCCGGCCGGGGGATGGCTTGTGTCGCCTGCCCGCGTGCGGCCACACATTCCATCAAGCGTGCATCGCGCGCAGCTTGCTCCACTCCGTGCCGCGCTGCCCGTTGTGCCGGGCTGTTGTGCCGCCCCCTGGGACTGCGCTTCCTCTCGGCCCGCCCCCGGTCTCGCTGGGTCCCCTGCCGGGTCCCCACCGGGCCCCGGGGCCAGCTGCCTCCCCGACCCCTCGGCCGCCGCCCCCGGCCTCGTTGCCGGGGCCTGGGGTGGTCGCGGGCGCGCTGGCGAGTCCCCCTGGGAGGGGCGCCGGCGTTCTCGATCCCCCTCCGCTGGGGGTCTCCCCGGTGGGCACTGCCTCCTCCGTGGCCCCGGCGGGCATGCCGGGCGCTGGTCGGGTCGTGGTGCGCGCGCCTGCCGGCCCGGCTGGGGAGACGCCGCAGGCCCCACGTCCTGCCTTTGCTGGCGCCGCTCCCCGCCACTCAGCGCCCGCCGACGGCCTTCACCGGTGTGCCGTGCTGCTTCCCACGGGGTCCCCGTGTGCGGTGTGTTCCACAACCGTAACCTCCTCTGCCAGCACCTTCGCGCTGTGCACCCCGATCTCGGCGCGGCGGATCTGCAGGCCATGAGCTGTTACCGGTGCCCGGAAGCTCACTGCCAGCGGGTGTACTCCATTCACGGGCGCGCTCAGCACGCGCGCGCCTGTGTTGCTCAACGGCCCCTCAACCGGCCAGCAGTCCCGGCCCCCTCCCCCCCTCCCGCCTCGGCTCCCACCGGCTCCCAGCCCCCGCCGCCCGACTACTCGGCCAGTTGGCGTTGGCTTGACACGGTTCCCTGGGATGCATGCGCCATCAACCCGACGTCTACCCTGACCGACCTCCCCCACCGCGCGCGTAGCCTTTTCGCGCAATGTGCAATCGTTTCTCTCCGGCGCATGCACGCCGCTCCGGACGACCCGCTGGGCTTTAAACTGCACATGGTGACCCCCCGCCTGCTCCTCACCCCTCTCGGGCGTGGTGTGCGCGGCCTCCAGGGTGCGGTTATTGCCCGTTGCCGACGCTTTCTGCAGGGGGACTGGGAGGGGCTGTTTGGCGTGCCGCCCCCGCGCACGGCCCGGCTGTCGGGGGAGGTCAACTTCGAGCGGGTGGCCGCCGACGTCATCCGCCTCGTCCGCGAGGGGCAGCTCAGCCGGGCCATGACCCGCTTGGAAATGGCCAAGCTGGCCCCCGCCAATGCGGCTACCCTGGCGGCCTTGGAGGCTCTTCACCCTGCGGAGCCCGGATTCCAGCTGCCCGTGCCGGACCCCCTGCCGGCCCCCCTCCGGCTGGACCGCGACTGCTTCCTGGAGGTGATGCGTGCGGTCCCGCGGGCTTCCTCTACCGGGCCGTCGGGCTGGCGCTACGAGCACTTGGAGGTCCTGGTGGGGCATGGGGGCGAGGACATTCTCTTTGACACCCTCATTGACCTGGCGGCTGGTCGCGTTCCTCCCGCTGCGCGCGAGTGGTTAGCGGGCGCTCGCCTCCTCGCTCTGCTCAAGGGTGTCTTGCCCCCCCCGAGGGCAAGGTGCGCCCGATCGCCTGCGGTGAGGTGCTCCGCAAGCTCGTGGGCAAAGTGATCTGCCGCCAAAAGGCGCCCGAGCTCCGTGCCTTTTTCTGCCCGCCCCTCGCAGCGGGTGAGACCTCGGTGGCGGCCCAGCTGGGGGTGACGACTCCAGGCGGGGCGGATATCCTCATCCATTCGGTGCAGGCCTACCTCGAGGCCCACCCCACCCACGCTGTCGTCAAGGTCGACTGCCACAACGCGTTCAACAGTCTGTCCCGCGCCAGCATGTTTGCGGCCGTCATGGAGTCCTTCGAGGACTTGTACGCTTGGACAGCCGTGTGCTACGGCCAGCCCGGCCAACTGGTTCACATCATGGAGGACGGCACTCGCGGCGGCCTGCTGTCGCGGTCGGGCACCCAGCAAGGGGACCCCCTGGGACCCCTGTACTTTGCCGCCCCCCTCCAGGGTTGCCTCCAAGCGGTCCATGCTGCCCACCCGGCGGTCGCTATTCAGGCCTACTTGGATGATATCTACCTTCTGGGCCCTGTGCCGGACACCACCGCGGCTCTGCTGGCACTGCAGACCGCGGTGGCCGACATCAACCTCCAGTTGACCCTGGCCAAGTGCGCGGTGTACTCGCCCCAAGGTGATTGCTCCGGCTTTCCGCCCCAGCTCTTGGGCCGGGACGAGCGCCTCCATGGGTTGGATGTCCTCGGCGTTCCGGTTGGCGACCCCGCGTTTGTCATCGATGCTCTGCGGGCCGCCCTCGAGGCACGCACTGAGGTACTGCCCTTGATTGCGCGCCTTCATGATTCGCAGACCAAGGGTCTGCTTCTGTGGTTTTGCGCTCACCCTCGCGTCGTTCACTGGCTCCGGGGCGCTCTTCCGGCTCAGGTCCGGCTGGCCGCCGAGGGCCACGACGAACGCATCCAGTCGGCCTTGGCGCAGCTGGTCCCGGGCCCCGACCTCCCGCCACATGCTATTCGCATTGCCTCCCTGCCTGCACGGATGGGTGGCTGCGGTCTGACTCGTGCCGCCCGGCTGGCCCCAGCAGCATTTTTGGGCTCCGTCGCTCAGTCGTGGGCGGAAAGCTGCCGGCTCCTGCCCCTTTTGGCAACGGCAGCGCCTGACCTCCTGGACCCCAGCAGCCCTTTGCCCTTCGTCACCGCCATCCAGGAGGCCTATGCTGAGATCCAGCAGGCCTGTTCTCCCGTCCGTGCCGCTCAGGCGGTACAGCGCCACCTCCCTCGCGGCACTCCCTCGGTCGCCTCCGTTCAATCTCCCGCCGCATTCCCTGCTCGCGTCATCGATAAACACCAGAAAACCTACGCGGGTATTCTGCACACGGCTGATTGGATTGCTCTTTTCGCGGACCTCAACGCCCAGGGACGTGCGTGGCTGTTCTCGCTTTCCTTGCGGAGTGTGGGCTCGGCGTACCTTCGTGCTCTTCCCATGGCCCCCCCATTCGCCTTGGCTCCCAGCCACTACTCGGTGGCGCTCCGGCACCAGCTATTTGCCCCGCAGCCTCTTGTTCCGGCCGGGCGGCCTTGTGGTAGCTGTGGGCAGCCGCTGGATCCCACGGGGACTCACTACCTTGCCTGCATGGGGGGCCAACAGAATCAGAATTGGTATTTGTATTTGCACACTGTCCTCCTGACGGTGGTGCTCGCCATGATTCGGTCGGTTTTCCCCCACGCGAACATCCGGTCCGAGGATGCGGATGGCGCTGCCTTCTATTCCCCCAACCACCGGCCTGACATCGTGGTGCTGGACTTTGAGGGGGGTGGCCGGCATCTGCTTATTGACGTTTCGGTGGCGCGGCCCTTGGCTCTTAGCCACGTGGCTGGGGCCTCCCTCACGGCAGGTTACACGGCGGACCGGGCGGAGCGGGCCAAGCTCCTGGCCTACGGCGACGTCGGGCACCATCGTGTGGTGCCCTTTGTCCTGGAGGAGTTTGGGGCCATGGGGCCCCTGACCTCCGCCTTCTTCAAGGAGTGTTGCCGGCTCCGGGAGGACCGGCTGGACCTGGAGGGCCAGCGGGCCCCATGGTCGGCGCGGACCTGGACGTCATATTGGCGTCAGCGCTTGTCGGTGGCGCTGACTCGGGCCATGGCTGACATCATGCTCCGCCGTACGCGGGCTGATTTTGCGGTGCAGCAGGGCTATTAGGTTCCTCCCGTTAGGCGTTTCCATTGGTCTTATCGTAGTATAGAGCTTTGACATGGCTCTGTATATAGGTTTATAGCTGGGCGTTTGCTTTGGTTTGAGTGATTTCACTCTGCTGTATAAGTAATTATATTTTTAATATATATATCTAGTTGTATGTATATACCTTGTGCAGCTGGCGTGATCCTTGGATGACGTCAGATTACTATTAATTTCTTCAGGGTTATTCTCCCAGTTGATCGGGTTTTTCCTTCGGTTGCATGCCCATCTCACCTCCGTAATGTCCCAATGTCCAGGAAAAGGCCTCAATTGAGGCCTTTTTTATATTGGGTGTTGCATGCAGCCAAACAACTTTTTTCCAAATATGAGCATAGGCCATGCATTATTATGATTGTTTTGGGGTTGCCAGCACTTAACATCAGTCATATAGCCCCAATACATATTTAATTATGATTTGACAAAACAGGGTGTCGCTGCGGTGGCACCATAAACACAGCATGACCATAGATGCAAGCAGAAAAAAGGCGGTAGTACTCAGTTCCCTCTGCCTCTTAGGTGTCTTTTGGACCTTTCGAGGTTTCCCCACAACACGGTAAGCATGGCATGACATGGCATGCTCCCCCAAGGGACGCCTCATACACAATTGCACGGCCGGGGCTGTCGCGCAGCACTGCAGGCAGCAACAGCCTGCCATGGGTATTGCACGTAACCATGAGGAATCCAAAGCCTCTATTACAAACACGCACAAGGATCATGCATTATAATGATAGGTGTGACCTTCCAAGCGCTTAGCTTCACTCACATAGCCCCAATATCTACGTTGTTACGGTATATTCTGACAGGGGTTTGCTGCCGCGGCAGCAGATGAACAGCACATGGCAAGATATACAAGCATAACTGGACACCATTTGCACTGTCTTCTAGACCTCTAGCTTGATTTTAAGCTTTGCAAGGGTTGCCTGAGACATGGCCAGCATGGCAGGACCTGCCATGCTTCTTATGGAAAGCAAACACGTCTACACAGTGGGGGCCAGCCGCAGAGCACTGCACGAAGTAAGATAGCCTGCCTTACGTCACCTCGGCATTAGGCGCCGATAGGCAGCTAAAAACTGGCGATATCACAAGCAAATCGATGCCATTCCCTTTCTACCACCAGGACGCACTTACCTTTCACACCCCTCACACCCGGGATCACTAAGCACGCATATGCGTTGGCGCTGAACGTGGCTGCATCAGAAAAGCTGTTCAAGCTCGGCGTTTTCAAGTTGTCCGGAAGCGATGCAGCCCGCTAATCTGGCCGGACAGACGCTCCATGCGTCGTCCATTGACGTATGAAAGCGGCTGCAGCGGCCTCACCAGCGCTGTTCGCATACTTGCGCTCCCATATCTGGGGGCGCGCGCGCGTTTATTGTCCGCAACCCAGTTTTTCCTAGCTAAAAACACCCCTTCCTCTACCTATGGATTCACGACAAAAGGCTCGAATATAACCAGCGCCCCTTTAGTCACGGCTGCCCCAACATCCCCCCCCGCCGTTCCGCTAGTCTCCTTCCCACCATATCGAAGCATCGTCCTGCTGGCAGGCGCACTATCAACGCCATCTACGCCCCATCTGAACTTCACTAACCTGGCATTCAGCACACAAATAACGACCCCACGAATTTATAAATCGGCTTTTGACACATTTAGCGGTCGGGCTAGCTTCAAGGATAATTTATCTGCCCAACGCGCTCCATACTGCTCGAAATGATGCACGAACGTGGCCATACGGTCCATTTTACTCGAGGCCGCCATGGTCGTGCATTCGTGAAAATTCCTCGTCCCGTTGCACGAAAGTGGCCAAAATAGGTACTTTTCCACCTCACGTATTTTTCAGTAACCGTCGACCCCTGTCGACCCCAACGGGTCAGGACGCTCAGCACATGTACCAGATTCGCGCCACTGGGGCCGGACGACCCATAGGACCGGTCCTTCCCGCCAAAATACCGTACTTTGTGAGATCTTGGTAAAAAAGGCCTCAATTGAGCCAAAAGGCCTCAATTGAGGCCTCTGGACAAATAGACAGTAATCTATCATTCTCAATGAATATATATTAGTTTGGCAATGAGACGCCATCCGCCACTACTAGTATCCAGGGCATCGCGACTAAGTTCCCGACCAATCCAAAAAGCCTGGAAATTACTGAACGCCAATTGATACGAAAGAAGAGGACCTATTGACCACCAACCCGCGCAAAGCGCCCGGCGAGCAAAGCGAGCTGCGCTGAAAGCGCACAGCGAGCGCAGCGAGCGGCGAGCAAAGCGAGCACAGTCTGTACTGTTCAGCGGGCCGCGAACGAAGCGAGCACCGTACTGTTCAGCGGGCCGCGAGCGAAGCGAGCACCGTACTGTTTAGTTAGCCAGGGTAGAAGTCCGCAGGTGGAGGACCTTATTGGCCCTGAGGATAGCCGCTACACTACGGCGCCTCATCTGCCATTACAGTAGAGGACAGCTCGGATGAGGATATTTACATCCCCATCTAGTGCTTAATGGTTGGGGAATGATGCAGACGATATTTGTTTAAACTTTTGTGTAATTATTTTTTCTAATGAGATTATTAGCATAGTACTCCGGACATCACTAGCTGGCATGCGCCTTTGCGCATGACACGCAAGTACTTACTTACTTACCGAACTGTTTCCCTCTCCGGAGCGCAGCGATCGAAGGACCACGTACTACGCAGCGGGCAGCGGCGGGGCGGTAGAGGGACCGCGCCCGCTGCCCACTGCGCACATATATGCGGCGTGGGCCACAACAACATCAACCACAAGTCACAAACGCCCCAAAGTGCTTTTTTTGGCTGGGCGAAGCCAGCGGGTCCCACAAGTACAAATAAATTCATGAATAAATAAATAAATAAATGAATAAATTAGACTCGTGCTCCCGTTGGGGAGTCACGGAGCATTAACCCCGATGGATGGATGGATGGGTGCAAACAGTCCTACCGGTCTAATCTATCTATATCAGCTACTCACTGAGGTAGGTGACCTACAACCACTATCTAACAGCATTACTACCACATCTATCTAGACAGCATCACGCTGCCCTAGGGGAGCTGTCTGGCATGCCTCGGACCCGTGGGTTTGCACACGCGGGCGCTTCCCCACAGGGGGGGGCTCGTTGTCCTCTATGACCTGGGCCCACTTGGCCTTGTCCATCATCTTCTTCCAAATCACGGAGTGAGGCCTAGGCCCCCCGGCCATGTCTTCTACTAGCTGTTCTTTGAAGGTGCGGGCCTTGCGGCGTCTAACATCAGGGGGCCCGGCCCACGTCAGGAGGTACCGGCCATGCAGGCTGAGCTGGGCGCAGTCCTGCGGGGGGGCCACGTGATCGAGGTGTCTACCTGGTTGGTGCGAACTAGGTGCCCTACAAGCTGCAGGCGGCGCTGCTTAATGGTGCTGGTGATATATGGCATGCCCTGGTACAGGTCCTCACTGCGGACATGAGCAGCATATCCTACTCTGAGAATGGAACGCAGCATGTTGGTGACCGCGCCGTCCAGCTTGCGGGCCAGGTCGGCGGTGAGGGTCCACGTCTCGGCCCCATACGTGAGAACAGGACTTGGACGAGGACCTTGAACAGGTCCTGCTTCTCGATCTTGCCCAGGGGCTTGCGCCACAGGGCCCGGTACTGGTGTAAAGCGTGCCAGGCGAGGGAGATGCGATGGTCCACATCAACCTCGCAGCTGGGGAGCAGGCTGCCCAGCAGCTTGACGCGGTCCCGGTACAGGACTCGAGAGCCGTCGCGCGAGGAGATAGAGGCCGGGGTGGCGGTGAGTGGGTGAGCCCAACCGCCAGGGCCTCTGTCTTCCTGCTGACCTCAAGCCCCACTGCACGGGCCTCGATAGCCAGGCAGTCAAGCCATGTCTGCACGTGCCCAGTGTCCTCGAAGAGGGTGGTGTCGTCTGCGTAGATGATGTCTGCCAGCCGAATCTCCGTGTCCGCTCCGCCATGCCAGAATTTGTTAGCAACCTGCACCCCTGGTTCCCTACCCACGATGCGGGCAAATCGCTTGCGCGCCTGAATCATTACGTATTCGACCACAATAATGAACAGGTAGGGCGACAACATGCAGCCCTGCCACACACCCTTCTGTAAAGGGCATGGTGGCGTGGTCCCGTAAGAAGTGCGCACCGAAGTGGTGGACCCTTCATACAGGTTGCGGATGACAGCAATAAGGGGGCGGGGGATCCAGAACAGCTCGAGGATGTCCCAAAGCGCAGGCCAGAAAACCGAATCGAAGGCTTTGATGAAGTCCACCAGCACAAGGTGCAAAGGGGACTCACCAGGCTGAAGGCGTTGCAGTTCCTCCACCAGTCGGCGAGTAGCGAAGAGCGCCTGTACTGTGTTGCGACCTGAATGGAAGCCGTGCTGAGTCTCGCCGAGGTGACCGTCCATGCAGGGCCGTGCGCAGGCGGTTCAGGATGAGCCGCATAAGAAGCTTGAGGGGGGCACTTTGAATGCACACCCCTCTGTAGTTGCCGGGGTTGGCTGACGACCCCTTGTTCTTGTACAGCATCGTGCGAAAACTGTGTTGCCAGGCCGCTGGAGGTGGTTGCGACGACAGCAGAAGGCGTTTGCAGATGTCCCGGAAGAGCAGCATAATACCGGTGTCCGCAAAAATGCAATAATACCTTGGCTTTATCAAAGCATTTGGATGATAGCTCCAGTCAAAGTTGGCCAAAAATCGATCTTTTTCCCCAAGGAAAAGTCTACCCCACCTATAGGTAACTTCCCAGGGAGGGCAGGGAATCTCAATAACAACATTGGACAACTTAGTTGGATAGTCCAATGGTGGTTTCCTTGGGTCAGACCACCCGGATGACCCATTACCCCTATATAACGTGCTCATACATGTGTGTGGGTTACGCGCGTGTAAACAGCTATTAATTAATTAATAAATTAATTAGGAACATAACTCCGTTGGGAGTAATATATGTAGCACGTGTACATAGCCCAGAGAAGGGGCATATATGGCCTATAATACATTCTAAGCTACTTCCTGCAAGGGTAGGAATGTGAACAACACTTGCTCTAGGTGCACCAAGGCACCTAGCTGCACCCTCATGGTCTATCACGCTATGCCCAGCTAAGGGGGAGCATGCCATGTGGGCCGGGAAGATCATCATGGCTATACAA
The DNA here is from genome assembly GCA_009746045.1 of Mesostigma viride. Lineage (NCBI taxonomy): Eukaryota > Viridiplantae > Streptophyta > Mesostigmatophyceae > Mesostigmatales > Mesostigmataceae > Mesostigma > Mesostigma viride. The sequence goes on along the minus strand of RPFO01000392.1, from coordinate 3,075,985 downwards.
GAGCTAGGGCATGGCTTCTCAGCAGAGAGTAACTCCCTGCATGGGCACTGCATAATTAAATAAAGCTAGGTATCATCTGGGGTGTGGCACATCATAGGCACACATGTATGTACATGACTATAAAAAGGCGAGGCCTAAGCTGGTATAGTGCCTGTAGTAGGCGGGCATGTACAAGGCCACTGTCTAACTATTCTACACTACTGCTGCTGTATTCCCCTAGGCTGGGGCTTCTGGAGTCGCTGGGGCCGCGGTCGGGTCGAGGGGGTCGCGTGCCAGGGCTTGTGGCCGACGTAGATAGCCGCCCCCTTCCAGTACACCGGCTGGCCCGCCTTGGTCTGCCGGAGCTGGAGGTAGGTCGGCCATAGCTCCCGTCGCCGTTGTTGCTGCGCCAGGGTCAAGTCGTCGTCAAGGGTGAAGTGAGTCTTCTCGAGCCGCTTGCGGCGTCTGAGAAACGAAATCTTGTCCGCTGGGCTCTCAAAGATGAGAAGAAGCGGAGGCGCCCCGGCCTTACCCCGCGCGTGGGGGAGGCGGTGGGCAGTCAGCTTAATCTCACCAAGGAGGCCCATGCGTGCAAGGATTTTGCTCTCAAACGCACGTGCAAGCTTCTCGGAATTCTCACCTTCCTCCATGTCGAAGTTCTTGACGATGACGTTGAGGCTGCGCTTGGCGAGCTCGGCCTCCTCGCGGAGGTCAAGCGTCTGCCGTTGGAGCTCGGGCTGCGACGGCGGAGGTGGTGGAGGTGGTATGTTGCATGTCCGCCCAGGTCGTGATGGGAGGAGCAATGATCGCCGGCCAGGCCAGCAGGGGCTGGCTTGGCGGCAATGTCCTTCACTGCCTGGGCCGTGAGGCCGGCGGTGTTCTGCAGGACCTCGATAGCGATGGCATTATATCCTTGAGGCGCTGGTCGATGTCGCGGAGCTGGGCGGTGATGGCGTCGGAGGTGGAGGTGCATGGTGGCGGTGGAGGAGGCGAGGAGGTAAACAGCTATCTATGACATTAATTAATTAATTAATTAATAGACACGTGACTGCGTCACGTGAGCATAAGTCCTCAGTGGGAGGGGAACATGGGATGGAATGGATGGTGTAAGCTATCTAGGTCCTAGTTGCGGGGGTGTGGGCACCGCGGCCCGAATCGCTTTGAATGCCATACTTGGTCACACGGCGAGCCCCCACAGGCTTGGGGGTGGTCTCCTTCATCACTACTTGCCATCTATCCTTGCGCACCATCTGCCTCCATATTACAGACAAACCAGGAGGCTGCCCGGGGGTGAGCCGGTCACGTCTAGTGTAGCACAGTGTCCGTGCCGAGTCTATCACGAAAAGTCCACGGGTGGCGGCCCTGCCGCGCGCGGCCGGGGGCACGCCAGGTGAGGACATATCGCCCAGGCTGGGCGGGCTTGGTGCCAGCTAGTCTATCTGATGTATCGACCTGATCTGTGCGGGCCAGGTGCCCGGCAAGGCCCAGGCGCCTGTGCCTAATAATGTGGGAAACATAGGGCAAATCAGCGTACAAATCCTCATTACTAATGTGCAAACCAAAGGGGATGTTAAGGGCCTTGCGCAGCATCTTGGTGACGGCGCCGTCGAGTCGTTGCTCCAGCTCCTGCGTCAGTGTCCAGGTCTCGGTGCCGTAGGTCAGGATCGTCAGAATGACGACCTTGAAGAGGTCACGCTTGACGATCCGGGGTAGGGCGGGGTTGCTCCACCAGCGGCGGTGGTCATGGAGGTGCGCCCACGCCATGCCGATCCATGTCGTCATGTCGTCCTCGCAGTCGGGAAGCCAACTGCCGAGCAGCTTGAAGCGGCCTGAAGTAGGGTAGTTGACCTCGGCATCGTCTAAGAGGCGGAGTGTGGGTGAAGGCCCTGCCATGCCGAGGGCCAGGGCCTCCGTTTTGGGGCTGATTTCTAGACCAACCGCCCGATCCAGCCTCGAGCACCAGGCAGTCCAGCCAAAGTTGGGCAGACTCCGGCTTCTCGATGTGCGTGATGTCGTCGGCATAAATGAGGTCAGCTAGTAAATTCTGCTTGTTAGTCGGCCCCCCTTCCCCAAGCTCGTTCGTGATCGCTAGGCCAGGGGCACGGCCTGCAATGCTAGCAAAGCGAGCACGTGCCTGGCGCATAACATAATCCACTACAATAATAAACAGGTACGGCGACAGGACGCAACCCTGCCAGACGCCGGTCTGCAGTGGGCATGGCGGGGTAAGCAAGTTCCATGCCTGTTGTAAAGAGTGGTATTAGCCCTGAAAGTGCCCAGTTTTTGGCATTTCTTTAGAGTATACCACTCCGTCAGTGCAGGTAGGCAACGTGTTTGTATTCCAGCACTTTTGGCAGCCTTTGATAGCTTGTTATAATGCATTAAATTGTGCAACTGCATGTCATAGATTTGGCTGGACTGCCTGGCGCTCGAGGCTCGGGCGGTTGGTCTAGAAATCAGCCCCAAAACGGAGGCCCTGGCCCTCGGCATGGCAGGGCCTTCACCCACACTCCGCCTCTTAGACGATGCCGAGGTCAACTACCCTACTTCAGGCCGCTTCAAGCTGCTCGGCATGCAGTTGGCTTCCCGACTGCGAGGACGACATGACGACACGGATCGGCATGGCGTGGGCGCACCTCCATGACCACCGCCGCTGGTGGAGCAACCCCGCCCTACCCCGGATCGTCAAGCGTGACCTCTTCAAGGTCGTCATTCTGACGATCCTGACCTACGGCACCGAGACCTGGACACTGACGCAGGAGCTGGAGCAATGACTCGACGGCGCCGTCACCAAGATGCTGCGCAAGGCCCTTAACATCCCCTTTGGTTTGCACATTAGTAATGAGGATTTGTACGCTGATTTGCCCTATGTTTCCCACATTATTAGGCACAGGCGCCTGGGCCTAGCCGGGCACCTGGCCCGCACAGATCAGGTCGATACATCAGATAGACTAGCTGGCACCAAGCCCGCCCAGCCTGGGCGATATGTCCTCACCTGGCGTGCCCCCGGCCGCGCGCGGCAGGGCCGCCACCCGTGGACTTTTCGTGATAGACTCGGCATGGACACTGTGCTACACTAGACGTGACCGGCTCACCCCCGGGCAGCCTCCTGGTTTGTCTGCAATATGGAGGCAGATGGTGCGCAAGGATAGATTAATTAATTAATTAGGAACATAACTCCGTTGGGAGTATATGTAGCACATAGCCCTGAGAAGGGGCATATGGGCCTATAATACATTCTAAGCTACTTCCTGCAAGGGTGGGAATGTAAACAACACTTGCTCTAGGTGCACCAGGGCACCCGCACCCTCATGGTCTATCACGCTATGCCCGGGTAAGGGGGGAGCATGCCTGTGAGGGGGAAGATCATCATGGCTATACAAGAGCTATGGCATGGCTTCTCAGCAGAGAGTGACTCCCTGCATGGGCACAACATTACTAAATAAGGCTATGCATCGTCTGGAGTGTGGCACATCATAGGCACACATGTACATGATTAAATAAAGCGCGGGGCTTAGCTGGGATAGTGCCTCTAGGAGGCGTACATGTACATGGCCACGGTCTATCTATTCTGCACTACTACTGCTGTATTCCCCTAAGCTGGGGCGTCTGGAGTCGCTGGGGCCGCGGGGGGGGGGGGGTCGCCTGCCAGGGCTTGTGGCCGACGTAGATGGCCGCCCCCTTCCAGTACACCGGCTGCCCCGCCTTGGTCTGCCGGAGCTCGAGGTAGGTCGGCCATAGCTCCCGTCGCCGTTGTTGCTGCGCCAGGGTCAAGTCGTCATCAAGGGTGAAGAGAGTCTTCTCGAGCCGCTTGCGGCGTCTGAGAAAAGAAATCTTGTCCGCCGGGGTCTTAAAGGTGAGGAGGAGCGGGGGCGGCCCTGCCTTACCCCGCGCGCGGGGAAGGCGGTGGGCAGCCAGCTCTATCTCACCGTTAAGGCCCATGCGACCAAGGATTTCTCTCTCAAACGCACGCAAAAGCTTCTCGGAATTCTCACCTTCCTCCATCTTGAAGTTCTTGACAATGACGTTGAGGCTGCGCTTGGCGAGCTCGGCCTCCTCGCGGAGGTCAAGCGTCTGCCGTTGAAGCTGGGCTGCGACGGCGGAGGTGGTGGAGGTGGTATGTTGCTTAAGCATGTCCGCCCAGGTGGTGATGGGAGGAGCATCGCCGGCCAGGCCAGCCGAGGCTGGCTTGGCGGCAATGTCCTTCACCGCCTGGGCGGTGAGGCCTGCGGTATTCTGCAGAACCTCGATAGCAATGGCGTTGTCCTTAAGACGCTGGTCGATGTCACGGAGCTGGGCGGTGATGGCGTCGGAGGTGGAGGTGGTGGCGGTGGAGGAGGCGAGGAGGGTGGAGGTGGCGGTGGAGATGGTGGAGGTGGCGGTGGAGAGGAGGGGGAGCTCGGCAGCCAACGTGCTGCCCATGACCGCCACATCTGCTGCGATGGGGGCCACGTGCTGCTCGAGGGCCTCCTTGAGGAGTGAGCGGATGGAGGATTCGGTTAAGGTGGTGGTGAGGGGCTTTGGGGGCCAAAGCTCCTCGAGGGAGCGGCCGAGGAGGGAGAAAAGGACGCGAATCTGAAGGTGGGGGCGGCGGCATTTGAGGATTTGGTCGAAGTTGTGGGTGCGTCTCTGGAAAGCATCGGTGAGGCGGCCCTGATGGAAGAGTTGCTTGCACATCTCGAGAAGCGAGGCATACGATCCGAAAAACACGTAGCTCAGGATCTTGTCGGGGTTGAGCTTGTCAAAAAAGCCGGGCTGGCTGGCGTCAAAGTCGAACTCCTCCCAGGTCGGCTCGGCAGGGCGACTGCGCTTGGGTTCAGGCGACGCTGCTGGCGAGGCGGCCAGCGGGGGCTGGGCGACCACTAGAGCTTGGCTAGTGGCGCCGCTGCCTTCTGGACCGGTTGGCGAAGCTGCAGCCGGGGCTGCAGACGTATTTTCATTGCTAAGCGCAGCCGCCAGGCTGCGTTGCGTCGAGAGGCGTTTGCTCATCGTATATTGCGTAATAGCTTCGGAGAATTAGATCAGCATGTGCGTCATAAAAAGACGCGTCGATTGTGATATTCACGGCTAAATTCGGTGCTCAAACGTGAAAGTTATGAGCTCCGCCGTCAGCCATGGCTACCTCGTGGCTCGTGGGTGATGGACCAAGGATAGATGGCAAGGATAGATGGCAAGTAGTGATGAAGGAGACCACCCCCAAGCCTGTGGGGGCTCCGCGTGTGACCAAGTATGGCATTCAAAGCGATTCGGGCCGCGGTGCCCACACCCCTGTAACTAGGACCTAGATAGCTTACACCATCCATTCCATCCCATGTTCCCCTCCCACTGAGGACTTATGCTCACGTGACGCAGTCACGTGTCTATTAATTGATTAATTAATGGAACTTGCTGAAATATGCATGGATAAAATCGTCATTTATAATGCATGGGATACGTATTCCACTGCAAACAACACGCAAATACGTTGTCGTACCTGGCTCGTTCGTGCCCTACCCGGATTCCACTGGCCGGGACCCTCATATCTCACACATACTGATGCTCTACATGCAAAGGCCGCAATAGCCGCATGCATACTTCATGATCCGCCATGACTACCAGGTTGATGTTCCGTGCAAAGATGGCTACTAAACTAGTCCGCATTCTCAGCAAACGCTGCAGCTGACGTCCCATACCCAAACTGGATGCCCGGGCTGGCGCAGATTGCCCGGCCATAGGGAGAAAATCGACCTATGATAAGCTATGACTCATCTGGAACTTACGACCAGGAAAGTTATATTTTCCTACCTGTATTTTCCCAACCCTATAAATCTGTCCGTGCCTGACCTACGAAAATCATGCATCGTCATTCTGAGCAACATTCTGAACCGTTTCAAGCCGTGAGACGCAAAAATTTCGTAACAGCGGCACGTTGGCAGCCATATCTCATTACGCGCGCGCGCGAGCGAAAATTTCCCGCCAAAGTCACGTGATACATTCTCAATGCACGTTGTAATTACCAGGCTATGGCGAATATTACCCCCAAACCTATGCATCACCTTGTCCCTAAGTCCTCCCGGACACACCGGACCACTGACATCCGTCACAAGTGGCGCGGCGCTCTCGGCGCGGCGCTAAATTCGACCGTTAGTCAACCCCCCCGACAGGTCGGGGGGTTAACGGACTAAGGGTTAAAAGCCATATGCCCCTTCTCAGGGATATGTGCTACATGTACTCCCAACGGAGATATGGTTCAATTTAATTCAATTTAATTTAATACATATACCAATGAGACAATCAGCGCAGGCCAGAAATCTGGAGAATCGGACCATATACATATACATACACATATACGCTAAATGCTAAGCTTCATCTGCATGAATACCGTACAGTTACAAAAGACACAGACAGCAAAAATGGCCGTCATGTATCCTACATTGTGGCCCACCGGCCTCCACGGGATATCGTGCCACGGGATAGGACTAAGCCCACGAAAAATGCTTGCCACCCCGCTCAAATGAGTATCTGTGCAGCTGTTGCTCTTTGGTTGGTACAGCGGTGACAACAAGCAGATTATCTGCGGCCAAGCCCAATGGGCCAAACAGACGCCTTGAGACGCTGCGTTTAGAACACAAGACACTGTGACCGCAGTGTGTGCAGCGCAAGAGCAGTGCACCACGGGCCGGCCTACACCTGGTAGGCATAACTCCCTATGGATGCACCCCCTGTGCTGTGAAAGCCTCGCTGCAGAAGCACCTTCTGCAGAAAGAGGGGCGGACAAGGAAAAAAAAGACGTTGCGCCGCCCAGCTCTCAAGCCCCCGAAAACGAAAGGCTTCTCGCTTTTTCTGAATTCACCACTCCAAGCTGCCCCGGCACCCGCTTAAATTTATCACTGCAAAACGCAGAAGCATGTACAAGCAAGCAAGAAGAAGTGCACACCTGGCATTAAACCCATGTAGCAGGCCCGTGTTCGACAACAGCAGCACGCGATGGCCGCAGCAGGACCAAAGGACAGACGAAACGGTCCGCTTGACCCAGGAGCAACCAGCTTGATGGAAGAGGTGTAACTGCTCAGTGGAACGACAAGTTGCTCAGGGCACGACGCGTGGTAACGCAACCCCCGTGCTAGCGCAGAGGCACTGACGCAGGGTGGCACGAGGGACGTGGAGGCATGAGGCAGGATACAAGAGGTGAGCCAGGAACCACTGCTGTTCTCTCAACCGCGCGTCCAACCATGTGAGCCAACCAGCCTCGCCGCACACTCCATGCCATCAACCACCCTCGCACAAATGACCACAATGATCCCACCCTTACCCCCACCAGCTAGGCATGTGACAGCTGCCCATGTACGTGCGCTAGTGTCTGAAGCAGTTTCCTCCCCTCAGCTGCACACTTGAGCACAGCACTTTCCACCCCCCTCACCTGCGCACTCGGGGTGAGGTCATTTGTGGACACGGACACGTCCTTGGTCACCCCCTGCCCCTTGCCCTTGCCCTTGTCGTCATTGAAGGGCACCAGCAGAACGTTGTCCGCACTCATCATGTGCGTGCGCTTGCGCAGGCCGTGGACCACGTCCAAGATGTGCTCATACAAGTGGCCTGGCCCGGCTAACACGCCGCTGCCGCTGCCGTCACTCGACCGCTGCGGGCTAATGTTGGGCCCCTGCGCACACGAGGGCGAGGGTGGAGGCGGCGGGCTGGCCAGGTCCAGGTGGGGCGGCTCGCGCGGGTCCCTGGCCTCCCAGTCGGGCGTTGCGGAGCGCGCCATCTTCTCACATGAGCGGCTGCGGTGGATGCCAAACTCGTGCGAGCGTGTCATGGACACGTTGCCCAGGTCTGTCTGCAGCGTCTGCAGCTCCGCCAGCAGCTTGGCGTCCGCCAGCATCGAGTCGCTGTCCAGGTGGTCGCACTTCTTGCAGCGGTAGCTCTTGCGCGGGCCGTGGCCCTTGCGGTTGATGCTGCCGCCGGAGCCATGCGTGCTGCCCGGCCGGTGCGAGTGCCGCATGCGGTCCTCATGGTGCGGCGTGCCGTCCCCGTTGGCGCTGTCCCCACCGCTGGCCCAGCCCTGCTTCTTGCCCACCAGGTTGCGCTTCTCCAGGATCAGCTTGTAGGTCGCAGTCACCTGGTTGAACGCCTTGTTGCGCAGGCTGGCCAGCACCACGTCGGGCGCAAAGCCCGCATCGCCCATCTCATCAATCACCTCCTGCACCAGCGGGTGGGTGGGGCCTGTCTGACGCTGCGCGCGCGGCAGTGGCGGCAGCCGCCCATGGTTGGTAATCCAGGGGTGCTTCACGATGTCGTCAAATGTGATGCGGTCGCTCGTCTTGCTTTGCAGCATCTGGGGGGGGGGGCGCGGCGGGGGCGAGCAGAGCACGAGGGTGGGTGAGCACGCGGTGGCCACGCAGCGTGTGCACGCTAGAGAGCCCGCGCAGCCATGCCCATCGCGGCCTGGCGCTGCCCATGCAGCCATAGGCCAACGCCGCACCACGGCCACCGAGGTGTGCACGAAGCAACCCCAGGCAACCCCAGGCAGCCACAGACAACCCGCGCTAGCCTAGCCGGCATCAATACTGTCCTACGTTGACCAAGCAGGCCCATAGGTGGGCAGTGGGAAGTGGACAAGCTGGGCAGCCCGATTGGCTGCGCATGCGCCCCGCTGGCGAGAACCAAGAGCGCCGGCGCGGTTCAACAGAATTAGACACGGGCAATGCATGTCATGATAGCCCTGTTCGGCAAGGATGGCTCCGAGCGGTTCCCAACGAGACACCCAGGACCGTGTCACTAGCTCGTCCACCAGGCTTGCCAAGATATGTACGACAAGATGTGCCAAGGTATGTACCGTAGTATATGTATGGCCACACACATGCCTTAGTGGCACCCACCGGTACCCCCGCTGTGCACCAACGTACGACGCCATTCCTGTGGGCCCCGCTGTGTCCCTCCTCACAGCAGCACAGGCTTCCAAGCGCCACCCCACGGCCTTGCCTGGGTGTAGATCCATGCGGCGTGCTGCGTGCTGCGTGCCGTGTCCACACCCAGGATACTGCACATGACATCACCTGCATGGCACGACAGGCCCGTATTTACCTACCCTATCCAAATCCCCTTGCACCTACCCCTATCAACAGGTCCTTGCACGCCGCGGACATGTTGGTGGGCAGCTTGAAGCTCCCCGCGATCACCAGCGCGGGGTCCGTCTGGAACGGCATGGACGCGGTTGTGAGCGTGTACAGCATCACGCCCAGCGACCAGACGTCGCTCTCGGGGCCCAGCATGGCCGCGCCCGTCAGCACCTCGGGGGAGGCGTACGCGGGGGTGCCACAGAAGGTGTTCATTCGCGCGGCCGGCTGCAGGAAGGTGCTCAGGCCAAAGTCGACCAGCTTGACCTGCATGTACCATGTGTTCTTGGAACAGCGCGCAGGGTTCCCACAGATAAGGCGAGTGCATGCCGCCACATGTGTGCGTGGGGCATGCGGCAGGCATGCTCGATGCGGGCTGCAACTGATCAACAAGGTGGCCAAACCCTAGATGATGGACACCCCCACCATGCACCAGCTGCATCAGACGTTGGTGTCCATTCCAACCTGCGACTCCATGTCTTCCAAGTCCTTAGCACATGTGGTGTTGTAATACGTGGTAATTAACCGTGTGCACCCACGCCCTCCCGTTGTCACGGGGGTACGAAGTGCGGGGGTAGGGAGTCGGCCATTCCCGTGTCCGAGCTGGCCCAAACAAACGCACCAACGAAGTGGCGGGCAGCAGCACTCACGCGTCCCAGCTGGTCCGAACAAACGCACAAACGATGTGGCGGGCAGCAGCACTCACACGTCCCAGCTGGCCCAAACAAACGCACCAACAAAGTGGCGGGCAGCAGCACTCACGCGTCCCAGCTGGCCCAAACAAACGCACCAACAAAGTGGCGGGCAGCAGCACTCACGCGTCCCAGCTGGCCCAAACAAACGCACCAACAAAGTGGCGGGCAGCAGCACTCACGCGTCCCAGCTGGCCCAAACAAACGCACCAACAAAGTGGCGGGCAGAAGCACTCCCGCGTCCCAGCTTGTCCAAACAAACGCACAAACGTGTTGGGCAGCAGCACTCACGCTTCCCAGCTGGTCCAGCAGCACGTTCTCCAGCTTGAGGTCGCGGTGCAGCACAAAGTTGGCGTGGCAGTAGTCCACCGCCGCCAGCACGCCCCTCAACAAGTCGCGTGCCTCGTCTTCTGGCAGCCCGTTGCCGCGCGTGCAGGCCACGTAGTCAAACAGGTCGCCCCCGCTCACATACTCCATCACCATGAAGATGAGCCGTGGCGTGCGGATCACCTCGTAGCTGCGGGTGAAGAAAAAGTGGGTGAAGGGCAGGGCACAAGAGATAGCAATGGGTAACCATGAAGATGGGCGTGCGGATCACCTCGTAGCTGCGGGTGAAGGGCAGGGCACAAGAGATAGGACCAATGGGTAACCATGAAGATGGGCGTGCGGATCACCTCGTAGCTGCGGTTTAGAAATAGCAGGTCAACGGCAGGGCCAATGCGTCAGGATGTATAAGATGGGACCCTTGGATGACCACGAAGATGAGACACAGCGTGGGGGTCAGCTTGCAGCTGCGGCCACAGAACTGCGCAGCATGCCACAACTTGTGCAACATGTGAGAAAAGAGCAGCATTTACTAAAACCCGAGCGGGATGTCTGCTGACACACCACCACGCCGCATGCAGACCAATCAGGGGGACCAAGCTCTCAACAACGAAAAAGGCTCAGGACTTGCTTGCGGGCGTGGCATGCCAGCAACCCTACCCCGTACCCTGACAGTTCTGCAACCACTGGCCTACTGCCAATGAAGCTTCTTCCCCATGCCCGAGGCCTGCCCCTGCGCCACCCTCTGACACCCTGCTGCTCATCCCCACACCCCATACTGCGCACACAACAAGAGCAGCGAGACGATGTCTCCGAGGTAAGGGAGCCATGGATCGTGGCGGCTCATGACCCAAGTGTGGAGTCGCAAAGAACACGACGCACCCTCGTGCTATGCTTGCGTACACTCTTACGGTCACCAACACCAGCCCCCAGTCACAGTCGTGCGATTTTTTTGTGGTAGAGCCGCTTGAGCACCTCGACCTGCCAACCGTGGACATCACAGTAGGCCACTTTCACCTGGCCACTCACAGCTGCGCGATGTTCTCGTGGTAGAGCCGCTTGAGCACCTCGATCTCCCGGTCCACCGCGGTGGCCACCCCCTTGTTCTCCGTGACCTTGAGCGCCACCAGCCGCCCCGTGATGCGGTGCGTGGCCAGGAACACGGCTGCAAAGCTGCCCACACCCAGCAGCTTGCCCACGCGGTAGTTGCCCACGTATGTGCCTACACGCGCACACAGCAGGACAAGGATACGACAGAGATAGATAGGGGTGTTGCAAGGAGAGGCGGTGCCGGCAGGCCCTGATTACTGGCGCTGCCAACCAGTGTTGTGATGGCTGCGGGAACTGCGGCAAAGGGGATTCGACCAGCTGCGACACGCGCGAGGATGGCCCGCCCTAGTTCCTACAAGCCAGCCCGCAGCACCCCCTGCATGCGAGCCCGCTAGCCCGATACCAACAACCATATACTCCACGTGCCCAGACACATGCACCTGCCATCGCCTCCCAGCCATTCCTCTTCAGCCTTTCTCCACAGACATGTCGTTCTGTGCATGTCCCGGATGTGACACGTGATATCCGTACCTTCTTGTCCTTGGGTCAGGGCAAGACACGTTTGGAAATAAAGCCCAGGGTGCACCCACGACTCAGCCACATTATCCAGCTTGACCGGCAAGGCTGGAACGTTGCGGTGCTCGAGTGCACACCACAATCCACAAGACCCACTACAGCAAGCGTCACCTACCCAGCGAATCCAGGTCGATGGGCACCGCCACGTTGTGCGCGTGGAAGCGGTGCCTCAGCTTCTGTTCCGCGTGGCGCACGCTCAGGCTGAACACCGTCTCGTCGTCAATCACAAACTCGTGGGCCTCTACCGCCGCCTGCAGGATAGAGCCGTCGGCGTGCCACATCTGGATCTGCATGCGCCCAAACGTGGCGCTGTCGCGCACCAGCAGCGTCTCCACGTTCAGGCTGGGCATGAGCACGCTGATGTTCTTGCCAACGAGTTGGTCCTGGGGTGGGTGAGGGAGGGGGAAAAGGAGTGACCACAAAAGGGCCATCCACAAAAGGGATGAGCGTTTGTCAGTGTGGGTGCTGAATTCTGTGCGCAGCCTGAGCAGCCTGAGAGGCCCTGGGCATGCAACGGCATGCAAAGCGGTCCCCAGTGCATCCACAAACACAGGAAAGGGAAGCAGCCAGGGAGAGGGACATGGCCCAATGCGCAGGTGTTCTGCTGGCCACCACTAAACAACCCATGCAGCCCTCATGGGGTGGAGCAGTAAATGCCTGATGAAGCACACTGACATGGCGCTGGGCAGCGACAAAGGCCTGTCCCCACAACACAGCATGTCACAGGCTCAAGGCGCGAGATGATCTTGCGTGCTGGCCATCAGTCGCCCATCCAGTTTCATTCAGACCAACAAGGCCACCCCACCAAACCCATGTGCCTGGATGCCCTCGGGGCACCACGTTCAGAAGCAGCATGAAGACAGCCACCATCATCAACTTGGGAGGCATTATTTGTGCCAGTACATCATTAGATGCCAGCAAGTGGTAGGGGCAAGCACCTCGTTGGAACAAACCTGAGGACTCTGTCGTGCATCGGAACGCCAGAGCATAAAATCAAAAGACCCAAGGACATGCTTGCAGCAAAGTGTGACGCGGGATCGTGCACGGGAGCGATGACAAGGAGCCAGCGGCAAGCAAGCAGAGCAGAGAGTGACCCGACCGGCCTTGGTGGGAACACGGTCGGTGCAATGTGGAGCGCGGCACATCCATCAAACCCACAGTGGTCGTGTCTTCGCAGTAGCCACACCAGCGACCGTGAACACATGCTGGCCGCAACCCTTTGTTGTGCGCAACTGCCAGGGACGAGGCCACTCCTGCACTGCCCACCTGTGACGGCAAGCAAACCGGTGACTACCTGCAACCCCAAACTGGACAGCAGCCTACCTGTGACTTCAAGCCGGACAGTTCCAGGATGGCCTTGTTGCATGAGCGGACTGTCCCTGACAGGTCGCACGTGAGCACGCCCGCCAGCTCCGCGGTCTCCATGTCCTGGATCTCGGCCGTGTACACCACGTGGCCGCTACGATTCTCCTCCTGCACGCGCAACGAGATGGGGAACACATGCCCGTTCTTGGCCTGCCCCTCCACGTTACGCGTCTTGCCAATGGTCTTGGCGCGCCCCGTCTGGTGGTAGTTCTGCGCGCACACGGCACAGGGGGAAGGGGCCACAGAGTGGGGGTGTGGCGCGACATGGTAAGAGGGATGGTGAGCATGAGGAAGGGACAAGGCAACCCCATGGATGCATGCACTGCATTATGGCCGTGGCCCAGTTCCCACCGAGAAAGCATGCCAGATGTCCCATTAACACGTGCGATTTGGCCATCGAACCAGTGCCGTCTGCACCCAAACCACAGGCCGGGCCAGGTTGCAAGCTGGGCACAGGGGGTAAGACAGCCCCATGCGCACCGTGGGTGGTTTGTGGCAGCCCTGTCTCCAGGCATATGCCGAAGGCGGAATACTGCAGTTTTGCAAGGCACCCCCCATTCCGAGGACATCGGGGTTGTCCGAGACTTATCTGCGAGGGCCATCTGACTACTGTATGTGAACATGCTAGTCGCTGGCCCACTAGAGCGCCCACCTCCCATGGTCACACCTCATGGGAGCCGCCACCCCCCTGTGTCCTGCCGATTCCTCAACCTCAATTGCTTCATGCAACTCTGCCCTCCTCGTTGGCCCCACATGCAGTGGCACCGCCTACAGTGCTGTTGCCACCCAACCACATGGAGTCTAGCTGCTCCCCTGACACTCTACCATTCAATGATTGATGAGCGCTCGCTACCCCGCCATCCACGCTCCTGCCCTCAAACACACCCAGGGCTACCACCCGCTCCACCATGGCATGCGCGCAGTGCCACACACCCCCAGCCAATGGTGCAAGTGCGCGTGTGCCAGCATCACCTACCCCCTGCCAATGGTGCAAGTGCGCGCGTGCCAGCAATACCTACCTCCAGCCAATGGTGCAAGTGCGGATGTGCCAGCAATTGAATTGAATTCAATTGAATTGAATTGGAACATGACTCCGTTGGGAGTATATGTAGCACATATCCCTGAGAAGGGGCATATGGCTTTTAATACATTCTGGGCCACTTCCTGCAAGAGTAGGGATGTAAGCTACACCTGCTCTAGGTGCACCAAGGGCACCTGCACCACCATGATCTCTCAGAGCACAAAGGGTGCCAGCAATAACTACCTCCAGGAACTGGTCGTGCCGCGCTGCGTAGCGTGCTGGCATGATGGTGGACACGTTGCAGCCAACGATCTCATCCGGCGTGAACTGGAAGATCTGAACAAACCGCCGGTTGACCGCCAGGATGATGCCCTTCTTGTCGATCACAACCCTGTGGCCGCACACACACAAGCGGGGGGCAAAGACCAGAACATGTGGCAAGACCAGGGGGCATGCAGGGCGTGAGTGATCCCACCATCCGAACAGGAATTGTGGAGACACCAGTTCCGTTACCGGCTATCAAGAGTTGGGGCAGCTGTTGGCGACATGACCAAACCAAATGGAGCCCGCTTACGGTGCGCTTAACAACCTAGGGGGGGCAGCACCATGGCAAGGACGCCACAGGGCGGCGATAGCTACCTAGGCAATGACTTGAAACATCAGCAAGCACCATACCACTAGCAATAGTAAGCAGATTCATAAGACAGTGGAGAATCGGTCACGAGATGGAGCCTCAAGTGGCTTGCGGGAAGACAGCCAAACATGGTGCCACTCCTTGTTGGAATGGATGGTGCGTATGCCAGTGCATTCCATAAAAGTTTCTGCCAAAAAGTGGAAGATACAGCACATAATATGTACAATGGCATACCTAGCAAAGGATTCCTTTACTTTCTCAATTAGGCCCACGAAAAGGCGCACATCATCCACGTCCACGGCGCTCACGGACAGTCGGAATGGAAACGTGCTCCCGTTTTTGTGCTGCCCTTCCACCATGCGCGACGTGCCGATGATGTGTGGTATACCCGTGTTGATGTATCGACTAAGATACTGGTCATGCACGGATTTGTATGGCTCCGGCATGAGCATGTTTACATTATTCCCAATAAGCTCCTCTGCAGAAAAACCAAACATCTCACTACATAAATAACTCGCACTCAAAATAATGCCAGTCTCATCTATTGTAATCATCACCCGCTCCACAGGGTCGGCGTTCTCATTAGCGCCGTTCGCGCTGTCCCCTGTGAAAGGCATTTTTGAGTTAATGCCTTGCGATGAAGCCTTTCAAGGAAAGAAGGAGATTACTGCCCTATCGTTCCATGTAAGCTATATTCGTCAACGTTAGTATACCACCGCCGGAGCGCCCGCGACGGATGTCGACGCCGTGCGGATGGCGTAACACGCTCTTGCACCCCCATGTTCATCTCTCAATACCATCGCGAAGTGGCACATCCAGGAAATAACGCTATAGATCTGGCAAGGGTGCAGCGTGTGTGCCCCGGCATAAATGGATTCTGGTCGAGCATTTTATTGACACTGCTCGAAAATCATTGTTTGTGCAACGTAGCTTTTCAGTAGAAAAGCCTGGACTTGTGCACCCGCCATGCTCTCCCTTCTAGGTATTCAGTGCCCACTCCATTTCCTTTTCTGTGTTGGTACGGCTTCACGATCTCGCCTCGCGTTCGAGCTGAGAGGGGGTTACTATGCGGATGTTCGTCAAACATTTGTTGCCGAGTTCGTAGCCATTCATGCAAACGTTCAGACAATGTCAAGGCTCCGGGGCCTGGGCTTTCAGAGGAAGAAGCTACGACGGACTGTATGTGGCGATTAATGTGGACGTAACCGTAATTGACTAGAGGCCTACCATATAGACAAAGAGAGAATATCCAGCAGTTCAGATTCAGTGAAATCTGGTTACTAACCGAATGGTGCTCTACGAACAGCATTAGGAGGGCCGGCAGGGAATTCGGGCTTCGAGACAATATTATGTCGCTCTTCTAAGACAGAACTGTTGTGTCAGAACCCCAGCATTGTTCACAGGGCCACATCAGCAACCTGCCCTGTCTACGAAACGAGAGGTTTCGGTTAAGAGTTGTCCGTGCGTGGCCTGGAATGTAATTCGCTTTTCCGTTGACTTTCTAATTTCTTGGCTCATTCCAATATCCAGGGAAGATGTCCGCCCTATACATGCCCAGAACTCCAAGTAGGTAGTACAGTACGTCTTCTGGTCTAGATAACTGTCTGTCTGTCACTCTGTCTGCCCGCTTGGATGTACAGCAAAAGTCTGAGACTCGGTTCGTCGGTTCGAAAATCGAAAGCTCGGTTCGAAAGCTCAAGGGGCCACCTTTAAAATGATTCCGGAAATATAAATAACACCCAACAACCATGCAACAACATGGAAAAAAGGGGCCACGGCACACGGCCAGGGCATGAGGGCAAACTTGTGGCATGTACGTGGTACTGCATACCGTGCCATGACCGTGTCGTATCTTGTACAGGCATTCACGCCTTAAGTTGGGTTCGAGGTTTTTGAGGGGGTCAACCCAACTTAAGGCGTGAATCAACTTAAGGCGTGAGTGATTCTACTTAATTCTACTAATTTGAACTAACGATACTTAAACATTATGTTCTTAACTACTTTGAACTTGTAATGCCGAAACCTTATTTGACCCAACTTAAGGCTTGAACACAACTTAAGCCAACCCAACTTAAGGCGTGAATGCCTGTATACATACCGTGCAGTTCGTCACACAGGTACATATGCCAGTTTAGGTGCATACTGCATACCACCTTGTGACGTCCGTTAGCCAATTTGATGTTGCAGTAAAAGTGTAAAACAGGTTTGTGAATTGTGAACCGCGCTTGGCTGGATGCCAGTCATGCCACCCCAACTTTTGGCGTCCAGTACAGTGTACAGTAAGTAGTTCCTAATCGAAACACTGACTGACACGACCGTTGGAGGGGGATTCCCTACTGTCTGGCGTGTCTGTCGTGCGGTACATATACGTGAGGCATACCGCATAATGACGTTTAGTTATCGAGGAATGGTGCGCGCGAGCACCATGGCGTTTTGCAACGACTGAAACGATAATCATGAACGGCATTGCACGCAAACAAAAATGATCCCACTGAAAAATTACAAATGTTACCAAATCATCGGAGCAGATGGGGCACTAATTTGACAATGGGGTTCAAAATAGCCTGCACCGTTTTGGAACTAGATCCTGCGATAATCATTCACCGAAATCTGATGTGCAATTCCTTCTAAGGTGTCCCGCGTTCAATTTTCGCGGGGAAACTATGAGTTTCTTGGTGAGCTTGCTAAATTTGGAAGATAACTGTGCACCATTCCGCGCCGCCGTCCCGTTCTTACATTCTATAATCCACAGGGCGTCACGCTGATAAACATTTGGTGGTTGCGTTGCCGCTACAATTTGGTGTCAACAGGCGGACATGTCCTTTGCCAGGAGTCACGAGCAAAGGGTCCAAGTACTCGCGGATGTGAGCTAATCTCGCTTGGAAAATCGTCGTGATTTGCTGGCAAAATTTTAATTGCTGCCGTATTGGGCATTGCACCCTCAACCTTGCACGCTAGAAAGGGCATTTTACAGCTGAATACTGAGCATTGTTTTTCTCAGCTGTCTAGTCGCACTTAGACTTAATTTTCTGCAAAAAATGTGTGGCAATGTTGATGCTGATTAGGCGGCGTTCTTGGACCCCGGGTACGAGGGCTCAAGGTAATATTGTAGTTGCTGGCGAGTTCTGCGTGCTAACCGATTCACCCCACGTAATGGCGTTGCCATGCTTGCAGCGCCTGCGTCACCTATACGACGCGAGGCGCACGACAGAGGAGCTGGTGTCTCCTTGGGAGCCATCCATACAGGTATGGGCGCCTAGGCAGCATGTTGACTCTGAAGTCTGCCATTGCACTGCCGCTGAGGCCACTGTGTATCCGCACTACCTGTGTGGTTCAGCAGCTAGGTCGTATATCCAGCTAGACAGTAAATGGTGGCTCCTGGATAGTGTTCCTGGATGTCCAGCTGGTCTCTATATCCAGTAGCAGGCAATCACAGTGTTTCCATTATGTCGCTAGGTGGTGCCTCAAGCTGTTTGCTCACATATGTTTATAGTACCTGGGTTAGATTTCCTTAAGATGTCTGCGTAGTTAAGTAGACTGCTGGCGAGGTGCAACATGCTGGCCAGGTAGGTATGCAGACTGCTGGCTAGACAGAGTTCCCAGTAGCTGGTGGAGCTCTGTTTCCGGTAGCCGGCTGGGTAGAATTTCCTGTCGTTAACTAGATAGAATATCCCAGCCGCAAGCCACAAGCTCCGTATTAACAATCTACAAGCTAGTTGGCCGCTGTATATGATGTCCCGTAGCTGGTGACGGCATTCCCAGTACCCCCCCCCCCATGTTTAAGGTTCTTTGGCTTAAGATCTTGATACCCTGGATTTTGGAATTTCTGGCTTAAGATTGCATGGCTGGTTTTGGGCAACAGATCTCAAAGTAGGTCCAAAAGGCTGCTAAGTCCTGGTCAGTGTTACGCGATATAGATTATGTTCTCAGGGTTACCACCTCAGGTTTAAGATCCTACAGGTCTTCACTTTCAGATTGTCAGCCTTGGTTTCGCTTTCTTCTTTCAGATCGCAGCCTTGGGTCGGTCGGACCCCATTCTGAAACATGGGGGGGGGGGGGGGGTAGGGTAGTATCTCCTGCCAGCTTATGGTATCCAGCAGTAGTTGTATGGAAGGGGGGGTAGTATCTCCTGCCAGCTTATGGTATCCAGCAGTAGTTATATGGAAGGGGGGTAGTATCTCCTGCCAGCTTATGGTATCCAGCAGTAGTTGTATGGAAGGGGGGTAGTATCTCCTGCCAGCTTATGGTATCCAGCAGTAGTTATATGGAAGGGGGGGTAGTATCTCCTGCCAGCTTATGGTATCCAGCAGTAGTTATATGGAAGGGGGGGTAGTATCTCCTGCCAGCTTATGGTATCCAGCAGTAGTTATATGGAAGGGGGGTAGTATCTCCTGCCAGCTTATGGTATCCAGCAGTAGTTGTATGGAAGGGGGGTAGTATCTCCTGCCAGCTTATGGTATCCAGCAGTAGTTATATGGAAGGGGGGTAGTATCTCCTGCCAGCTTATGGTATCCAGCAGTAGTTATATGGAAGGGGGGGTAGTATCTCCTGCCAGCTTATGGTATCCAGCAGTAGTTATATGGAAGGGGGGGTAGTATCTCCTGCCAGCTTATGGTATCCAGCAGTAGTTATATGGAAGGGGGGTAGTATCTCCTGCCAGCTTATGGTATCCAGCAGTAGTTATATGGAAGGGGGGTAGTATCTCCTGCCAGCTTATGGTATCCAGCAGTAGTTATATGGAAGGGGGGTAGTATCTCCTGCCAGCTTATGGTATCCAGCAGTAGTTATATGGAAGGGGGGTAGTATCTCCTGCCAGCTTATGGTATCCAGCAGTAGTTGTATGGAAGGGGGGTAGTATCTCCTGCCAGCTTATGGTATCCAGCAGTAGTTGTATGGAAGGGGGGGTAGTATCTCCTGCCAGCTTATGGTATCCAGCAGTAGTTATATGGAAGGGGGGGTAGTATCTCCTGCCAGCTTATGGTATCCAGCAGTAGTTATATGGAAGGGGGGGTAGTATCTCCTGCCAGCTTATGGTATCCAGCAGTAGTTATATGGAAGGGGGGGTAGTATCTCCTGCCAGCTTATGGTATCCAGCAGTAGTTATATGGAAGGGGGGGTAGTATCTCCTGCCAGCTTATGGTATCCAGCAGTAGTTGTATGGAAGGGGGGTAGTATCTCCTGCCAGCTTATGGTATCCAGCAGTAGTTATATGGAAGGGGGGGTAGTATCTCCTGCCAGCTTATGGTATCCAGCAGTAGTTATATGGAAGGGGGGGTAGTATCTCCTGCCAGCTTATGGTATCCAGCAGTAGTTATATGGAAGGGGGGTAGTATCTCCTGCCAGCTTATGGTATCCAGCAGTAGTTATATGGAAGGGGGGGTAGTATCTCCTGCCAGCTTATGGTATCCAGCAGTAGTTATATGGAAGGGGGGGTAGTATCTCCTGCCAGCTTATGGTATCCAGCAGTAGTTGTATGGAAGGGGGGGTAGTATCTCCTGCCAGCTTATGGTATCCAGCAGTAGTTATATGGAAGGAAGGGCACAGGAAAGGTCTGTATTCGAGCCACACGTCTGCTGGCTGAGGCATCCGGTGGGATCGACTAGTCATGGTGCATGCTCTCACATGCCCGGTGTGGAGAACAGTTCCAATCACTCCCAACCGTGTACTTGCGAGACACGACCTCCAACACGTTCAGGTGGTGCCGCATCATCCTCTTTGACCTTCCATGGTGGTGTTGTGAACCGTGTAATCCTTGTTCTCCTGCGCTCACGTTGCACCATCCTGTCTGGCTGCGACCTCTGCTCGTGTGCCCTACCGCCCCATGCGCACTGCCCCCAGTCGCGCACGATGGCGATGATCGAGGAGATTTTGCAGCAGGACCGGGACTCGCAGCTGCAGCGCACGCTGGATGCGCTTGAGCGCAAGGAGAAGGAGGTGAGCGCGTGGGCAGGAGGAGGAAAAGGAGGTCTGCTGTACGAGGAAAA
The DNA here is from genome assembly GCA_009746045.1 of Mesostigma viride. Taxonomy (NCBI): domain Eukaryota; kingdom Viridiplantae; phylum Streptophyta; class Mesostigmatophyceae; order Mesostigmatales; family Mesostigmataceae; genus Mesostigma; species Mesostigma viride. The sequence continues at coordinate 3,055,265 of RPFO01000392.1, read as the reverse complement.
GGAGGAGAGGGTGAGAGCGCGTGCATACCGAGAAGGAGGTGAGAGTGCATGCATAAGGAGGAGGGGGTGAGCAAGGAGGAGGAGGTGAGCAAGGAGGAGTGTACACTGGTAGAAGGAGAAAGAGGTGAGCAGGGACAAGGAGCATGCATCTGTACAGGGAGATCGAGGTGAGCGTGCGCATAAGGTGGAGGCGGTGAATGCACATGTGCAAGGGAAAAGAGGTGAGTGCAAATATAGATGGCGAGCGCACGTGCTAGAGGTTGCTGCTGTGACGACCCAGCTGGTTGTGTGCAAGTGGTTTTGCACATGATCGAGGCACAGCGCAGTGGGGATCCAGCATGACGCAGCGCAACACGATGTGCGGCCACACGATTTACTGTGCGGCAAGTGATGCAGATGACCTTTCTGTGGGCACCTGCGGATGGATATCCAGGGTGCCAGCAGCAACGCTCCTCAATCCTGCGCTGCATTCTTGCTTGCATTCGTGAAGTGTGCCCTGCTCATCTCTTGGTGCGGGTTTGCGTGCGGGGCACTTGTCTTGAGGATCACGCCCTTTCCACCAGTCTTGGCATGCGTCTCTCGTTCAGCATGCGGCCCTTTTCTTTTGTGCCATGGCCATGGCTACACGCAGGGCGAATAACCCCCCAGAAAATGCTGCTGCCACCGCGTACCTACGTATAGTTGCCACAGGTTTTAATGCCAAGTCTGCTTTGCAAACGTTTACACCCACATGTTTACGTATGGCAATCCTTATTTCTAGTGAACCCATGTGATAAGTGCAAGGCTTCTCTACAAGAGCTGCACCTTATCAGCCCCTGCGATGCTGTTCCTCATTGCTCGCGCTGCTTGTCTCCCAACCCCGCTCCCCGCGCCGCACGTGCAGGTGCTGGAGCTCCAGGCGCAGCTCCATGCCCGCGAACAGGAGCTGGCGGATGCCCGGCGCGAACGGGGTACGTGGCAGACAGGGTGGCGGACGGGGTACGTGGCGTTGGGGGCAAGTCATCGTCCCCGCCGTATAGTTGGCCTTTTAGTAGCCAAGGCAGCGGCAAGGGAGGGGTGAAAATCGGCGAGGGCAGGTCAACCACAAGCGCGCTGCATGCCTGGGTATCGCGGTAAAGGTTCCCGCGCCCTCCATCTTCTTGTCCGAATAAACGACACTGCCACCTTGTGGCAATGCGAGGGATCGAAATGCGTTTTTTCTACACTTTCCGGCTAGGAGTGAGCACCGTGGCTGCATCCTTAATCCCCCCATGTGCCATGAGGGAACTGGGACATGGCCCCCCCAGCACATTCCCTCCGTACAAGGATTGCTTGCTGGCACCCTTGGACAAGGTTTGGCCCTTATTTCCATAACAGGTACCGCCACGGAAGCGACGCGTGACATATTTTTTCTGCCTTGCTTGCCCCCCCCCCCCCCCCCCGCCCCGTCCCCAGTTGCTCTGATAATTGGAGGAATCCTTATTTTTCTAGGATGGCGACTAGCCCTATTTTACTTTTTTGCCCCCCCCCCCCCCCCCCCCGCCCCCTGCGTGTTGCACAGATGACAAGGACGCTGAGCTGGCACGTGGGGCCAAGCGACTGGCGAGCATGCAGGGCACCGTGCAAAGTCTGCAGGAGGAGTGCGAGCGGGTATGTGGGGTGTTTTGTGCATGCCCTTGCTGGCACCCTGTCCTGTGAGGCATTCCCTGTGTCCAGCGCAATCCATGTGTGGCTGTCAGGATAGATTGCAATGTGTGTGTGCGGTGAGGGTGGGAGCAGGGTATTTGTCCCCAGGTCTGCCACATGCTGGGAAGAACCGGCCTGCAGCCTGCGCTGCCCTGTCCCACGTCTGCATGCTTTCACCTGCTTGTCACAATGTCTGCTCATGCATGCCAAGCCGCACCCTGTGGGGCCCACCATGCCGAAATCGCCAACCGTTGGCAGCACGCTTGGCGGATACCGCCCCTGCATGTGTCCCAGGCATGTGCGCCGCATGTCCAGCCACATGACTCCGCCTCCACCCATGGCATCTCGTTCCTTTGGCTGTCGCCGCCCCCCCCTTCTCACCAGCTGGCCAAGAAGTTGTCTGCGGTCACGGTGGCCAAGGCGGAGGCGGACACGCGTGTGGGTGACGCGCAGCAGGCGGCGGCGGCGCTGGAGGAGCAGGCCAGTCGCTGGAGCGACGCGGCGCGCGCGGAGACCAGCGAGCTGCGGGAGAGCGAGGCCGGCCTGCGGCATCAGCTGGACAAGGTGTGTGTGTGTGTGTGTGTGTGTGTGTGTGTGTGTGTGTGTGCGTGTGTGTGTGTGTATGTGTGTGTTTGGGGGGGGGGGGGGGGCAAGGTTGGTGGTAAGACAAATCGGGTGACAGAACAGGTGGGCACATGCAGCTTTCTACCCTTGGTCAGGCGGTAGGTTTGCAAGGCAAGCATGTGTGGTCATTGTGTCAAGGCAGGTAAATCGGGTAGAGGCAAAGCTCCCGGGCAGGTGGCTGGTCCCCTGCCGTATGCTGTGGTGTGTCTGCAAGAGGCGCGCCGCAGCATCGTGATGTTTTGGGTAGCGACTTGTGGTCTTTGCGGCCCCGTACACCCCCACATGCATGAGTGCTCTGGGGGACGCTGCATGCCATTGAGCTGAGTCGACACACATAGCCTTGGTGTGGCGACGTGGCCAGCGCAGGAACGCGGGGATAGACAAGTTGAGATTCCCATCATGCCAGGTGGCATGGCTGCAGATGTAGTCAGGACCTGGGAGGATTACGCCGGCATGCATGCCAGTTTGCTTACCATGGAGTCTGCAACTAAAGCTGGGTTACATGGTCGTGTGGGTTAGCCCTGGGTGTGGCTCCCAACATCCGCCGAGCGAAGCCTCTTTGTTTATGCCAACCCGCCATGGTTGAGACTTGGCTGAAGGTCAAGTTTTGCCTTGCACGTATGTCTGTATCGTATCGCAATTCTGTGACATCCTAAGACCCTTAGTTTGCTGGCCTTTTGCCTTAACGTGTGGCTGACAGAGCGACTTTGGCTCCCACTGCTGTGTAGCGACAAACGATGGTTGACAGCCCTTTTTTATCCCACAATAGTAAGGGCTCAAAAGCATTCCTCAGCATTCCATGCTCCATAATTTCCCGATGGAGGAATCTGAGTACAAACCAAATTACATGTCCTCTACCTGATGTTGCCATAGGTCTGGCCAGCCCTAGCCGTGGTGATTTGTTGAGCTTTGAGGTCAACAGCTTCTGTTCCTCGATCCCTTTAGCCGTCCACCCAAGTGAAGTATGGGCCCCCAATTTCTTACCGGCAACGGAGTTGTGTGCCTGTCACTGCCACCACGCCACCCTGGCCTTGGCGGACCCCTTGCCTTGCGCATGCTGGTGTTAATGTCACCGCCTGCAGCTGCGGCACGACTTGGCGGCGGCGGAGCATGCGCTGCTGGAACGGGCGCGTGACAAGGAGCAGCAGCAACGCAAGATCGAGGAGCTGTGAGTGCCGGGTGCCAGCGTGGTGGTCGCCTCCTTTGTGTGGCGGTGGTGCACGCACGTCCATGCATGGCCTGCTGCCACCTTCCCCTCTGCCATGTTGCCTGGTGCCATGTGTCCGGGTGCGATGCCCTCCTGTGCACAGCACGGGTGCGTTGTCACGAGATGTCGGTCCCTGGCATCTGTGCACGTATCGTGATCGCCTTCGTGGGTTGCTTGATGGCAACCTGGTGAGGCCACCCCTCAGGGAATGGTTGCGGGCCACAAGGTACAAACAAGTTTAAGGTATGACTTCTTCCCATGCAAAAGATGACCTGTGCCCCAGACCATTCGGAGGCGTGCGCCCCCTGGTGGACCATGCGCTGATGGTTTGGCCCCATGCCTGGTCGCCCCGATGGAACCAGAAACACGCCGCCCTCCTTGATGGTTTGGCCCCATGCCTGGCCGCCCCGATGGAACCAGAAACATGCCGTCCTTCTTGATGTCCTCAGCGGTGCTCTTGTCGCCAGGCGGCTTTGCTTCTGCCATGTGGGCTGGGCGCTGGCCCTTGCACTGCCAGCATGCCTAGAGCAGATGTTCTCCCAGCCTGGAGGTTATGGTTTATTGCCGTGCACACAGCCATGTACACACAGCCTCACCATTCAGGGCACATGCCGATCCCTGATCCAACGCCGCGAGCATCCTTGGAGGTTCATCCCTGTACCTTGTGGCTGCTTTTGTGCGCTGCCTCGCAGGCAACTGGAGCGCCTGTCACAGGACCTGTCGGTGCGCTCCACCGCGCTCTCCAGCAGCAAGGTAAAGGGGGGGGAGGCGTGCCAGGTGCTTACAGGGCCGTCCATGGTGCAACATGGGATATGAGTAGCAGAGAGTGGCACCCCTGTTGTCACACTAATAAAAGCCTCGTGGCAATCGTAGAGCAGCTGTGTAAGCCTTGCACAACCTTCCATTTCTTGGCTCCGGCAAGGCCAATTTTCAGGGAACGTAATGTGCGTTGTCATCTGCACCTGATGCTCTATGGCATGCCTTAGCTCCTGTGAGAGGGGCTTTTTGAAACAGGAGGGCGGCCGTGGACGAGACCATGCAAGGAGGCTCGTAGACCATGCAGGGACCCAGGGTGCAAAGCTCTTTTCACCCCTGAGCTATTTGTATACATGCAGCAAGTCTAAAATGGAAGACAGCATTGGTGAAACCGGCCTGCACACCGCCCTTGGCTGTGGGTGCATGCGCGCACACCCACACCCAAACCCTGGTGTGCTGACCATGCCTGCGCATGCAGGCTGCATGTTGCCATCACCGCGGTATCTTCCCCTCTTCCCCTTGTGCTCACCCACGGCCCTGCTGCCGCTGCTACCCACCTCAATCCCCCCCCCCCGCCCCCGCCCCGGCCCCCGCCCCCGCCCCCCCCCCCGCCCCCCACCCCCCGCCCCCCGCCCCCGCCCCCCGCCCCCGCCCCCCGCCCCCGCCCCGCCCCCACCCCGCCCCCCGCCCCCGCCCCGCCCCCCGCCCCCGCCCCCCGCCCCCGCCCCCGCCCCGCCCCCCGCCCCTCGCCCCTCGCCCCTCGCCCCTCGCTCCCCGTCCCCCGCCCCTCGCCCCTCGCCCCTCGCCCCTCGCTCCCCGTCCCCCGCCCCCGCCCCCGCCCCCGCCCCCGCCCCCCGCTCCCCGCCCTTTGCCCCCCCCCGCCCCCCCCCCTAACCCCCCGAGCTGCCCCCAGGTGCTGGCCGCGGTGCAAGCGGAGCTGGAGGAGGCCAAGAAGGGGGCGGCCAGCGAGCGCGAGGCACGTGCCAAGCTGGAGCAGGCGCTGCAGGCCTCCAAGCGGCAGAAGCAGCACCTGCAGGTGGGGCAACGCACGACTGGGCAGGACAGGCATGACACACCGTCATTCGCATCTTTTAAGTTCGGCTACCGTCGTCTGGGAGGCCAGCAGATCTTGTATGTACTAGCGAAAACCGAACTTAAGATGTGATTGAGCCTTTCGGCTGCTTTCAGTGCCAAATGCGTCGTGTGTGCACGCGTTTGAAGTGTGAGTGACTTGCGATCAAGTGCCGTAGAATGCGCCCCTATTGCTGGGCAACCGGGTTTTCCTGTTCTCTGATGTACTGACATACGTCGCCTGCAAGTGCGAGGTTGTTGCCGTTCACATGCAGGCCATTCACTGTGATAAGAGCGGCGTTTTGTGGCGTTGCAGTATAGCAGTCAGTTAATCCTATCGCTGTGCAGATTATGAAACCACCCATGACAGGCCATTCCCGGGTATGCGCGGAAAATACGCCCGGGAAGGACGACTGTAGTTGGGTTAGATTCTGCTGCAGGGTAGCCCTTTGCGAGAGCAGGCACCTCTCTTTCTTTGCTCGTGCTCTCCCTGCTCCACGGTCTCCCTCGCACGGCCGTGGGGCAGCTACCTGCAAGGGGTTCCTGTGCCCTGCCCTGCGATCGATGTTGCCGCTGGACCGACAGTCCAAACACCTCCAGTCGCCACTCCACAGCCGAGGGAAGCAAGGGGCCGCCGTTTTCTTGCTGGTACCTAGTGGCTTCTGGCCGTGGTGTCCTGATAGATCCAACTACTGGGATCTCCTGCGGTAGGCTTCTCAGGTAGCCGCAACCCCACAGCATGGCCTCACCCCTACCTGGCCCTGCATCAGCTGATGTGCGCGTGTCGCGTGTCGTGTCGTGGGATGCGCTCCCTGATGTGAGTGCCTGCTTGCTTACTTGTGAGGCGCGTGCGTGCTTGCGTGGCCAGGAGGATGTGCGGGAGCTGGAGGCACTGTTGCACGAGAACGAGCGCGAGCGCGACGATCTGCGCGCCAAGTACCTGGCCGTGGGTGGGAAGGTGAGCGGCGATGCAGATGACGTGCCACCTGGCACCTGGCGCATATGTCCTGTGACCAAGTGGCAGATGCGTGCGCTTGGGGCACCACCCTGCGGAAACCCAATGGCAATCGGGTGGAGACCCTTCCCTCATGCCCAGGTGGCCGTGACCGTACCCAGCAGAATGCCACGCATGCCTCAACTCTTAATCCGTCCCCTCACAAGCCTCTACGACCTATTTTTCACTAACCTGGTTGACCCAGATAAATCCTGTGGTTAGGGTTTGTCATGGCATGCGCGGCACATTGCATCTACAAGGCAACTGCTTACCCTGCCCGCTGGCATCGGGGGTTGTGCCGTCCTATATCTTCTTGGCCACATGGCATGGGCACGGTCTGGTGCCTCCTAGGCCGCATGGCATGCGCACGGTCTGGTGCCTCCTAGGCCGCATGGCATGCGCACGGTCTGGTGCCTCCTAGGCCGCATGGCATGCGCACGGTCTGGTGCCTCCTACGCCGCATGGCATGCTCATGGTCTCTGCGCTCCCTGTGCTGGCCCCGCACGTTTCCTTGTTGGCCCCCTCCCTGGCCTGGTGCCGCGCAGGTTGAGCTGCTGCTGAAGCAAGATGCCCACAAGAGGCGCGCCGAGGCCGTGGCAGCGGCGGCAGCTGCCGCAATGGAGAGCAAGCTGCAGAAGGAGCTACAACAGCAACAGCACCAACAACAACAGTTGCAGCAGCAGCAGCAACAGCTGGAGCAAAAACAGCAGCAGAGTGGGGTGGCGGGGGCGGACGCCATCCTCAAGGAGAAGCTGCGGGGCCTCAAGGAGCGGCTCAAGGAGGAGCAGCGCGGGCGACACAAGTGAGTGAGGGCATGCGTTGCACGGGTCTGTGTCCGTACTCCTTCCCTTGTTAGCAGAGCATGCGTGCCGCATTAGATGCCACCTGTCACTTTTTGTGGGCCACCTCCGTTTCTAGGCAAAAGTCGTGGCCTCGTACCCAAGCCAGCGGCCCCGCTCCGTGGTCACGCCATGGGTGGCGGAGGCCTGGACAAGATGACTCTTGCTTGCTGCCCATGTGCCAGAATGTCGGTGTGTGGCAAGGCCATGCAGTTGGTCCAGTAGACTCATAATCAGTTGAAAGGTACATCCCTTTCAAACAACTTGATCCCCAGCGTACATTAATAAGAATGGTGCATGCTGTTCCCAACAGCCTGCCTCACCACCCTGGCCTAACCCGCCGTGGCTGCGCTTGCTATTTGGTATCGGCTCACCTCCCAGCCTTCCGCCGGCATTCCCACTGCTGCCTGCCACCTGTCCATCTCCTGCCCCTCTCTCCGCTCCCACCTTGGCCTTACATGCCCCCTTACCAAATGGCTCCGCGGCCTGCCTCTTTTTCCCCCATGTGTGTGCGTCCCTCCCCCCCCCCCCCCCCCGTGTCCCCCCAAGGCTGGAGAAAGCGCTGGCCAAGAAGGGGGAGGAGCTGCATATGGAAGGCCTGCGCAAGATGGAGGAGCTCGAGGCGCGCGGCGTCAGGTGGGTGGGTGGGTTTTATGAGAAGGACGGATGTGGTGGATGGCTTGCGGTGGTGGATGGACGTTGTGGGCCAAAAGGGGGGATGTGTAAGATGGCATGTGATGGTGGATGGACGTTGTGGGTCAGAAGGTGGGATGTGGTGGATGGCATGCGATGGTGAATGGACATTGTGGGTCAGAAGGTGGGATGTGGTGGATGGCATGCGATGGTGGATGGACGTTGTGGGACAGAATGCGCCTCTTCTGGGGTGGAAGGGCTGGAGTATGCTGCTAGGATGGAATGGAGGGAGCATGATGAGTGAGCATCGTGGTCTTGTGTCACGTAGCACAAAGCTCGTGGCTTTGTGGGGAAGGGGTGGGGTGGGGTGGGTTATGGTGGGTGGGTGTATGTGCAATAAGGTGGGTGAGTTGTTGACATGTGCATCTATTGGGATGAGTTGGATGCTTCTCGCAACGCATGAAACCTGGGTCCGCGCACCTAGCCAGGCCGTCCATGTACATAGTCTGAAAACAAGAACATCGGTTACCTGCATTGCCTGGGCCATGCCCACTCCTCTGCCTTTGGATACTTGACCGGACGCACTGCGGCAGCACTGAGGTTGGATCCACAAGAATCATGTTCTGAGAATCAGTTAAGATCGACAAGATCGACAAGATCGACAAGATCGACAAGATCGACAAGATCGACAAGATCGACAAGATCGACAAGATCGACAAGATCGACAAGATCGACAAGATCGACAAGATCGACAAGATCGACAAGATCGACAAGATCGACAAGAATCATGTTCTGACATGTGCCTACCACAAGGCATGCACGTGCGCAACCACCCGCACACTTACACCCTCAAATATCCCGCACATCCGCATGCCCCCTCACCCCTCCCCCATCATGCAGGATCTCGGAGCTGGAGGCCTCCCTTAAAGAGCAGGCGGCGCGCTTCGATGTCGAGGCCGTGCTGCAGAAAAACACGCTGACCAGCCTGCATGTGAGTGTGCCCCGCCCCTGGCCATGCCTCCTGGCAGATTCTGGCCGCTGTAACAAGGCACTAGGAACGTAACGTGCCCCCGTTGTGTTGCCAGGGGCCATGGCCCGCGCCCGCCCACCTGCACTTGGGCAGCCATCATGTAGGCCGACCAGGCTTGTGGTGTGGTGGCATCCAACCGGCATGGGTACGGCCACACAACTTCCACTGGTAGCATCCGTGAGCTTGGGAGAGCTTGTGGATGCGGCTCTCCGTTCCACTGGGCTGCTCGGCGATCAGGATTAGATGTTGTGAGACTAGGGGCAGGTGTTTAGACTAGGGGAGACAGACAGTCCGGGCCAGCAGCCATGCTGTATTGGTGGAGAATAAACGGAACACACCGGGCAAGTGGTGGGGGCGAGACAGAAGGGAGATGTCATGGAGGACTGATCTGTTCGAGGTTTGGCTGCCACCCTCGAGCACACATATTTACATCTGGCCTAACGGTGCACTCATGGACCTGCTGTGCGCCAAACACACTCATGCACATGCACCACCAGACCAAGTCTGATTAGACCCTTCTCTCCTCTGCCATTCCTGGCCTACTCCGTGTATCGTCTTGTGGCTGGCTGCCCCTGGCTACTTGCGACTTGTATGGCGCAGGAGAAGAACAAGGCGATGGAAGAAGAGCTGTACAAGTGCATGGAGCACAATATAGTGATGGACAAGGTGGGTGAGGGCGAGGGGATGGGAAAGGAGCAGTTCAAGTGCATGAAGCACGACATGTGGATGCACAAGGTGGGTTAGGGCGAAGCAATGGAGGATCAGTTTGGGATGTTCTAGTGCGGCGTGGTGACCAGTGGAGGCCCGGCCATCCTTACGTGCTGCCCTCTCCATGCACTGTCGCCATGGAGCTTGCCACGGTTGGTAGCTGTGGAGTGCAGCAGTGGCCAGACTGCGAGCACGCGTGGGACCAGGATCAAAGTTCCTTCCACCCCCACCCCACCAGGCACCCCTTGCAATTTCCACACGACATGGTTGTCTTTTCAGGGACCTACATTGCCACTCCTTGCCCACCGTACATCTCTATGCTCTTCCATGCACGCGTGTAAATGGCCGTAGCCTTGTTCACACGCTTGTGCCCACACGTGCGCGCAAATGTCGCTCATACCCACATCTGGTAGGTAAGCGGACTGCCTATGCCCTGTGGCTCTCACCCTGACCCACTTTAATAGTGGCCTTGCCTGCTTGGCCCACCACCGCCCTGTGCATGCATGTGCCCTTTGTTGCTGGCATTCTTACTGTCGCTTCCCTTGTCTCCATGCCCACATTTTATGTGTCGCGGTGCCAACTGACAGGAGTCGGAGAAGCTCAAGGCAGCGCTCCGGCAGCAGCAGCTCGAGTATGAGGGGATGATGCGGGAGGTATGTTGTCCCTGTCGACTGGGTGGTCCCGAGGGCGCTGGCGTGTTTGGCTGAGCTGGCAACAACAGGATGGGTTTGATGACAGGGCAGAAGGTGTTAGAGCCGGGGCGGCATGGGACATGGAACGCGGAGCCTATGTGTTGTTTGGCACCGCAGCTTTTGTAACGCTGGCGACTTGCGTGGTGTAAAGTGGTTGCTTGCAAGCAGCATCTCCCTGTGCTTTTGTGTACTTCCTTGCTTGCTGTCACGGGACATTCACACCCACTAGCGCGCCTGCCATGCCACGGATGCCTTATCTCAGGAAGGGTAACCAAACTGTTTTTTGCTGCTTGCCCCCCGTGCATGTCGATGCACCCCGTTTGCCGTTGCCTGCACTTGCAATGCCTGATCCTTTTGATTTGTGTTTGTTGTTCTTGGTTGTCATGGGCCTGTGCGTCATGATTGGTCGGTGTGGCGCACATGGTCCACCCCCCATCACGTGATGTGCATGTGCCCAGGCGGAGCACAGCTGGGAGAAGACACTGCAGGCAAAGGACCGCGTGCTGCAGTCGCTCACGGAGAAGGCAAGCCGGGACACGTGCTAGCACCAAAGACGGATGGCAGCCACAGGGTGACCGTAGACGGAAGGTAGCCCGTAACACAAGGGAGTCAGGGGGTGGTTGGATAGGGTGCACACAAGGGAGTCAGGGGTGGGTTGGATAGGATGCACAAAAGGGCGTCAGGGGGTGGTTGGATAGGGTGCATACCTCTGGGATGGAGGCGGGGTCATGCCGGGATGCTTCATCTTGTCTGCGCGCAGCGTACTGGGTCTCCCATCAACTCCACCTGGTTCGCGCGACAGGCTTGTACAGCGCATGTTGGGGATGGCAATTTGCCGCTCTGGCGCTCCTGCCAACAACAAACACGCGGCTCGGGTGCTGGCCATGGCGTGGTGTTTTCATCGCATGAGTGAATGTGGCGCATTTTTTTGTCAAGCATGTTGCCTTCAACTCACCCTCACCCTTGTTTTACTTAACCCCCTTGTGCCGTGTGGTGGGTGCTGCCAGTTGGAGGAGGTGGAGAGTGCGCTCAACGCGGTGTCGCCACGGGAAGGAGACCATGTGAGTCCCCCACCGCACTGCGTGGCCGGTTGTTCGGGTTCCTGAGAGGTAGTGCCCGCAGCAAAAGTGCCTGGCATCTGCTGCATTGCCTCTCCGCATGCCTTTCCCTCCCGCTGCATTCCTCCCCCCGCATGGGTATTGTGACATCCGATGCGACGTTGGGTCCCAGCACCTCCTGCGTCAGCGCCGGCGTTGGCTTCCACAGATGTGGCCAGAGCCTGCCGCTGTAGGCTGGTGTCTAAGCCGCCCGTTCCTGCCATGGTCTACATTGCAACTTTACATGGCAATCCAACCTATCCTTGTGGTCTGATATGGACCCGGGGGGGAGTGGATTAGGTGTCATCTCGCAACGCATGATGGTCTGGTTCACATGAATACTACCGCAGTACACAGCGCAATGGTAACTCCAAGCAGGCACCCACACAGGTAGGCAGCAGGCAGGCAGGGGGGCACGTGCACAGTAGCTTGCCTGGTTTGTCTCCAAGTTTGGCTCTCCTGGTTGTGCCTTTTGACATCATGGCCCTTGCACTTGCTTTTGTGAGTGTATTTTCATAATCCGTTTCAGTTGAAAAATAAGGTGTGGTGTGCCGCCAAAACTGAGGGTTGCATGGCGTCGGCCTCATCCTGGGTCTCTGTCTACCTGGGCGCACCAACAAATGATAAAAAATAAGTGGACCTGGACGCTGCGGTGGACTTGGCAAGATCGCCATTTTTGGCCAAGGTTGGCTGCCTCACGTGCATTGGTTGGGAGGCCACGCGGCCATCTCCCCTGCCTGTGTGCCCAAACATCCATGGCATGGCTCACCCTTGCTGCTTGCCACACGGCACCATGTGTTTGCACACAGGCGGAGGACACGGCGGCCGCCAAGCTGGTGCAGCTGCTGGACTACAAGCTGCGGGCCATCCTGGAGCAGCACGCACCGCCTCCACATGTGGCGGCGGCCAGCGCGGCGGCCAGTGCGGTGGCACCGACAACAGCGGCAGCTACAACAGGGCCGCCACATGATGCCGGGGCGAGGCCTGCGCTCAGTGCTGAGGAGAAGGTGATTTTGTGAGCTAATGCTCGTATTATCTTGTGCGACATAGTGCATTAGGGTCAGGGTACTCACCGCTAGATTTTAGAAAAAGAAGTGAAAATTTATATTTCTGCCACCTGTCACCCCCCTCCCCCTTGTGGGGAGCTTGTTCGATAAAAGGGGAGGGGGATGGCGGTGAGCCTACCCGTTTTTCTTGACTCCCCACCCACCCACCCTTGGGGGACGGGCACGGTCAGCATATGTGGTTAGGCTGATGTCCCAATTTTGTATGATTCAGCTGACAGTCTAGACTTAGCGCTGGGATGTTATTTCACTACATTGTAATTAACATAAGGTGTCTGGTGCGGTACCAGACACCAAGCACATTGTAAACACTGGATTGTGGTTTTGTCGACACGTGTTGTTGTGGGCACCCTGCATGGCTTCCGCTGCGCGTCACCGTCATTATGTGCTGGTATGGGCGTGCGAGAATCGAGCAGCACGTCGTCCACCCCTTGCAGTCCATGGTGGAATGCGGTCCCCTGGCTTCCCTAGTCTGCTCATGCGTGTTCACAGTAATGGGTCTGTCTTGTTGACCAATCGACCTATGCACTAGGTTCCTAATTGTCTTGTTTGTTCACAGTAATTGGTCTGTCTAGTTGGCCAATCAACCTATGCACTAGGTTCCTAATTGTCTTGTTTGTTCACAGTAATGGGTCGTCTGTCTTGTTGGCCAATCGACCTATGCACTAGGTTCCTGATTGTCTTGTTTGCACGCGTGGCGGCACCACGCTGTTCTACCAACGTCGAGTGCATTGAACTTTCTGTCCGGCATGGGACTCACTGGGTGTCTGGGTGCCTGTTCTTGGGTTTGTTCAGATGGCTTAGGTTGGAACTTGATATTAAAGTAACGGAGGTGTTGACCATGCTGACCCACATGTGTGATCACCTCAGCCAACACAAGCAAAGGGCCTTGAACATCTCTCTTGGGGCCATCCTTGCTGATCATTCCCCCACTCCTGCCCCATGTCTCCCCCCCCCTTGCGCGGCGCACACGCCCGCAGGCGCGGCAGGAGGAGCGCGTGTCGCAGCTGCGCGCCGAGTTTGCGTCCGAGATGCGGCGGGCTGAGGGGCGGGCGCAGGAGCGTGTGGCGGCGCTGGAGGCGTGCTGGCAGTCGCAGTGCGCACAGCTGCAGCAGGCGTGCGAGGAGCGCATTGCTAACGTGGAGGAGGCGAGCGTGCAGCACATCACCGAGGTAGACCCTGTAGGCAGCCGTAGGCAGGATAGGCAGGGCAAGGCCGTATGGTGGGGGCCAGGCCACGGGCTGCGGTGGTCTTGCTGTCTTACGTGATCCAAGCACACGGTGCATCAAGAGGCCCTTGCATCGGCCACAAGACCCCCATGCTGTTCCCACTTCTTTAGCAACACTCCTTCTCTCGGCGCCTGTCTCAACCAGGCAAGTGCAGGCCTTAGTTAGTACATACTTCATCGCGTCCGTGGGAGGGCTTTTCTCTCGCTAGCGCTCGGTGATGACGCCGCTCTGCCCTTGCCAGCGCTCGGTGATGACGCCGCTCTGCCCTTGCCAGCGCTCGGTGATGACGCCGCTCTGCCCTTGCCAGCGCTCGGTGATGACGCAGCTCTGCCCTTGCCAGCGCTCGGTGATGACGCCGCTCTGCCCTTGCTCATGTGCCACATTGGATTCTGCCCTCGTCCTCCTTACCCCCCACCTCCCCACCCCCTGTTGCAGTACGAGGGCCGCAAGGCGGCGGAGCAGCAGAGCGCGCTGGTGGGCCTCAAATACGAGCTGGCCAGCGTGGAGCGCCAGCTGTCCGAGCGCGCTGAGGAGGTCGTCGCACTGGACGCCCAGCTGGCACGCGCACAGGGTAGGTGGCGGCAGACAGGGGGCCACGAGGCCTTTTTCTAATGAGTGAGCTTGCCCACTACAGTCCTTTCTTGCTCAGAGATCTTTCACCAAGGTTTGGAAGCGGTGCATCCCAGGCGTGCATTCTGCCTGGCTGGCATCCTGTCTTGCTGACGTCCTGACCGTTTTGGCTCCCTAAACCCTGCCCTCGTGTTGCCCGCTCCCGCCCTGCATTCGTGTTGCCCGCTCCGGACCTGCCCTCTTGTGGCCCGCTTCGGACCTGCCCTCGTGTTGCCCGCTCCGGACCTGCCCTCGTGTTGCCCGCTCCGGACCTGCCCTCGTGTTGCCCGCTCCGGACCTGCCCTCGTGTTGCCCGCTCCGGACCTGCCCTCGTGTTGCCCGCTCTGGACCTGCCCTCGTGTTGCCCGCTCCGGACCTGCCCTCGTGTTGCCCGCTCCGGACCTGCCCTCGTGTTGCCCGCTCCGGACCTGCCCTCGTGTTGCCCGCTCCGGACCTGCCCTCGTGTTGCCCGCTCCGGACCTGCCCTCGTGTTGCCCGCTCCGGACCTGCCCGCGTGTTGCCCGCTCCGGACCTGCCCTCGTGTTGCCCGCTCCGGACCTGCCCTCGTGTTGCCCGCTCCGGACCTGCCCTCGTGTTGCCCGCTCCGGACCTGCCCTCGTGTTGCCCGCTCCGGACCTGCCCTCGTGTTACCCGCTCCGGACCTGCCCTCGTGTTGCCCGCTCCGGACCTGCCCTCGTGTTGCCCGCTCTGGACCTGCCCTCTTGTTGCCCGCTCCGGACCTGCCCTCGTGTTGCCCGCTCCCGACCTGCATTCGTGTGCATTGGTGCCTACCTCACTTGTGTGCGTGTGCATGCATCCCGACCGGCACTTGTGTGCATGCATCCCCCGTTGGTTTCGTGTGCAGCGTCGCTGGAGGAGTCGCGTGCGGAGAACCTGCTGCTGGCGGACAAGCTGGCGTACGCAACCTCCACGCGGTGAGGGATCCCCCGCAGTGTCCACACATGAGGCATGATGCGTGAGCCATGAGGAATGTCGCCTGCACATGGCGAGGCACCCCACATAGCCTCTACACGGTGAGGGAGGAGGGGTGGCACCCCGCCTCCACACGGTGAGGGCGGATGGGTCGTGAGGTAGGCACGGGCCTAGGGCCAGCAGCCCCAGGTTTCCCGGGGCCGGGCACCGCACGTTTCGCCGCAAGAAACCACCCACGTTCCCTACCTTGCGGTGCTGGTGGTTGCTCTAAGATCTCTTGATGGTTTGCTGCTAAAGGGTCGCAAAGGTCCTCTCACCACGAGCGCCTCAGATGGCGCCAGCTTGGGTCCACCCACTTCTGGTCTGGAGGCGCAGGCGTATCCCAGATGGGGTCATTTTCGGTGGTGGAGCCTCCATGCAGGCGGCATGTCGCCTAGGGAACCGCATCTAGGTGTGCCGTCACGCTGGTTCTACGGTGGGAGGGGCCCCGGTGTGATGTTGCCGTGCTGTCCAGGTCCAGGTAGGGTCGCTCTCCTACGGCTTTGCAAGGCACCCCCCTACAACACGTCCTGCGGATGCCGACATCCTTTCATCCGGCCAGCCTGAGGCCAACTTGGTGCTTGCCCTCTCCTTGGTGCTTGCCCTTGCCGCGCCCCCCTTCCCCACACCAGGGTGGAGCTGGAGGGCTTTGCCAACGAGGCGGACCGCCACCTGTCGCGCCTGAAGAAGCTGTTGGCCGCGGAGCAGGCGCGCGTGGCCGACGCGTTGCAGGCGCAAGCAGAGGCGGAGGCCACCGCGAGCCACAAGGCCAAGCTGCTGGCGGCGGTGGAGGCGGCGCGCGGCGACGCAGAGGCCTCCCTGGAGCGCATGAGCGACACAGCTGCTAGGCTCATGGGGGAGCTGCGCACCGTCACACAGCGGATGGAGGAGATGCGCGAGGAGGCAAGCGAGCGGACGAACCAGCTGGAGGCCGCCAGGGAAGATGCAGCGCGCGCGCAGCAGGAGCTAAGTGCCGCGGTGCGGTGGGGGGAAGAAATGGAGGAGGCGGCAGCGGCGGAGGCAAACGAGGCCAAGGAGTATGCAGGGGCGGCGCAGCGGTGGAAGGTGCTGGCGGAGGAGGCACAAGGGGATGCCGAGCGGCTGCACGCGCGCACCACATCGCTGCAAGAGGAGCTGGACCAGGCAAACGCAAAGCTGGCAGAGAGGGAGGGCGACGCGGCCGCGCGGGTGGCTGCAGAAGCCGCAATAGCAAAGCTGCAGGCGACCATGCAGGCGGCGGTGGCGGATGCGGAGGCTAGGGGTCGGGTGGCAGCAGCGCGGGACCTTGCGGATACGGAGCGCCGGCTGGAGGCCGCTCTGGCGCAGGTAGCGGAAGTAGCGGAGCGGCACCGTTTGGCCGAGGCGGAGGAGAGGGAGCGCCACGAGCGCGCGATGGAGGCGGCGGCGGCGGCACACCGCACCGCGCAAGACAAGAGCGCGCAGGACAAGGCGGGGGCGGAGATGCGGTTGGTGGAGGCGGAGACCAAGGCGCGGCGCGAGCTGGCCAGCAAGGACCGGCAGGTTCACGAGGCCAACGACCGCGCGGCCAGGGCGGCGCAGGGGGAGGCCGCGGCGGCGCGCCAGGTGGACAAGCTGGCCGCCTCGCTGGTGCGTTCACATGAGGAGGTGTCCAGCCTCCAGCTTCTGCTGGCAGCCGCAGAGTCGGCCACCGAGGAGGTGCGCGGACAGTTGGCAGAGATGCGGCGCAAGTGGGAGGAGGCTTGCGGGGAGGCGCGCGCAATGGCACTAGAGCTGCAGGTGGTGCAGCGACAGACCGACATACTCAAGCAGGAGGCCGAGGCGGCCCACAAGGAGCTGGCGTCCGCGCGCAGCCGCTACCTATCGCTGGCGGTGGAGGCGGAGGAGGCGGCTGCCGAGCGCATGGCGGCGGTGCAGGCCTCAAGCCGCTTGGACGGGATGAGCAGCGCGGCGGGGATGCAAGCAGAGCGCGAGCGGCACCGCGCGGAGACGGCCCAGCTGCGGCGCCAGGTGGAGGCGGCCACAGCTGGGGAGGGTGCGGCGCGGCGCGAGCTGGCAGTAGCGACACACGAGGTGGAGGCGACCAAGCGCGCACTGGCGGCCATGGAGCAGGAGCGCGTGGGCGTGCGGCAGCAGTTTGCGCGGGCCGAGGAGGAGTGGGAGGCGGCCCTGCGTAATGTCCGGCAGCAGTATGAGGCCGACCACCGCGCACAGCTGGCATCGGCGTCCGCACTGGAGGAGGAGAGGAGGGTGGCAGCGGCAGCTGCGCATGAGGGGGCGGAGCAGTTGGCCCGTGCTGAGGCGTCGCTAGTGGCGGCGCGGGCGGCAGCAGAACAGCTGCGATGGGAGGTGGCTGCGCTGCAGCAGCAGGTGGCGGCGGGAGAAAGGGAGCGAGAGGAGGGGTGGGTGGCAGAGGCAGCGGCGCAGGATGCGCAGAGGCAGGCGGCGGCGGAGGCGGGCGCGGCGCAGGCGGCGAGGGACGCGGCCACGCGCGCAGCGACGGAGCTGTCGGAGGCGCGGGCCGAGCTTGAGGTGACACGGGGCAGGTTGCGCGAGGCAGAGGCGCGGGCGAGGGAGGCCAAGCGCGCGCTGGAGGCGCTGGCGGAGCGTCACCGCGCGGCGCTGCGGGTCACGGCCATGTCCCTTCGTGGCAAGCTGGCGGTGCACCGTGCGGCCACCCGTGCCCTGCGCCAGGGCGTGGCTACCGACATCGCGAAGCTGCAGGCGGACGCAGCCAGCAAGGTGCGCGCGGTGGAGGCGGCCGCATGTGCCCTGGTGGCGAGCGCGGTGGCGGAGGCCAGCAGCGCGCAGGGCGCGCGGCACCAGGTGGAACTGGCGCGCGTCACCGCCAAGCTGGACGCCGCCGAGGGGGACCGCGAGGGACTGTCGCGGCAGCTGAGGGAGGCACTGGAGGAGTGCGCGGTGAGCGCCGCTGAGCTAGCAGGGGCCAGGGGGGAGCTGGTCACCCTGCGCGATGAACTGGCGGCGGTGCGTGATGACCTGGCAGCGGCGCGCGATGAGCTGGCAGCCAGTGCGGGCGAGCTGGCAAACACGCAGCAGGCGCTAGCGGAGCAGCGGGCAGCGGGCGTGGCTCTGCGTGCGGAAGGCGAGGCGGCGGCGCGCCAGCTGGCAGACCTGGAGGCGCTGGTGCAGGGCTTTGTGGGTACGGTGGCCAGCCAGAACGAGGCGGTGGAGCAGCTGCAGCGCCGGCTGGGCGAGTCGTCCTCGGAGATGGCCGCCTGGCTCGAGCGGCAGGCGGCCGCGCAGGCCACGCTGGCCTTCAGGTGAGCGTCGCCTCGGCTGATGGTGCCTATTACCGTGCGTGGTTGGTTGTGTACGCTGGAGCACGTGCAGGGGTCCCGCGGATGTTGCAGGTGGGAAAGTTTGCGGGGTGGTTCCTGCACTTATGCGACGTTGGAGGCCTCTCCATGACGCACACAGTTTATTTTTTGGCACCATTGCTGTTAGACTTGAGGTGGACAGCTCTGATTTCTTTCGCTTTGCCAGCATAAGGTGGCGAGATCGTGATCCTTTGCTGGCAACACTTTTCATTGCCTGTCCCTGCCCATTGCTGCCTTTCTCCTATCCACGGTGGCCCTGCCCTTCCCGTGTGCACGGTGGTCCGCAGCAAGACCACGCTGGCTGCGGTTGTGGATGTGCTGTCGGTCGTGGTAATGGGTGACCTCGCGGCGCCCTCCGGGGGACCACCCCCCCGGCTACCCCCCGACTTGCGCGCGGCCCTGCTGGACGCATCCCCTGACACGCTGGACATGTCCATCGACCGATTGTCCGACATATTGCTGCGCGCGCTCAAGCAAAAGGAGGGGGAGGCGGAGCGCGCGCGGATGCAAGCGGTAGAGGAGGCGCGCGGCAGGGAGGCCCAGCTGGCCGCCAGGGAGCGCGCCGCGAGGGACAAGGAGGCGGCGGCACTGCAGGCGGTGGAGAAGCTGCAGGCCGAGCTGCAGGCGGCGCGGCGGGCGGCCGAGGCGGCGCAGCAGGCGAGCATGCATGCGGGGGAGGGGGAGGGTGCGGCCAAGCGGGAGGCGCGGGAGCTGGCTGCGGCGTTGCGGTCGACAGAGGCGCAGCAGGAGGAGCTGCTGCAGCATGTGGAGGAGATGGAGCAGAGCATGGAGCAGCTGAGGTGAGGAGATGGGAGGCAGCAGCGGAGCTCAAGGTGAGGGGGTTTAAAGGCAGCGGAGCTCGAGGTGAGGGTGGTAAGGGCAGCGGAGCTCCAGGTGAGGGGGGTGAGGGCAGCGGAGATCGAGGTGAGGGGGGTAAGGGCAGCGGAGCTCGAGGTGAGGGGGGTAAGGGCAGCGGAGCTCGAGGTGAGGGGGGTAAGGGCAGCTTGGAGACGCTGAGGTGGGGGCGCAAGGCAGCAGACTTGAGGGGGGCACCATGCAAGGCGGCAGAGGCAACCGACAAGCAACCAGAGCCTCGTGCTGCATGCATGCCCAGCCTGTAGGTGGGATTGCTGTTACCATGCTGTCGATGGTGATGGTGAGTCGTATTACCTGCTCCCTCGATGGACCGGGGATGCCTGTACGACCCACCAACCCAGCGTCCTCATGTCGATAGGGCATGACCTGGCAGGGAGCACGTCAATTTTGGAGTGGCGAGCCGTGGAAGCCATCGACCCAATCTCACAAAGTGAGGATCGAACAACTTCACCCTGTCGTGCATGCCACACGTGGGTGCACCAAATGTGGGGTCAGCGGCGTGGTTCCATGCCTCTGTGTGGCCCTTTGCTGTGCGGCGTTGCCACGCTGGTCCCTTTTGGCCCTGCTCCTTTTCTGGTGAAGGCTGACCTGCGTTTGCCCGTGTTAAAAGTCATCGTCTGCTCTTATGCTCGGCAGAGCTATGATCTTGGTGTGGTACGCTGCCAGCATGGCAGACCAGCCTTCCGGACATGTCTCTACGCGACGCACGGCGCTGGCTACGCGTGCGGATGACAGCTCAACATGATGGCAGACAGCAGCTGCCCCCATTCTACAGTACACCCATTCTACAGTACACCCATTCTACAGTACACCATTCTACAGTACACCCATTCTACAGTACACCCATTCTACAGTACACCCATTCTACAGTACACCCATTCTACAGTACACCCATTCTACAGCACACCCATTCTACAGTACACCCATTCTACAGTACACGGGCAGGCAGCACCGCACGGTGGTTGCCTCGCTTGCCCGGCGGGTCACAGCCAATCGCACAACGAAACGCCAGATGCTGTGCGGGAGGCCTCATCGCTGTATGCCCCATGATCAATCATCATGCTCCCATGTTTTCTGTCCTTGGGCTCACCGCATACCCTCCTCTCCTGCCTTGCCATCCCCTCGTGCCTTCCCCTCGTGTATTTCCCTCTCGCCATCCCCTGGCCTCTACCTCTCTTTCCCCCCCTCCAGCAAGGAGCACTCGGCGGCGCTGGCGCAGCTGGCCGACGCCACCGCGGCCAAGGAGGCCCAAGATGGCAACCGGCAGCGCGTGCTGGAGGAGCTGATGGTGGGTGTAGCAGCAACCAGCAGTGTGTGTGGGAGCAGTGCATGCATGATGCCTAGCAAGAGGACTGGATCGTGCGTGCGGCCGTGTCCGTGACGAGCCTTGCGGCGGCCTCCGCCCGTGAACCACAGCCTCCCCCATCGGCCACACAGTAGCTGGCTCCGGTCATGGCGATGGGTAGCGGACTAGATTTTTTCCAATTGGCTGGGACTCCTCTTCTGATCTCCATCGCGTGTGGTTGAAGCAAGTACTTTGTGTTTGCCATCAATACCATTTGGATGGTGCGTGGCCACAACACCAGGCTGCAGATAACTGTCTTGCTTGGCCAGGCGTGTGTGGTCCCGCACGTGGTCCCATACTTTCTGACATCCACACAGCCCTCTTCCATGATATCTGTGGCGCTTCTGTGCGCGTGCCTCACCAGCTTGACGACGACAGCTTGAGGACACCGCAGGCAATGTCCCCGCCCTATGGCTGATCTTTCTTCGACTTGTCGGCTGACATTAGGAAGTCTACCCCCTCTACCCCTCTGCCCCCTCTACTCCCTTGCATTCTTTTATTCTCGCTCCCATTCCGCTGCCCTGTCTCTCCCCCCCCATCAGAAAGAGCTCCACTCATACGAGTCGCGCCTGGCCGACCTGCAGTTGGGCTACGAGCGTGACCTGCAGCGCACACGCGGGGAGGCCAGCGAGCTGGTGCAAAAGTTCATGCGCCGGCAGCAGGAGCAGCTGCTGGCCATCCAGTCGCAGTGGGAGGAGGACTTTGCTGACACCGTCTTCAAGGTGTGGGGCATGGGTCATGGTTGGTGGCGTTGGTCCGAGGTGGGGTGTGTGGGTCGAGCCTCTTGGTACCATGCGTCCAAGATGGTGGCGCATGGGTCATGGTTGGTGGCGTTGGTCCGAGGTGGGGTGTGTGGGTCGAGCCTCTTGGTACCATGCGTCCAAGATGGTGGCGCATGGGTCATGGTTGGTGGCGTTGGTCCGAGGTGGGAGCAAGTCTGTTGATCTATATTCAAGGTGGGGTTGTATGGGTACCTGATGCGGCATGTCATGATTGTGGAGCAAACGCACGCTATGCGCCCACAAGGTTGCAGGGATACGCGGCTGCTTGGGGGTAATCACGAGGGGATGGGTTGCTGGGGTGTGAGGGGGTAGGATGCGCCCTGTACGCATGACGCAGATGCCGGCGTGCTGCCTAGGTGACCCATGCTGCGATTGGCACTTCAGCAGAGACTGAAGTCAAGGAAGCCACCAAGCCCGCAGAGGGGAGTGGGATGACAGTCATGTGTGAGGGGCATGGCCTGCTCTGGACTATCCTGTTGAGATGCCATTCATCCGACTTGCAGGGATAATGCGCTGAGGATGTAAAGCCTGGATGCGGTACATAGCACAGGGGTTGGCTAGCATACTGGTTTCATTCGTCAACCTAGGCCACATGTTGTAGAGATGGTTGAATTTCTGTCACTGTATACACAGGAACATGTTCTTGCTTCGCCGCCCCATGCTGCGCTGCCACACCCACGTCGTGGGATAAGGCCTCCGCATGTCAGTCCCGTGGAGACGGGGCCTGTTGTGTTCGCTCGGATGGATGTATGCAACTCGCTAAAATATGTTCGTGGTGGCGCTTGCTCGCTTGCCATTCCTGCGCCCGCCCCCTGCACCCCGCGCAGCACGAGGAGGAGGTGGCCATCTACCAAAGCGAACTGGAGAAGCTGCACAGCAAGTACCAGACGGTGCGTGGCGGAAGACAGTATGCATGTTTTGCTTGCTGCCCAGTTCCCCCGTGGACCCCCATGCCGCCCCATGGGAGTGTACATGGTTCTTTTCCCTCTCTCCTTTCCTGCCTCCCCGACCCTCTTCTGCCCACCGCAGGCCAACCTCGCTACACACGGGGGGATCCAGGCAGGCAGGCAGGCAGGCAGGCTGGCAGGCAGGCAGGCAGGCAGGCAGGCAGGCAGGCAGGCAGGCAGGCAGGCAGGCAGGCAGGCAGGCAGGCAGGCAGGCAGGCAGGCAGGCAGGCAGGCAGGCAGGCAGGCAGGCAGGCGGGCAGGCAGCCAGGCAGGCAGCCAGGCAGCCAGGCAGCCAGGCAGCTGTGGTACAGGCCAGTTGCATGCTGTCATAAGAGCCATGCCGTGGCGCCATCGCTAAAGTGCCAGCAAGACTGGTATGCAACTGTGAACAGACACTTGCAAGCTTTGCATGCCGCTTGATAGCCCGGAGACGGTACGATAGTTTGGGGGCTGTGAGCATGGGTGGGACCTGTACCTGCTTGTCGATGCGACCCTGTATCTGCATGGGTGGGCGT
Organism: Mesostigma viride; assembly: GCA_009746045.1. NCBI lineage: Eukaryota > Viridiplantae > Streptophyta > Mesostigmatophyceae > Mesostigmatales > Mesostigmataceae > Mesostigma > Mesostigma viride. Next base: position 3,032,290 of record RPFO01000392.1, on the reverse strand, counting down.
GCGCCTATCCTGTGGGTCGCCTTTTCTGTACAAGCCACGGCTTGTGATGTACAGAGGAACAGGTACCTGGCTCACCAACTTCCACACGCACACTTGCTTGCTGGTTTGCCGTGTGCAGATGAAGAAGAGCATGGCTCACCTGTTACGTTCTGGCTGCCTTTGTTGCGTACAAACGATTAAACAAATTTTTAATACTGTTCCATGCATATGCTTGCTGTTTCGTCGTGCGCAGATGAAGAAGTACCTGCGTGACGCCGCGCTGGTGCAAGCGGGTAGCAGCAGTGCCGCGTCCTCTGGCAACGCGCAGGACCAGAGTGGCTCCTCGGGCAACTTGTCAGGCAACGGTCAAGACCACAGCCGGGCCAGTGACTCACCGGTGGGTGCGCGCTCGATATCTGATGTTGCTAGACAAAGAAGGCTTGCTTTTGCAAAAAACTTCTATATACTTCTGTAGAGTGTACATGCCGCCCTTTCGATCGGGTACAGTCATTACCGCGTTAAGTTGCGATCGCCGCCTAAAACTTGGCGTCGCAACTTAACGCGGTAACGCAACTTAAGGGGAGGTGGCACCCCAAAACCCTTAAAAATTGACCTATGCTAATATCACTTGAAATTCATTTGCACAACGCTAAGTTATGATTGGGGGCACTAAATAACATCTCTAGTGAGTTGTCCATGCACTTGTTGGGGGTACTACCCCCATATATACACCAATAATGCGCTATAAATAGCAAAAGACGCTAATTAGGGCTGGGTATGCCCCAGCCAATGCACACATTTATTTGCAAAACTGCCTGCAGCGTTTTTAGTTCCCTGAGTTTGTAGCTTGCTGAGCTATTTACATCATGGAAAGGGCAAAACCTCGAACAGTTATTAATTTCCCCGCAAAACGACCCTTTTTTTACCGGACATTGGGAATAACTTTTTATAAACACGTCAAAAAAATACTTTTTTCATGTCCCACGTAGCTCCCACAAAAACCAGCATCTTCATTAAAACAATAAGTGGAAGCATACATGTGACACTAATTGACATGCCCGGAGGCACGCCGTTCAAGGCCCTTCATGAAGTACGTTGCCCTAGAGGCAACCAAGACAAGGGTGGGTGGGTGGGGAGCAAAGAAAGAGGCCGACAAAACCAGCCAGAGCGGCTTTTAGTCGCAAAACCTCCCTTATCCCTAGCTAACTGACGTCATTAAACCCTTATGTTTAGTGGATGCTAGTAAGACGCTAACCGTACAGACCGGGGGTAGAATATCCCGAATCTGCACGGCTAGTATTAAATAATGCGTAGGTTGTTCTTTTCAGGGGCACTGCACCTCACGCCCCGTTCCGCCCGGGTATAATCAACCCAAGCGCGGAACGCACATTTTATTTAATTCATTTTTCAACCATGCACTATATTGCATCTACTAATCACAAAAGCTCTAGCCAAACAGCTACGAGTAAACACTGCGACCTATAAGCCGCTCATCCAGCGGCCTCTTGTTCCCGCATTCACGTATAGAAGAAACTCCGTTCAAAGAACCCCGATTCATGTCCCACGTAGCTCCCACAAAAACCAGCATCTTCATTAAAACAATAAGTGGAAGCATACATGTGACACTAATTGACATGCCCGGAGGCACGCCGTTCAAGGCCCTTCATGAAGTACGTTGCCCAATCACCCCCGCCCTGGCTTTCCCTTGAAGCCGCACTCCACCTTGCTCGTTGTCACAAGTGACCGCCCTGCCGCAAAACGGGAGCCCCCCCACATCGGGAGGCGTGTGCCCGGCGGCTGTGGATGCATGGCCAGGCCCAAAAAGGCCCAGCGCATTTGCACTGCGATTGCGCACGGCCAGCCTATCATGACCCCTCTCGGGCCCCGAGTCGGTACCGCTATGGCCGTCTCCCCATAGACCCGGGGTGCTTCGAGAAAAAACGTGGACCTAGCCCAGGCCCCGCCAGCCCGGATGCCCGAGGCCACAGCCCCAGGCACCTGGCTGAACGAGAGTCCGTTCAGCCAAGACCGCATTCCCCCCGAGGTTTCTATGCGTGGGGAAAAAATTTCTAGCTTAGACGCTTTTCCCATCGCCGTCCCCAGCCCCAACCACCCCCCCTCGGCGGAAGGCAATTGCAAAGTTTGCTGGCCAGCAGCAATTTCCGAAGAAAAAGCCGCAGGCCGCGGACCGAGACACGGGTCGCCAGTGCCAGCCATCCGGCTCCAACCCGGGGTGCAAGCATCCCCAGGTACGGAGCACCAGCTCGCGCACTGGGCCGACCAAGCGACAGTTGAGCACCTGTCACGGCATCCGGCCCACCAAAGACCCCAAGCTGGGGAAAAGGTGCGGACCGGAGGTAATCTTTTTCTTTTCTTTTAGTTAACCGGGCGAGGAACTACGCCTGGCCGGTTAACAACTGGAAGTCTCACCACTGGCCAAGTGGCCAGTGCAACCAGTGCTTTTGGGATTTTGCTCCGCAGCACCCATAGCTGCGGCTGCCGCCGCAATGACAACGAGCAAAGAAAGAGGCCGACAAAACCAGCCAGAGCGGCTTTTAGTCGCAAAACCTCCCTTATCCCTAGCTAACTGACGTCATTAAACCCTTATGTTTAGTGGATGCTAGTAAGACGCTAACCGTACAGACCGGGGGTAGAATATCCCGAATCTGCACGGCTAGTATTAAATAATGCGTAGGTTGTTCTTTTCAGGGGCACTGCACCTCACGCCCCGTTCCGCCCGGGTATAATCAACCCAAGCGCGGAACGCACATTTTATTTAATTCATTTTTCAACCATGCACTATATTGCATCTACTAATCACAAAAGCTCTAGCCAAACAGCTACGAGTAAACACTGCGACCTATAAGCCGCTCATCCAGCGGCCTCTTGTTCCCGCATTCACGTATAGAAGAAACTCCGTTCAAAGAACCCCGATTCTGCAGCGAAAATCCGTCTAACAGGGGGACAACTGTCTTCCAAGTCCCAGGTCATTCCGACAAGTCTAGCTCAAGTTATAAAGTTAAACGTGCTAAAACCTGAACATAAGCTAAAGGAGGTTTTTCTTTGTACAAGGCCAGTTAGGCATGATTTTTCCATCCAAAAAGCCTGAAAGCATGCCCTACTCGATCACAATACATAAGCAAACAGCTAGGCACCTCATCTGCCCTCACCTGCCCTCGGCATGGCCAACCTTGCCAGCCCAAGCGTAGCAACACGATCGTTAGGCATACATGCCAAGAGAGCATACACATTAGTCAACCCAAGGTTACCTTGTAAACTTCATGATTAGAACTCAGCAAATCTATGACCAAAAGCACATATAAATAACTCTTGCACACTGATGACGACACATGCTCAAGGTTTGGGGTCACTGTGACACGCACTGATGGGTTTCCTAGACGACCACCTGACAGGCGCTAAGGACCACTCAGTAACCAAGTTAACACAATTACACTTTACATGCCATCCAACATGCACCAAATACATGCTGAATATGTTATGAAGTACAAAGGGGTGGCCACACACCTCATACACCTTCACCGTCCCTCGAGCATGGCCAGACATATAAGCATGTGAATAGCAATAATGATGATGGCACTAAAATGCCTAACCAGCATTTTCTATGTTTCTCCCAGGTTAGAGTGTAAGGTTTATGCCACCCAAGCTAATCAACACAGCAACAACTCCTTCACTGCCCTACCTGAGATGGGCAACAAACTGGAACTATGGAGGGCAAGGAACCAAGGAGATCATGGCATACAAAGCTTGCATGCAGTCAACCATGTCAACCATGGTTGGCTCAGCACATTGCAGTCTTTTCACATCATCATATCAAGGGAAACCTCAAATAAACCAATGGTGGCAGCTATCTACATGCAGTCGCACAAATGCAATATCTCCAACATGATCGTCAATAAAACACTTCCTCCCCTGCACGATAAAATGGAAAGAAACCATTGGTGGCCCTCTAGCGCATGAGCGCTGTGATGCCGCTGCGAAGAGAGGGTGCGTCACTCTAACACAACAAGAAGCGTCCATACGCACACCATCCTCGCCAGAACACGTTTTATGAAATGCCTTAAACCTTCCCGAGAAGCTATAGGCTTCGACTGAAGCGGCCCTAACCACGACATCAACGAAAACAATCTAAAGCTGCCAGGTATTTGGCAAGCAACAGCGAGCTAGCTGGCGGAAACGGCCCAAACAGAACGCAAAAACCTTCGAACGATGAGCTCACAGAAGAAAGAACTGATAGCACACAACATTCGCGACAAATTTATACCTTGCCCTTGCAGATCCCTCGCTCAGGCGCGCAACAACGGCCGTTCTTCCATGGAAGGTTCCGACATGCACTGCGCAGGCCTGAAGAATTACTTACCGACAATGGCCGAAAATGTAGCAAAAAGCACCAGTTCGGTTTGGAATTCAATGCTACCGATATTAATGCATCCTTGACGGTCAAAAAGGCCCCCAAAACTGCGAATTTACTGCCGCTATCACGAATTCTATTTTATTCCGCGCGACCAAAAAATGCAGTTTAACCCCCATGCCGATGGCAGTAAAAGAAAGCAGCGATATTGTAAACCAGCTACTTGCCGCCACAACCCAACATCATGAAATCATCTTCTTCAACATTCGAGCATTTTTTGGGCATTTCTGTAGCCCTACATGGCTAGTTTCGCCTAAACGCAGTCGCCATGGCCACTTCCGCAAGGGGTGCGCGCACGGTGCACCCACTTTTCACGGTACGGCTGGTACCGCGAATTTTTTCGCGCGGAAAATATTCGGCGCGCCACGTCCCCTTAACACGGGTACGAAACCTTAACGGTAGAAGTAGGCTAGCAGCCCAAACCCTCCTCCTCTGACGGACTTCTATAAGGCAATCTACAGCTTTGGTCAAGCCCGATCCAGCTGCAGCATCGATATCGCCTCAAGTCCATTTTTCAGGCCAGATATTTTGCGAAAGGTGGGACGTGAGGTATACGACGCCAAACTTACCGGCGTCGCAACTTAACGCGGTAACGCAACCTTAAGAATCGCAACTTAACGCGGTAATGACTGTAGTTCACTTCTAGCTTGTATAAGTGTGCCATTCCTTTCGCTGGCTCGGATTTCCATGTTCTTCTTGCTCGTCTCTTTTCCATGCATAGTTTTGATTTTTTATGAAGTTTTCATCATTGATTAATGTGCGGCATGTCTCAGCCATCATCCTAGCAAACATCGTTGTACATCTGGGTTGTGTAGGTGAAACATTTCGCAATCCGTACTCGGCCTTGGAGTTCATGTTTGCTGCCTCGGTGCTGTCTGCTACAGCCACGTGTGCATCGCTATATTTTCATCTTGGCAGGTACCCAACTAACTTGCTCATGATACTGGCCTCTGTGTGTTGTCGCACGTGCAAGCAGCCGCGGGGCTCCGAGATGCATTTTGAGAATGTGGCCGACCTCTCCCGGGAGCTGTACCCAGGGAGCAGGCCAGCGCGCGCCGACGACAGCGACGCCGCCACCTGGAGCGGTGGATCCCGCTTGTACGCGCAGACCGGTACGCGCACAAGTACGCAGCACGCTGAGGACGGTGACGTCAGCCCCTTGTCCGTTGCTGAGGGGGAGGCGGACCTAGAGAGTACAATGGATGAGTGCCTGTCCACGCTGGATAAGAGCAAGTTTGGGACGGAATTTTGACCGGGCGAAGCATGACGAATGCCTGACTGCTGTCGTTCCACGAGACGTGCACAAGCGCAAAGCACTTGCCAAAAGAATATACCACTCATTCGCATCTTATGGTGGCTGCAGGGCATGCAGCCCAAGGCCTCAGTGGGACATCCACTCAAATCTCCACTCAATCGACAGAAGGAACAACATTGAATGGGCTGATGAGTACAGCATTGTCGGAAATATGTACACCTCTAAACAGTTTGCTAGTGCTGCATGGTGTGGCCTCCCGCCTTTAAACATTTTCCTAGCCCCCCCTGCACCAGTGTCGCAACTTGGATGCACAAAGGTCGGATATTCATTAAACTAGGCTTGTTAACGTTTGGTCATGCATTCATTCAACTGGAGGTGAACAAGTGCAAACCGGGTAGCCATTGCAGATACTTGGAATGGCAATATGGGGCACCCTCAGCCGGGTGTTGTCGCCTTGACTTCACAGGGGGCTCATGGACCCTCCAGCCCCAACAACTCCTCGATCCTCTGTATGTGTGAATATTCTTCTTAAACAATCAGGTCTTAATTGCACCCGAGTGATTTATTAATTAATTAATAGTGAGTGATTGGCTCTACTGACCATCATCATGTCCCATCCCAAACCACACATGAAATAATTTTTTTCAATGCATTAATTGGGGACAAATGCTGCTTTTAAGTAATTGCTGTTGCATATGTTCTCGTGTTTTTTTACAACGCGATACATCGCGTTGTAGGGTTAGAACGCGATGTATCGCGTTGTAATCTGACACGTGGCAAACCTATTAAACATGCGATTTTTGGTCTGAAACTTTCAACATAGGTCAGAAACATCTCATAGAATTCAAGAAAAAATCCTGGTATTTTTGGTATTTTTTTTGTGACAGCTGCAAACAAATATGTACCACTGAAATCAGGCATTTTCGCGGGACGAAGGTGAAGACGACGGCGATGGCGGCAGGTAGATCTCGCCAGTTTTCGCGCGAATTTCAGTGGCTGTTGGGTGGCACGAGCATGATGATGCGTTCAAAGGTTGATAATTAGGTTTCTACGAGTTTGTTGAGGTACTGGGGCAAAGGAAACGTAGTTTTTTCCAGTTTCTCACCCAACTTTCATGCGGAAACCCTGGAAACCGGCATACATATTATTACGTCAAGACTCGGGTCTGCTGCGGCACCATGCTTGGTATTTCCATGGTGTTTCGACTTCTTAACACATGTTTATTCATTCCGAACGCCCGGACTCTCGGCTAAACCGAGATTTGTGCAGACTTTTATTGGGTAGCTCCGGGCATGATGGTGCCTGCAAATAGCGTAAGGCGTGACCGTGGCTATTGCTACGGTATGCTGTATTTTCCTGGAAATGGCCTCTGCCACCGGCTCAATAGTGCTTGCAGGCGTAAGTATATCGTGTTTCTACCTAGTTTCTGCCAGTTTTCCACTTATTTCTACCGACCTCTGCCCAGCCTTTCTAAGACCGCCATCCTACTCGACGTTGCTTGCATGTCAGCCATAGCAGGTTGCAACCAGCCATAGCCTTAGCCTAGTTCTAGTACAGCCATGCTACGCCCTGGCTATGTTCAGATTACTTGCCCACGCTCCTTGCTATGATATGCTCACATGGGTCTTATTGCACCCACAGTTTGCCGGATCGTTAGCCTATCCTTTTAGCTAGCCGCGCCCGATTGCAGCTGTGGCATGCCTTTGGCATGAAGGAGACTGGGGGTCTCTGCCCTTTCTCCTGTAGTGCACACACAGGGATTAAAAGCACTTCGGTGCTCCGTGACTCCCCAACGGGAGCACGAGTCTAATTAATTAATTAATTAATAGCAGGTTGCAGTTGTGCAGTATTTAGGTGCTGTATACGTCGTCAAGCCGTGCATATATCGTAAGGATTGGATGCTGATGGTTTATACTGCGTTGATTGTGCAAGAAGATCAGCTAGGTGCCCATGAATATAATCATGGTGTATAATCATGTGTTGTTAGCATCTTGCCACCATTTGCTAGCATGCATTCCAGCGTCATCTTAATTTGCCTGCATGTAAGCTCATGGATCACTCAACCTATCCAAGCCTTGCATTACACGTGCCTCTTTCTTTCAGTATTGCATGCGTTATGGAATGACACAATGTCATCGTCAAGCACTTCGACCAGCAGGCAGGTGAGACCTCCACGAGCCTTCTTGAGGCATTTAAGCGCGCCATTCTTGCCCCCATGTTACTCACTGGTGAGCTGGACATGTCGGCTGTCCGCCTCCCCCGCGGGGGAAGGCTGGCCCGGCACCCGTGCTCCTCACCTTTAAGTACATGGCGGACAAGCTGGCGTTCCAAATTAAGGGTTAACCCTTAATTTGTACTGAGTCCGTTTTCGTGGCTCCAGTTGAAGTCCTACCACTCTAACGGACTGAGTTTGTGGCAGAACCAGGCGCCGCGCCAAAAATAATTCAACGGTCAAACCTGGCCCAATCGATAGATCTAGACGTACTCTATGCCTGGGTCTATTCAGACCGTACTTTGGACAATTGGCCAGGGAGTTATGATCTGGCAAACCCAGGGGGGTACCCTGGTCCTGGGGTACTTTCGGCGGGAAAAAATGCGCGTTTTTTGCCAAAAGACGTGCACGACGACGAAGACGACGTCTGACCTCGACAGACATGGCGTCGCCTACTGGCCAGCTGCTGGCCACATTTCGACTGAAACTTGGAATCAAGGTGGCAGTGCCTCCGGCCTTCTTCGGAGAGCCGTGGGCAGTGCAAGAATATGGTGAGAATCATGCGCATTATCGCCTAGACGGCCATGTAGCGGAGGTGACACGCGATAAAAAGCAGGGATGGTGCAAATTTGTCGACGATCCATGCAAATATAAGTTGACAAAAGAGCAGATTTTTCAGTTCAGGAAGGTAGGAGAGACCTCTAGGCCTGCGGAGGACGAGGTAGAGGAGGAAGGGGATGCAGGCAGCGATGGGCAGGAAGGTGGGAGCGCAGGTGACGGTCCAGATGCCTCGGAGCCGGCATCGGAGCCGGACAGCGATGACGAGCAGGATAGCGAGGATATTTCCTCCTCCCCGCCCAAGAAACGTGCCAAGCGTCGTGCAGGCAACCCGAGGAGGACGCCTGCAACCGGCAGAGTGCCAAAAAGGCGTCTGCAGCGGCTGCCCCCTCCGGATCAGCCCGACTCCGAGCCCAGCGACTCTTCTGATGACGACGACATCGTTCCCGAGCTTGTGGACAGCGATGCTGAGTCGGAAGATGCGGGGGATGATGATCCGGATGGTGGCGACGATGGCGGGGATGAGTGGGTGTTCGGCACTGGCAAGCCGGATCCTGCAGAACTGCCCCGAGTGCCGCATGGTGCGCCGTTTGACAGTGAGCGCAAGGCGATGTATCAAAACATCCCGGGTGTTCCTTACCGGTTTTCTCCTCTCGACCTGTTCCTGCTGTTCTGGCAGCCTGGCCCTGTGCTGGAGCGCATTGTCAAGGAGACAAACCGCTATGCCGAGGAGAAGCAGCGCACGGCATCTGCTGGGGCACGGGAGTGGTCGCCTCTTTCCATGAACGAGCTGGGCAAGTGGCTGGGCATCCTCTTGACCATGTCACTTGTGAGCATGCCTGCCAGGGGGGATTATTTTTCTGGCCAACCACTTGGTGCTGCTCATGCTGCCAACCTGCAGCACGTGATGCCCCTGCTGCGCTTCCAGCAGATTACACGCTTCTTGCACTTCCGGGACTCTGCTGAGCGCCCCGCCAACACGCAGACACGCGAGTGGCGACTGTGGCAGTTCTTGTGGCTGGAGGACATCTTGAACGACGCCTACAAGAAGTACTTCATCCCGGGTAGCGCGGCTGCCATTGACGAGAGGAGCATCGCGTCCAGGCACAAGCTGTGCCCAATACGGTGCTGGCGAAAATGGCTGACGGCGGTATGGCTGACGGCGGAGTTCCGATCTTTTGCATCTGAGCCCCAAATTCGGTCAGACCACTCGCATTCGATGCGCTTTTTTGAGACGCACCCGCCAGTATAATCGGTTACGGCTGAAACGCAGTATTGCGGAAGTTATCACGTGACAGGCAGCTATGACGACCTCTAAAGCAAAACGGGGTTTGGAAAAGGAGCTTACCGGCTCCCAGCCCAACCCGCTCGCCATCGTTCTTGCCCAGCCGCCTGGGCTCGCCAACCCACCGCCAGCAGCCCCATCGCCCAGCGCCTCGCCTGAGCCCAAGAAACCCTGCCACGCTCGCAACTGGAGCAAGTTCCTCCCCGGCGACCGACGCTTCGGCTGGACCGTGTGGCAAGAATTGTCGCCGCAGGAATGCATTGAGGTTCTCCAGTTCCTCGAACAGGAGCGGAAGCTCTTCGTGCCCAAGGGGGGGGCGGCTATCGACTACAATGGAGACATGTCCTGGCTCTATGCTTTGGACGAAGTACAACAACGCCTGATTATCTTGACCAGCCAATTCCAGAGCCACCTCTCCGACCTCACCCGCACGCTCCGCACCCCAGCCCCCGCACAGCCGGCAGCCCCATCGGCTTCCTCCCTCTGCAAGGATGACCTCCGCGCAGTGCTGGAGGAGCACGTGACCTGGCCGCTGGCCGAGCAGCTGACATCGCTGAACACCACGCTCAACAAGGTCGAGGCCCGGGTCTCCAACGTGGAAACCAAGGTCGTCCACAAGCTCCAACCCCAGTTCACGGCTCTACACACCGCGGAGCAGGCTTCGGAAAAGCATGCTACACTTGTCTCTCGCCTTAACCAGGTGGAGGGAAAGTGTGGCGTGCTCCTGAAGAAGCTTGAGGCCATCACCGCCCACACCGAGGCCCTGGCCACACAGGTCCCCAAGATAGCGGAGCAGACGGCCACCATTGCATCCCAGCCACCCCGGCAGGATGCTGGCGACCTCCCGCCGCTCTCCTACGCGGACCTGCTGCGGTCAGCGACCGCCTCCACCACCGACGCCATCGCCACAAAGCTCCAGGAGCTGGAGAACCACCGCCAGGCCCAGCAACGGGAGGTCACCGACCGCGCTCGCCGCGAGTGCCGAGTGGTGCTACGTCGCTTCCCCCAGAAGCCAGGTGAGACGTCAACCTCTCTTGCTGACGAGCTCAAGAACCAGCTTCTTACCCTCATGGGCCTGGTAGGTGAGGTAGCACTGAGCGGGTGCCACCGCCTTCCCCACTCACGGGACAAGGCGGCTCCCCCACCAGTCCTCCTCACCTTCCCCTCCCCTGAGGATAAGCAGCGGTTCCTCTCTCGTCGCAAGCGGTTGCACGACCTCACCTGGACGCTGGATGACGACCTCACCCCCGCTCAGCAACAGCAGCGACGCGACCTGTGGCCGGAATACCTCCGCCATAAGCAGGACCCCCAGAAGCCCAAGGTGTACTGGAGGGGCGGGGACCTGATGATCAACCACAAGATGTGGACGCCCCCAGCGGGCTAGAATAGCAATAGCCCTAGATTGTAACCCTTGGCGTCACTGCCGCTAAGGCAGCCATGCCTAGACTATTTGCCTAGCTGTGCCAACACACCTAGTCACGTGCCGCCAACGCACGGTCCACCACCAGCCATAGCCTAGTACAGCCATGCTACGCCCTGGCTATGTTTAGCCAAGCCATGCCTATAATGGGACCCCCCCATGGATGTTGCATTAAGAATTTAGCCATGCTATGCCATGCAGAGAGATGCTCTCTGTCGAGCAGCCATGTCCTAGCTCTTGTATAGCCATGCTGATCTTCCTCCCTCACAGGCATGCTCCCCCCCTTACCCGGGCATAGCGTGATAGACCATGAGGGTGCAGGTGCCCTGGTGCACCTAGAGCAAGGGTAGCTTACATTCCCACCCTTGCATGAAGTAGCCTAGGATGTATTAAAAGCCATATGCCCCTTCTCAGGGATATGCGCTACATTGACTCCCAACGGAGCGATGTTGATAATTAATTAATTAATTAATACGGTGCTTCAACCCGAGCAAGCCTGCCCCCTTCCACGTGAAGCAGTATTGCCTGAACGACTGGCCCACCGGCTACTTGTACCATGCCAACACGTACGACAAGCTGGCCCAGGTCAACCATACCTTCCACGTGGTGAATGAGCTTGCCAGCACGTTGCCACACGGGGTCCACATGGCCATGGACCGGTTCTACACCGGCCGTGAGGTGATTGAGGCGTGCCACCGCATGGGCCACCGCGTGGTGGGCACAGTGCTCCCCAACCGTCGTGGCCTCCCCTTCACCGAGGTCAAGCGCCTCGTGCCCCGCAGGCCAGCCCAGGGGGACTACGCATGGGCTGTCAAGCGTGATGGGCTGACCTTGGCCGCCTGGCAGGACCGCAAGCTCGTGTGGGTGCTGGCCAAGGGCATCCCCCTTGAGGAGGAGATGGTCAGCCGCCATGGCGGCCGCGACGAGCGCGTCATGGTCACTGCCCCCTCGCTCATTCCCGCGTACTGGAGCTGCTACAAGGCAGTGGACAAGTTTGACCAGCTCGCCAGCAACTACGACCTGCAGAAGGCCCTTGTCTCGCGGGTGTGGTGGCACCGGGTCGCCACGGGGCACCTGGCCAACGCGGTCGGCAACGCCTACATCCTGCAGACTCTCACCCGCGCCAACCGCCCTGACTGCCTCTCCCACGTGGGGTTCCTCAGCTTGCTCTCACAGCAGCTGGTGAACAATCAGTGGCATGGCGCCCGGCTGGACATCGACCGCATCGCGGAGGCCCACCAGCCTGGGCTGGACGGGCGTTTCAGCGGCACCCACCTCGTGCCCGAGCGCATTCCGTGGACGGAGCAGGCGCAATGCGTGGTATGCGCCACCATCCCCGAGCGCAAGCGCACCAACTTCTGGTGCAAGGACTGCGACCAGGCACTGTGCTTGGGCGCGTGCTGGAACGTGTTCCACGCAGGGCCTGTCACCGCGCTCGACGATGACGGGCGCCGCCAGCGTGCCATGCAGCCCCTGTCAGCCCGCAGCCCGGCTGGCCGCGCGTGGGCTGAGGCCAATGGCCGCACGACCCGCACGCTGGCAGCTGGCACCCAGCTGACAGGACCTCGTAGGAGGCAGTTTCTGCGCACCCAGAGGCGCAATCCCGCGTAGTTTGGCACATAGCCAGGTAGCCTTGACAGTTAGCTACACCCTTGGCTAGTCATGCGCTACCGCGCGCGCGCGCTAGTGCCATTTTGGCCCCTTGCGGCATGTTGGCATGTGTTATATGGCATGGTCTCTTGTTTTATCACCTAGGTATGGTGCATTATGCCCATTTGGGCATCCCTTGTTGTTTTATGCCAACTGGAATAAAGTTTTGTGTTGTTATGCTACCATTTATACCCCTGCCAACTGGCACCGTTATAACGGTGCCAGCTGGCTTCGGCCATTTGGTAGCTAGTGTTCACAGTTTTGTGACATATCATGTTGCCAATGCATTGATGGCATGTCTGTGATTATATTTAACTCCCCTCAAAAGGCCAGGGCCAACAGATTTGAATAAATGGTCCATAATGCATTATATGTGTCTCGAACCCCGTGTGCATCGTACCCCCCTGAGGGGGGTGCTATTTATAGCAGGTGTAGGGCATGGATATGTGACCAACCAAATTTCCTAAACATTATTTGATATAAAAGCATGCTTGGTTCCAAGGGTGGGCCAGAAAATATTATTTGGCTAGTTACCGCCACTGCCACAAAGATACCCTTGGAAACTCAGTCCGTTCTGGCGGTTCCAGTTGACACAATTGAAGGGTTAAATGCCGCAAGAAGCTCTCGGAGACTCGCTTCACGCTGGACGACGACTTGACCCTGGCCCAGCAACAGCGGCGACGCGAGCTATGGCCGACCTACCTTCAGCTCCGGCAGAGCGCAAGGGGGAAGCCGGTATACTGGAGGGGGGCGGTCATCCACGTTGACCACAAGCCCTGGCAGCCCCCTCCTGCCACCTCAGACTAGGAATATATATTAAAAATATAATTACTTACAGCAAAGTGAAATCACTCAAACCAAAGCAAACGCCCAGCTATAAACCTATATACAGAGCCATGTCAAAGCTCTATACTACGATAAGACCAATGGAAACGCCTAACGGGAGGAACCTAATAGCCCTGCTGCACCGCAAAATCAGCCCGCGTACGGCGGAGCATGATGTCCGCCATGGCCCGAGTCAGCGCCACCGACAAGCGCTGACGCCAATATGACGTCCAGGTCCGCGCCGACCATGGGGCCCGCTGGCCCTCCAGGTCCAGCCGGTCCTCCCGGAGCCGGCAACACTCCTTGAAGAAGGCGGAGGTCAGGGGCCCCATGGCCCCAAACTCCTCCAGGACAAAGGGCACCACACGATGGTGCCCGACGTCGCCGTAGGCCAGGAGCTTGGCCCGCTCCGCCCGGTCCGCCGTGTAACCTGCCGTGAGGGAGGCCCCAGCCACGTGGCTAAGAGCCAAGGGCCGCGCCACCGAAACGTCAATAAGCAGATGCCGGCCACCCCCCTCAAAGTCCAGCACCACGATGTCAGGCCGGTGGTTGGGGAATAGAAGGCAGCGCCATCCGCATCCTCGGACCGGATGTTCGCGTGGGGGAAAACCGACCGAATCATGGCGAGCACCACCGTCAGGAGGACAGTGTGCAAATACAAATACCAATTCTGATTCTGTTGGCCCCCCATGCAGGCAAGGTAGTGAGTCCCCGTGGGATCCAGCGGCTGCCCACAGCTACCACAAGGCCGCCCGGCCGGAACAAGAGGCTGCGGGGCAAATAGCTGGTGCCGGAGCGCCACCGAGTAGTGGCTGGGAGCCAAGGCGAATGGGGGGGCCATGGGAAGAGCACGAAGGTACGCCGAGCCCACACTCCGCAAGGAAAGCGAGAACAGCCACGCACGTCCCTGGGCGTTGAGGTCCGCGAAAAGAGCAATCCAATCAGCCGTGTGCAGAATACCCGCGTAGGTTTTCTGGTGTTTATCGATGACGCGAGCAGGGAATGCGGCGGGAGATTGAACGGAGGCGACCGAGGGAGTGCCGCGAGGGAGGTGGCGCTGTACCGCCTGAGCGGCACGGACGGGAGAACAGGCCTGCTGGATCTCAGCATAGGCCTCCTGGATGGCGGTGACGAAGGGCAAAGGGCTGCTGGGGTCCAGGAGGTCAGGCGCTGCCGTTGCCAAAAGGGGCAGGAGCCGGCAGCTTTCCGCCCACGACTGAGCGACGGAGCCCAAAAAGGCTGCTGGGGCCAGCCGGGCGGCACGAGTCAGACCGCAGCCACCCATCCGTGCAGGCAGGGAGGCAATGCGAATAGCATGTGGCGGGAGGTCGGGGCCCGGGACCAGCTGCGCCAAGGCCGACTGGATGCGTTCGTCGTGGCCCTCGGCGGCCAGCCGGACCTGAGACGGAAGAGCGCCCCGGAGCCAGTGAACGACGCGAGGGTGAGCGCAAAACCACAGAAGCAGACCCTTGGTCTGCGAATCATGAAGGCGCGCAATCAAGGGCAGTACCTCAGTGCGTGCCTCGAGGGCGGCCCGCAGAGCATCGATGACAAACGCGGGGTCGCCAACCGGAACGCCGAGGACATCCAACCCATGGAGGCGCTCGTCCCGGCCCAAGAGCTGGGGCGGAAAGCCGGAGCAATCACCTTGGGGCGAGTACACCGCGCACTTGGCAAGGGTCAACTGGAGGTTGATGTCGGCCACCGCGGTCTGCAGTGCCAGCAGAGCCGCGGTGGTGTCCGGCACAGGGCCCAGCAGGTAGATATCATCCAAGTAGGCCTGAATAGCGACCGCCGGGTGGGCAGCATGGACCGCTTGGAGGCAACCCTGGAGGGGGGCGGCAAAGTACAGGGGTCCCAGGGGGTCCCCTTGCTGGGTGCCCGACCGCGACAGCAGGCCGCCGCGAGTGCCGTCCTCCATGATGTGAACCAGTTGGCCGGGCTGGCCGTAGCACACGGCTGTCCAAGCGTACAAGTCCTCGAAGGACTCCATGACGGCCGCAAACATGCTGGCGCGGGACAGACTGTTGGAATATATATACCAGTAGTGTAGATTAGTAAGCCGGGCTTAGCCTAGCATGTGGCCCACGCGCATGTGCGCCCATAATGGCCCCCATGGATGTTGCCTTCAGAATTTAGCCACGCCATGCCTATAATGGGACTCCCATGGATGTTGCATTAAGAATTTAGCCATTCTATGCCATGCAGAGAGATGCTCTCTGTCGAGACGCCATGTCCTAGCTCTTGTATAGCCATGATGATCTTCCTCCCTCACAGGCATGCTCCCCCCTTACCCGGGCATAGCGTGATAGACCATGAGGGTGCAGGTGCCCTGGTGCACCTAGAGCAGGGGTAGCTTACATTCCCACCCTTGCATGAAGTAGCCTAGAATGTATTAAAAGCCATATGCCCCTTCTCAGGGCTATGTGCTACATCTACTCCCAACGGATCGGTGATGTTGATAATTAATTAATTAATTAATGGAATGACAACCCACCACCTCCGTTCCCACGAGGCATGTGCTCAACACGTTGTGAGAGTGGATGATGCTTTGGCTATGGCTGCCTGATTCAGTCATATTAGGTCATCCAGTCATGATGTTTGATGCATGTTTGATGCTGTATAACTTATACAACACCTATTTTCAACGTTTTGACCCTCCCAGCTCACTATGGCCCCGTTTATGGGGCTCGTGTCGTTGCGTCATGTTGTGAAGGGCTCTCATTTTTCCCACTGCGTTGTACTGCGTTGTAATTGTGATGCTAATGAAAAATAGCTCCAGTGGCCCAATGGGCCTGAGTTTTGTTTCACAGAGCCTGCATATGTTGCCCATAGCTCGTGCAAGAAGCCAGATTTTTTTCATCAACCATTTGTGAATAAGCACATGACTTGTGACCTAGGGTCAAGAAATCGCGGTCATGGAAAGACCCCCCTGTATTCAAACCAGTGTATCTCTCTAATGAATTAGCATTTTGTAGGTCTGAGTAGCTCAAAAAAATCCTTTGATTAATGGGCTTTCAGGAAAGTATATACATGACCATGAAAAAAAATTTTCCTTAGGTGCTATACATACGCGTTCTAAAAAAAGCTTACAACGCGATATATCGCGTTCTAATTAAAAAAAACACGGGTTAATATTTGCGCAGGAAAAAAATTTTAATAATTACCTGACTCCGCTGGGATATTAATTAATTAATTAGAAACATAACTTCGTTGGGAGTACATGTAGCACCGCATTAATTAATTAATTAAACTCGTGCTCCCGTTGGGGAGTCACGGAGCACCGAAGTGCTTTTAATCCCTGTGTGTGCACTACAGGAGAAAGGGCAGAGACCCCCAGTCTCCTTCATGCCAAAGGCATGCCACAGCTGCAATCGGGCGCGGCTAGCTAAAAGGACAGGCTAACGATCCGGCAAACTGTGGGTGCAATAAGACCCATGTGAGCATATCATAGCAAGGAGCGTGGGCAAGTAATCTGAACATAGCCAGGGCGTAGCATGGCTGTACTAGGACTAGGCTAAGGCTATGGCTGGTTGTGTACCGTGCGTTGGCGGCACGTGACTAGGTGTGTTGGCACAGCTAGGCGACATCTAGGCATGACTGCCTTAGCGGCAGTGACGCCAATGGTTACAAGCTAGGGCTATTGCTATTCTAGCCCGCTGGGGGCGTCCACATCTTGTGGTTGATCATCAGGTCCCCGCCCCTCCAGTACACCTTGGGCTTCTGGGGGTCCTGCTTATGGCGGAGGTATTCCGGCCACAGGTCGCGTCGCTGCTGTTGCTGAGCGGGGGTGAGGTCGTCATCCAGCGTCCAGGTGAGGTCGTGCAACCGCTTGCGACGAGAGAGGAACCGCTGCTTATCCTCAGGGGAGGGGAAGGTGAGTAGGACTGGTGGGGGAGCCGCCTTGTCCCGTGAGTGGGGAAGGCGGTGGCACCCACGCAGTTCTACCTCACCTACCAGGCCCATGAGGGTAAGAAGCTGGTTCTTGAGCTCGTCAGCAAGAGAGGTTGACGTCTCACCTGGCTTCTGGGGGAAGCGACGTAGCACCACTCGGCACTCGCGGCGAGCGCGGTCGGTGACCTCCCGTTGCTGGGCCTGGCGGTGGTCCTCCAGCTCCTGGAGCTTTGTGGCGATGGCGTCGGTGGTGGAGGCGGTCGCTGACCGCAGCAGGTCCGCGTAGGAGAGCGGCGGGAGGTCGCCAGCATCCTGCCGGGGTGGCTGGGATGCAATGGTGGCCGTCTGCGCCGCTATCTGTCTAGCACCGCATATCCCGGAGAAGGGGCATAATATGGCTTTTAATACATTCTGGGCTACTTCGATCCTGCAAGAGTGGAATGTAAGCAACACTTGCTCTAGGTGCCTCAAGGGCACCGGCACCACCATGCTGTCTCGGGTTCAACCCAACTATAAGGGGATCCCGGCACGGGGGAGGAAGATCATCATGGCTATACAAGAGCTAGGGCATGGCTGGCCTCTCAACGTACAGAGAGCATCTCTCTGCATAGGCATAGCATGGCAAAATTCTTAATGCAACATCCATGGGGTGCAGAGGACAACGAGCCACGGACAATAAGCCACGAGCCACGAGCGGACATGGCTGACGGCGGAGCTCAGAACTTTTGCGTCTGAGCCCCAAATTCAGTCAGGCTACTTGCATCAGATGCGTCTTTTCAAGACGCATCTGCTAGTATAATCGGTTACGGCTGTAACGCAGTATTTTGCAAATGCCACCAAAACGCAGCCTTGACAAACATTTTGAGCTGTCGTCGGCATTCCCGTCGACAGCAGCACGTGCGACATCAACTCCTGCGGACGCCAACCTTTTCGCGCTGATCGAAGCTCTCCCCCCCGGTCTGCCTCCCTCGACGCAGTGCTCTACGCCATTTGAACTCGTCGCCCATTCCCAAGAAAACCCGCACTTCCCATACCAAATGGGACGTCCGCCGCTTCGGCGCCGGCCAGCGGGATTTTTGCATCTTGGAAATCTTTACGCTCACGAAGGAACAATGTGACGATGTTATCAAGTTCCTGGCCCGCCATGACGAACTTTTCCTGCCTACCCCTGGCGACAAGGTCACCAAGCCCGCCTGGGAATGGCTGCTTCAAGAACCGGAGGCGTACTTGAAGGCAGTCATCATGTGCAGCTACCTGCGCTGCGACGCCCAGGACATCACCCAGATTGGCTACGCTGGCCTCAGGAGCCTCCTGCATGAGCGCAGACGGGCAGCCACAGCAGCTGCAGCATCCCCGCAGAGCAGCACCTCCCCCAGCACGGACTCCATCCGAGCTGCAGTGGCGGAGCAGCTGGCGCCGATGGCTGAGCAGCTCGCCGCCCTGAACGCGCCTGACGGCCCACTCAACACTCTCTCGGCCAAGGTCAACAACATTGAAGCCAGAGTCGCCCCAGCCTCAGTTTACTGCTACGCAAGAGCACATTGCCACCAAAGTTTCCGAGGCCACAGCCACTGTGACCACCCGCCTTAACCAGGTGGAAGGCCGAGTCGGCCATGGCACCGTGAAACTTGAGGCAGTTGCTGCCAAGGTAGACGCCCTGGCCACGCAGGTCCCCGAGATCGCCGAGCGAACGGCCACCATCGCCGCCCAACCTGCTGGTAGGGCTCATAGCGATGACCCCTCGACTCGCGCCTCCTGGGCGGACCTGCTCAAGAGCCAGGCATCCTCTACCACGACCGCCATCACCACCAAGCTCCAGGAGCTGGAAGACACGCGCCGCGAGGCCGCTGACCGCGACCGTCGCCGCTGCCGGGTCATCCTCAGGCGCTTCGACATGCCGCCGGAGGAGACCCCAGACTCTCTTCTCGACGAGCTGAAGAAACAGCTCTTGGCGTGCATGCAGCTGCCAGGTGCGATACTGCAGGGCGCCTACCGCCTGCCCCATCCACGGGCCAAGGCTGGGCCCCCTCCAGTGGTCCTCACCTTCAGCGACATCACAGCCCGAGTTCGGTTCCTCTCTCGCCGCAAGAAGCTGGTGAACACCTCCTGGTCGCTTGACGACGACCTGACGCCAGCCCAGCAGCAGCAACGCCGCGATCAGTGGCCCGACTACATCCGCCACAAGACCAACCCCGAGAAGCCCCAAGTGTACTGGCGGGGCGGGGACCTCTATGTCAACAAGAAACTGTGGAAGCCCCCCCGGGCTCCCCGGGATAGAGCACTCCAGCTAGTTGTCTAGATGGGGGCACGATTATGGGATAGCTTAATAGGCATTACAGCACTTGAAACGATATTAGCGCACAGCGTTATAGTACCTTCAATTAGCTCTGGCACCTTGTGGCCATCAGCTTGCGCCTTAATTAGCCGACGTCTTGCGCCGGCCACCTCACATTTGTAGCATAAGCTATGCGTCAGCCTACCTATGGTATTGCACTGGTTGTATTGCACCCACAGTGTTGCGCCCCGGCACCATGCCGTGGAGAGAGCGCTCTGTGGCCTGCCCACCTGCGGCAGTGAGAGAAGCTAGGGCGCCCTCCCTCCTTCTCGCTGTGTATAAAGGGTTGAAGGTTCCTTTACTCTGTATTGGCACCCACGTGACGCAGTCACGTGCTTATTAATTAATTAATTAATGGGGTGCCCATTATAGACATGGCTTGGCTAAATGCTGAAGGCATCATCCATGGGGGCCATTATGGGCGCACATGCGCGTAGGCCACATGCTAGGCTAAGCCTGACTAATCTACACTACTGGTATATATTCCTAGTCCGAGGTGGCAGGAGGGGGCTGCCAGGGCTTGTGGTCAACGTGGATGACCGCCCCCCTCCAGTATACCGGCTTCCCCCGGCCGTGCGCTCTGCCGGAGCTGAAGGTAGGTCGGCCATAGCTCACGTCGCCGCTGTTGCTGGGCCAGGGTCAAGTCGTCGTCCAGCGTGAAGCGAGTCTTCGAGAGCTTCTTGCGGCATTTAAGGAACGACAGCTTGTCCGCTATGTGAGGAGCACGGGTGCCGGGCCAGCCTTCCCCCGCGCGCGGGGGAGGCGGACAGCCGACATGTCCAGCTCACCACTGAGTGTCAAGTAGCATGGGGGCAAAAATGTCGCGCTTAATTAAATGCCTCAAGAAGGCTCGTGGAGGTCTCACCTGCCGGCTGGTCGAAGTGCTTGACGATGACATTGTGGCTGCGCCTGGCGGTGTCGGCTTCCTCGCGAAGGTCGAGGGCTTGTTGCTTGAGTTGTGCCGTGATGGTGGAGGTGGTGGAGGTGGTGTGCTGCTTAAGCAAGTCCGCCCAGGTGGACGGAGCATCGCCGGCCGGGCCAGCAGGCGCCGGCTGGGCGGCGATGTCCTTCACCGCCTGGGCGGTGAGGCCGGCGGTGTCATGCAAGCTCTCAAGGGCGGTGGCGGTGGCTTGAAGGCGTTGGTCGAGGTCGAGGAGCTGGGCTTGGATGTCGGCAGTGGAGGCGGAAATGGCAGTGCAGAGGTGGAGGCGGCGGCGGTGGAAATGTGAGGAAGTTCAGCAGTCAGCGTGCCACCGATAGCTGCTACG